>JAMPIV010002038.1:15000-227500 GCA_024509875.1 Oreohelix idahoensis
CTACTCAGATGAGGTTGGGGGCTTTTTCTGTTACGGGATCTAAGGGCAGAAGCTAAGGTCGTGGGGAAACAGAACTCTTTCCATAACTAATTAGAAAACACTGTCCAGTAGAAAGCATTCGCATTCCCGTCTTCTTGTCCCTGTCTCGAATAGGTCTTTATTCTTTCTTAACGAGCCAATTTCTAGAGACCTTCTACCCAATACATCATAGGCTATTCCTGGCAAAAACTACTGTCGTAGTTGCCCCAATACGCACCACACGACAATTGCCTATATGTTTTTAAAACTAATTGTCCTTGCATGTTGTTCAACAAAATCTGTCAGAATATATAGTCAAAATCTAAGGCTTTCATTACTCTTACAGTCAATTGATATGGGAGAAGATCGGCCGCCACGGCAGGTATGGGAGGCTAAGAGTCAGGGATCCAGACCCCCAGGACGACCCAGAGTCCACTGGGAGGACAACATTAGGCAATATCTGAAGGACCGAGGACTAGAATGAAACCAGGCCAGGAGGAAGACAGCCGATAGGATAGTGTGGCGCCCTCTTTTCCAAACCTCTACATCTCACGGTAGAAGAGGAACGACTAAGTAAGTACGTCATCTGATATGATTGCTAAACTGTTTTATCCGCCTTCAAGCAATTCCGAAATGCTGTTGATCGGTTATTAATTGCAACAAATTGGTCCATTTAGATGAGGTTTCTACAGCCAGACAGAAGAACTGGTTTTAGTGCTTCCAGTTCTTCACAAAACAGGTAGCCATTTATGTCCATTGATTTTAAGTTGAAACCTTTTCGTGTTACTGCACTAGTTTCACATCTGTCAAAGCCCTGCGCTGGGCTCTTCTAGGCACAGGGTCCGATTTAGAGGAACCAGTGGAAACGGCTAAAGTCGACCCTGCATATTTTACACAGACTCACCAACATTAACACCGAGATGGTCTGTAAGAATACCCCGCGTCTTATACGGTCTAAGAAAAAGGGAGAGAAAGATCGACATCAACATTATCTCCCTTTTCGCTCCTTATGTAGCATGAAACCACTGTCGTGGGTAGCCCACTTGAAGAAGCCAACGCCAAAGCACAGGCTCTAGCATTGATGGTTTCTATAGCCATTTGTTTAACACGATGAGGTTGCCAGTCCCATTCACAACATCACATTAGTCTCCTATTACAACATATCTGAGGGAGCAGCAGTGATATTCTTTCTATGTCTTATCAGAACAACCCCCCCGCCCCGTCTCCGAGAACTACACGGGCAAAAATAGACAACGGTTAAAAATCTCATAACAAGGAGTTAAAGATTGCAGGATAAAGTAAGGGGGGGGGGGGGGGGGGGGGGGGGGGGGGGGGGGGGGGGGGGGGGGGGGGGGAAGGGGGAGAGAGATACCGCTATACAAACGCATACACATGATAGAACGGTTTATCCGCGCAAACACACATAAAAGACACTTACAAATCTACGAGTAAATGAAACTGTACAGCATAAAGTGAAGTCTTGAATTTGAAACGATATTCTGAAATGTTACGTCTGACCTAATTTGTGATAAATACGCATGATTTAATGAGCCATAAATCCAAAGGGAAAACACCGTTAAAAATAATGAAGTTTGAAATAGATGAGCTGGCAAGGCATTGGCCGACAGAAATACAAATTTAAGGCTTTCATTGCAAGATAAGAAAAATGACAAAAAAATAAAAAGAGGCGTGATAAGTCAACGGGGGAGACGAAATGGAAAACCTACGCCTCTGGCGCGTGTTATTTTGTTCCAACCAGCTTCCGCTTGGCTGAACTAACAAATTGCGTGAGGATCTTCTGTGGCGTTCCATTGACCTTACCCACTGGGATTTAACTGCAACTTGTTTCTTAATGCTGCAGTCTCTTAGAAACAGTGGCGTAACTACAACGTAGGGGCCTCCAGGCACACATTAAGTGGGGCCTTCCTTTTATAATGGGCTTAACTAATATAATCTATATAAGGAAAATCTGTATATGTAAATATTTCTTCATCATTACTGCCCTTCAACTTCTCAATGGGCATAGGCCTTCAAGAAATGTATGCCCCCGTCTCCTTGCCAACATCTCAAGGTCTGTCTTTGACTTTGTCTTATTTTGTTCTTTTAATTTCTGTTTTCAGAAACTAGGACATAGTATGACGTTTAACACGGAACACAAGAAATTAAAAGGATATATATAAAGGCAAGAGTCCGTTCCGACAACTACTTTCAGGGGCCCACTCGGTGCTGGGTCGCCCAAACGGCGCCAGGTCCACCGGGGCGATAATTACGCCACTGCCTTCATGAGCAAAATATTGTGTTACCCTTCTTTTTCTTCTTCTCTCTCTCCTTTCTGCTGCATGTGGACCATAAGTCTCCAACTGTCATGTAACGTTCAACCTGTGCACGTAGCCTTTCATACTTTTTTTTTTTGTTTGTCTTTGTTTCTCTTGTCAATGTGGGGATCTTCCTATATTGTGGCCGGGTCAGTTCAGTTAATTTAGTTGTGCGAAGGTAAATATTTTGACGAGAGCTAATTCTTGTACGTTCTGGTTCAAGTCGTTACAGGCCTTTCGCCTGAGGTGGAAATTCCTGACCTTAGTTTATTCTTCTTCCCAAAGTCCGTTCTTACCTTTTTAGGTTTAGTGAAAAGCAATACCTCGTATAATGATTTGTCAAAGTAATCCACTGTAACGTTCCAAAGAAAACTTAGCAATGTATTAAAATAAAATATAGTTTATTAACGTCATTAGAACAGCAATGTTATTGACACAATGGTGAAGTACTTGTTTCTTGCTTACACAAAGTAGTGAGTATCCAGAATGAAAGTGTATATCCACAGGAATAATATATCCAATAGAATAAAATACAAACTTGTGTACTTAAAAATTAACTTGTATAACTTGAAAACTTGTCAAGTTAAAAACTTGTCTTGATAATCTCAAAGACGAAGTTCACCTAACACTATCTGTAAAATCCTCTCGCCTAATGAATCCCAAAAATCTGTAAAAGTCTGTCTATCGCCCACGTCTCTCCTTTTTATACTATTTCTTCTTTTTTCCCGCCAATTTTCACACGATGCTTTCTTTTTCACACGGTACATTTATCTACATTTGCACACGCTTTCTCAGCTTTTCGACTTTTCCCACACGTCTCTCTCTCTAACAACGGAAAAAACCCAGATTAGCAACTCTCACTTTCACAAAATGTTCCATTCAAAAACATGCATTTACTATTGTTTTGTTCTGGGACAGCTTTACAATGCTTATCTCAAAGCCGTGAACTTTTCATGATACTGTGTTTTGTGCACAAATGTCTTAACTGCTTTTATCGTTGTTATTCTCATTGTATGTGGTTTTTAACACGTATTAATGGTAGTGTATGTCAAGCGGTCACAATATTTCTACTACGCAAGAGGCTCCAAAAAAATGATTTCCTTTTAACACTAGACATTATTTTGTTATTGTGTGCTCTGTACATCTTCAAAGTAACGTCTTCATCTCTACTTCTTTTGATATTTGACTGATTATTTCCCCCAGTTCTACATTGTTTCAGTATTATATTTGTAATATCTCTGTTCTTCACAAGCAATCGCTCATAAATTAAAAAAAAATGTTATATACAATTTTGTTGTCCAAACTACTTCCTTGCCATGCAGTAAACCCGTACGTGAATTCTGCAGCATTAACTCTTATACTATTATCCATCTTCTTAATTATATTCTGTCTTCTTGTACCCTTGGCTCTAATGTTGGTATTTCCAATTATTGATACCCTGTCAGATGTTGATACATTTAGGGGATTAGCTTTTCTTGTTTGTATTATCTAATTTGGTTATTTATACTTCGTATCTGTGAGATGATGAGATTTCTATTTATTTCTACATCCGAAGCGTGTTTCTCCTGGTAATTTGCCTAGCCGGGTTTTTGTCCTGCTGACGTGCACTGCTCAGTACTCCTGAGTATTAGTGACTTCTTCGTGTACTTTGCCTGCTGGTGGAGGTGATCATGCCTCTCCACAACTTCCTGTTCCCAGTGTGTTGATCTGGTTTCAACCCATGATGTTGAGCTGTTCAGTATCTGGGAGATCAGACCAAAATCCTGGGGAATAGTTTCTCCGATTGAGTCAAGTTGTGCTGATGTCTTGCTTACTGAAACCACAAATTCAAACAATACTGCGATAACATAACGTTGTACTATTAGAAGGCTATTCTTTGCGCTAAACACAAAGACTTACTTAATTTGAAGGAACAGTTTTGAGAAATCTCTCAGGCGAATTAAAAGAATACATCAGATTTACCCGTAGACAAAGAAGATAGTAATATATGCATCATCTAGAAGCAAGGCTTCTTAACTTTATTGTGCTATGGACCCCTTTGACTGCCTAATGAAGTCTACGGACCCCTTCTTAGAACAAATGTACATACAGTCATAATTAAAAAGTTCACATTTTATATTTTAAGTTACGTACACAGAGCCTCTAGAATCAATTTACGGACCCTCAGAGTTCTATGGATTGCAGGTTCAGAATCGCGGCTCTAAAGTTTCTACGTAGTAAGTGTGACGATACGGTTGTGCGAGCTCACGTCCACTCCGTCAGTATCATTTTTTTCTTCAATTTTCTCTTTCTCCCATTCAATTCGCTTATTATTTGGCAATGTTTTGCCCCTTCATTCATTATTTTACTCTCTATGCTGAATCTAGTAATGTGAAGTCTCTAACACTCTACTCCCCTACGGACGTATCTGCTTTACAGGCAGAATTGTTTACGTTCCGCAAGGTACATGCGATAACACCAGGTAATTATACGGGTTACACGCTTATCTATTCTCTCAGTCTGACCACCCTTTGAAACGCGGCGGTCCAACATTTGACCCCAATGGAAAGCTGCTGACCGTGTTGACACAAGCTTGTAATGTGCGTACGATGAAAGAAGACAACATTGTCTGACCAGACATCTGTCTGGCGGAGGCACGCAGATAAAGGCGACAATTGGATAATCGTCTCATCTGAGCCATCTTTGTAACATGATTGCAAATAAGATGGCAGAGTAGGCATCTGGGCGGAAATATTACCGCATGATTATATAGAGGTCACGCGTGGAATTTTAAATTTAATTTTAAACACGCCGTGGATATTTTGAATTAAAACTTCCCCACCCAAACAGTGCTAGAGATATCTGACTGGTTTGAAGTGAGATGCCGGAATATACAATGGATTCTATTGGAACTTTCGGCGGAAATACAATCTGTGATTTGAACTGAGAATGAGAGATATAATCTAGTGAACTCAGAGGCACAGAACAGACAGCTTCGCAACTTTAACCGAGCAACTCCCAAGAAGTAAGAAACACAAGGATCGGACCTAGAATTCCTATATAAAAAAAAGACCAGATCGACAGCATTTGGACAACTCTGAAACTTTAAGAGTAAACCCGCATATTTAAATACACAGACTGTAAAACTACAAAGACCAAGACTGTATAAATATAATGAATATATAAGTATATATATATATATATACTTAGACAAGATGGGCAAAGCAGCAAGGCATGATAGTATAACACCAGAAATGGTTAAGTACATGGGAGCATTAGGCAACCTATTACTCTTAAGGGTCCTACAGGCAGCGTGGTGCAATAAGGCCATACCAAAGGATTGAGAGATTGCCATCATAACACCGATTTTCAAAAATGGTGACAATCGACAATGTGGAAACCACAGAGGCATATCCCTTCTCAGTGTCCCTGGTAAAATCTACTCTAGAATCCTAGAGCAGAGACTCCGACGCCTAGCTGAGCCACAATTGGATGAGGTCCAGTGCGTATTCCGAGCAAACCGAAGTACTCAAGACCTAATCTTCACACTCAGACAGCTGAGTGAAAAGGCCCTTGAGTATAAGAGTGAGATCCATTTTTGTTTCATAGATCTGGAAAAGGCATTTGACAGGGTCCCCTGGAGCAAACTTTGGGACTGTTTGGTAAGGAAGAACATTCCAGCACCTCTGATTCATGCTATATAGAGCTTCTACAAGTCTTGCTGAAATTATGTGAGGACAGCAAACCATAAGTCAGAAGAGTTCAGGACCACTACTGGCGTAAGACAAGGTGATATCCTGTCACCTTGTCTTTTCATACTCCTCATGGACGATGTTATCAATTCATGTAAGGAGAGAACAAGAAAGTATTCAGTGGGGTACTGGAAGATGAGACAGGTATGTATTTCAGAGCTAGCATTTGTTGATGGTGTTGTCCTGATTGCTAAATCAGAGGCACATCTCCAATCCAACCTGCAAGCCTGGAAGGAAGAGCTGGAGAAGAGAGGGATGGTCATAAACAGCTCTAAAACAAAATCCATGGTGATATCACGAGAAGAAAGAAGACATCAGATTAAGCTGGGAGAACAGGTCCTGGAGCAGGTCGACCACTTTAAATATCTCGAAGCTATTATAGACCGAAAGGGGGGCATCAAAGAAGAGTTGGCCACTCGAAAAGCAGCGGCTGGGAGACTTTTTCAGGCCATAAACCGAGGATTCCTCAGCAAGAGAGAGGTTGGTAAGAAAACGAAGATGGCTGTATACCGCTCCACCTATGTCCCAGTCTTGACATATGGATGCGAGTCATGGGCAATGACTACAACCCACAAAAGCCAGATCCAAACCTCAGAAATGAGGTATCTGAAGAAGGTGGTTGAAGTAACAAGAAGAGACATGGTCCGCAACCAGACGATACGTCAAGCCTAAAATGCCACCCCCTGCAGACCCAAGAAGAACAGGCCCAACTAAGATGGTTTGGCCATGTCTGCAGAATGGGAGAAGATCGGCTACCATGACAAGCATGGGAAACAAAGAGCCAGGGATCCAGACCCCCAGGACGACCCAGAGTCCGCTGGGAGGACAACATTAGACAATCTTTGAAGGACCGAGGACTAGAATGAAACCAGGCTAGGAGGAAGACAGCCGATAGGATAGTCTGGCGCTCTCTTTTCCAAACCTTTACACCTCACAGTAGAAGAGGAACGACTAAGTGAGTAAGTAAGTATATATATATATATATATATATATATATATATATATATATATATATATATATATATATATATATATATATATATATATATATATATATATATATATATATATACTTATACATATATTTACCTCTAAACAGAGCTATACCTTATAAGAGGGATTTCGTTGGATTACACCAACTGGTGGCTTTAACGGGCTAAACCATTGCTTAAATCCTTCACAAAAGGCGACGGACCAGACATAATGCGTTAACGATTGTTCAGCCCAATGCAACATTGTTCGTGACTTCTGGAAATGTCTTGGGAAGCTCCCTTCAGGTAGAAGTGTCATTAATCTTCTATCTACATCTCTTCCAAGAGTAATCTTGCGCGCAGGTCGATACCTTGGAAGCCAATATTAGATACTCTTGAGTTTTTGGTCACTGTTGGACCACTACTGCAAAGCAGGGAAGGCAATCCGTGACAGTAAGCCCACCGCAGCATAAATTTAACTCAAGGAAGGAACAAATATCATGTTGGCACGAAACCTGAGTCACAATATGGACTCTTTAAAACAGGGGTTTTTTAACCTGTGGCCTACGGGCCTTTTGAAGGTCCATGAATAGATTCTAAGGGGTCCATGTACAAAATCTAAATTCTAAATGTAAAGTTTTATAATTGTACGTTTATGTACATTTTTGTCCAGTAAGGGGACCATAACCTTCATCGGACAAAGGGGTTGATAATTAACGACTTTTTTAGTGAAGGAGAATCCAAATGTTATATGTAATTAATTATGGTGAAGAAGGTGAGTGTGGTTTGGGACAGTCACTCACAGTAGCGCACACACCAAGTCATGGAATGGTGTAACGTCTGATGATATTTTAACCATGGTTTATTACAATTATAACATCACGTAGATCTAGACGAATACAGTTACATCGAAACATGAATCTTCATAATGTAGTTAACACACCATACGGCCCTTACACATCCTGGCCTACAAAATCTCTACTCCTCACATCAGTGCACAAAGACTGCGTCTACGGCAGTTATATAATAATCATGGCCTACAAAATCTCTACTCCACATCAGTGCACAAAGACTGCATCTACGGCAGTTATATAATAATCATGGCCTACAAAATCTCTACTCCACATCAGTGCACAAATACTGCATCTACGGCAGTTATATAATCATCAAGGCCTACAAAATCTCTATACTTCACATCAGTGCACAAATACTGCATCTACGGCAGATATATAATAATCAAGGCCTACAAAATCTTTATACTTCACATCAGTGCACAAATACTGCATCTACGGCAGATATATAATAATCAAGGCCTACAAAATCTCTATACTTCACATCAGTGCACAAATACTGCATCTACGGCAGATATATAATAATCAAGGCCTACAAAATCTCTATAGCCCTGCGCAGGCATACATTATCCAAAAACCACCTTAGGGCTGACCACCTCAGTCAAAAACCCTGCATAGACTGAACCCACGGGAACACACCCCGTTCACACAGTCACGAGAATCTACTGTTCTCTTAACACTGCTCTCAAAAATCCCTGCGGACACTAGCCGCGAGAGCTATTCACACATTACTTAAAACCAGTACAGAAACAGTTCATTATGACCAGAGTTCACCTGCTATCTGACATACTGTCTTCCACGAAACTAAGAGGAGATATCTTTAAACAAATCCATACCAATCTGTAAGCAAGTACTCTAACCCAAAATTAACTCTACTCAACACGTATTTCCCAAGATCATTTCCCTTTCATCACATCTGCACTTATCAGTTTGCTACAATCCCAGGGAAAAAAAATGATTATATCATTTTTTTTTTGTTGAAAATTAACTCCCAAAAATTTAACGGTCAATGAAGTTATATCAGATACCTCTTAAATTAATTCCCAAAAAATTTTTTAAAAAATTAATGAAGTTCTATCAATTACCTACAAAAATATACCTATGACAAGAGAACATAGCACATCTACAAAAATATCATCAATAAATGTAAGATAACGACTAAATCATCCAACATAATCATTCAAGCATACCAAAATAAAAATTAATCTAATACAAAACCCAAATTAAGTATACATAGTACAAACTAAACAGAAAATAAATTATCATACGAGAAAAGACAAAATATGAAATGGGAATATGATAAGAATCAAATAGAATCATAAGATGACAATGAAGACAACAATTCCATACATGTAAAACAAATAGAACTATAAGAACCAATTACATTATCTAAAGTCATATAATTAACTTAACACTACAAAGAATGAAAGTATAAATAGCGTAACACGAAAAAAGTATACTAGAAGTATGAATGACATCAAAGATGAAACACGGAAGCATAAACAAAATATCAGACAATACTGAAAAGACAACAGAAAAGATGTAAAGAAATGACGAATAGTCAACAAAGAGAGATGACAGTAAAGATGCAAATGTAAAGAAAGTTGGTAACAACACCTAACAATAACTATCCAAATATAACAACGTATTGTAAAATACAAAAATGCTAAAGTATATTTATATACTAACACAAAAAAGAAAGCTTATGACAAGCACAGCATAATAAGTAATTTAACTAAATTATAAACTTATACATAACTAAAAATAAATTACATCAAATATCACCCAAACAAAAAATTATTAACGATAACACAAGTTCCGCATTGACGCATAGTCAAGCGCTAACAACCAAAAAATACATCCAAACATCACAACATTTTCAAAGAATTAATGTCACTACATAATAGTAACCCTAACATACAATCTAGCGCTGGCGCAGAAAAAAAAATAAATATCACAATGTTCAAAACACATTTTCCAAAAATTTACAATACAAAAAATGTTTCTTCTCTTTAGGTTAAATAAAAATAGTATTTTTATTTCTAAGTAATATGTAGCTATAATTAATAACTAACAATTAAATTAGCTGAGTAACATAAAAATAATCTTATCTTTAAACAGACATACATGAAAAACGTGTAAGTTTTTTTTTTTTTCTTCTTTTTTAAAAAAAAAATACATCAAAGAAACGTCACATTGGGTAATAAAATGTTAACTACAAACGAAGTTATAAATATATATAAGTGTAATATTATTTATCTTAACTATGTATTATAATCAGATATTTAAATTCTTTAAATGAACAAGAGTATCAGCCGTCGCTGTTAATTCTACCCACTTAATTTAATAGGAAATTTAAGTTAATTCTAGCTGACAAAAAAATCGAATCGTTTAAATTATCAAATGTCATAATTGAGAAAAAATGGAAACCAAGTTTCAGAATACGTCCTTAACTTCAACGAAAAATCATTAATAATACATACAAGTTATGTTTAAAATTACCTTTCACTTAACAATTAATTCAAATAATCTGTATATAAATATGTTAATTAAACATGGTATCAAATCCATGATGAAAAAACAAAACAAAATTTTAAGTAGTGAATAAACACTCAGGACTATCTATGAAAATGACTATTACATTGTCTCAGTAAATAAGTTTGTGCATAGAAATTATTTAATGCATAATTAAAATACAGTCATATAAGTAACAACCAACAAATAATTATGGCAATCAAATGTTACAAAGATTACATAATATTTCATTAACAACATATAAAGTTCTATACTAAAGAATACAATAACATTCAGTGTTTGTAAACAGAACAAAAAATAAACAGGACCTTTAAAAAAACAAAAAAAAAAAATTCCTTCGAGGTCTTGCGAACATCTCATCAACACGCAAGGTGACATCATGACACGGTGGGTTAACGTACTGTCTAGGCTCGCTTGAATGGACAAATGGTACATAGTGATCTATATCTCTCCCAGGTAATGTAAAATTAGAATGGTGATTCCCCTCGCAAAGTCGCTCGCTGTGAGACAATACAAATGAAAATATCTATTTTAATCCATGGTAAGATTATGAGGAAACACGGAAAAGTTCACTACACAATTACCCGAACTCCGTGGTGTAAGGTTGTGGCCCTCCTGCGATGTCAACAACTCTCGTCACATAGCAGACAACATAGACGTCCCAGGGACAACCTGACCTATAATTCACAGTTGTCAGTGCGGTAGGCTGAAAAAAATTTACTACCTTCACAAGACCGAGATGATCTCTCAAACCTATCAGCATGACAAGCAAAAGCATTTAAGAACCTATTACCGTTCCTATTACTCTGATTAATAATAATCTTGCTCTTATGTGGAGCACAGCTAACCTGGTTGCGATCTGTATAATTTCTTTTGAGAGCATTGTTATTTGCTCTATTAACACCGTTGTACTGATTTAAATCCCAGTTACAATAGTTATTCTTAATACTTCTTCCCAGATAACAATGTCCATCAGATAGAACTGATTTTTTAGCAGAAAAATTATTACTAGACTGATGAACTTTCATATAATTACTTCTGCTATAGTTTTCTAAACTTTTAGAATCACAATGTTGAGATCTGTCACATTTTTTTCTTGTTTTTGGGAGAAGAAACGTTACCGTAGGATGAACTCCCTTGGTACTTTATAACCTTAGGGTTATGTCTCCTATCAAAATTATTTTTTTCTTTGCTTGTGGCAATGTGTTTAAAAAATGAGTCACACTGCCTTGACTGGGTATGACTAGAAGGTTTGACAATCTCTTTATTTTTTTTCACAACATTTGTTTCCTTCATGGAACAAGCAGTAGTATGTTTGTTACTTGTAACCAATTTATCAGATCTGTCAATAAATACGCTGTTGGTTTTTAACACACTGACTTGAGATTTAGCACTGTTTCTTTCCTTATCTACAGGACTGGATATTACTGTAGATTTTCCTTTGTTATTCTGCCGCCAGCAATCATTATCATTGGAATCATCTGTATTGCGTGAGAAGTTATATCTCCCACGGAAAGATCTATGTCCACCATTCTTGACCGTAGAATCCGCAAAAAGTGTATAAGGCTGGCTTTTTGCTTTAGTGTTCTGATGATAAGAAACTTTCTGTCTATCATCGTCAACACTGACGGAAGACCACATATTGCTATTCAAGACTACGTCAAGCAGACCATTTATTCTTCTTCTTGCTTCTACAATCTCAAAGTCCTTAAGTGCAATCTGTTCACTTAATTTCTTGTTTGAACTCTCCGCTTTTAAGACCTTGCAGCTTTCCTCTGCTAGCAAATTTTCAATCTTAATCAATTTGTCTTTCTCCATCATTAACTCTTTCATTCTCTCTTTATCAACCCTCTCAATCTCAATATCATGACTATTCGTAAGCCTATCAACCTTCTCTTTCTCAACCATCAACTCTACTAATGTCTCTTTCTTTTGTTGAGTCTCCTGTGTAAGTTTTTCAACCTCAATTTGCTTCTCTTTCATCTGAACTTCCAATTGCTCTATGTTCAACAATGCTGAATCCAAACTTGCTTGAACACTAGCAAGTTCTGAGTTTGATTTGCCTAAATCATCTGTAAGTTTAGAGACTTTTTCATGTAACTCACTTACTTCAGCAGTACATTCTATAAAACTTTCCCTTTGCTCTAGGGTACTCTGTTTTATGTCTCCTATTTGCTTCTTCTCTTTTAACTCTTCTTCCTGGTCACTATATATGCCGTCGAGCAATAACGTACGAATACTCTTCAATATGCTATCACGTTTAATACTAATATAATTGTCCAAGAACAGACGAAGGTCCAAAACCAATAACCTTGCCAGATCCTCAGCCATACTCACATGAGGAATTGACTGAAATCTCTCATTAGCAAACTCTCTTAGAGATCTCGATGCAGAGACCAAAAACTTGTCCATAACATGTGACTCAAGCTCTGGGCCTTTTAATCCCTGATAATCTGTTCCTTCCTGAAACAGATACTCTAATACAGGTCTCATATCCTCCGGATCTGTATCAGAATCCATTGTGACTTGTTTACTTAGTCAACCATATATGTCTTAATTAAACTTTCATTATACCAAATCAAGTTTAGATCTCAAATATTGTATCATCAATCCCTGTACATCATCACATTCTATAATTAATCGATATAATTATCGACAACAACAACAATAGTTATCAATAGAATAGGATAGTGCAGATTGAGGCTTGTTGACATGGACAGAAGTGGCAACATTTACACACAACAAAAGCACTTAACTGAAGGTAATCCTGACCCTTCCGCCAACACACTGGATATCACAAAGTTCTGACGTTAAAACACTCCACTGCAGAAAAGGTACAAGGACTAGGCACTCTTGTCTTCAAATCCCTGCCACTGTACAGTATGTCCTCAACAATGCATCAGACGACAGGAACCGTTCACAGCAACCCCGCAATCACTTGAGGTATACGTGCAGACGAACTCTCCAAAATACTGCACCTATAGTTGAATCTGCATATGGAAAGACTGGAACAAGCACTGTAACAATTATGGCATCAATGTCGCTATCAGATAACAGCTGTTTGATATGGAAACCAACTGATAAAGTCAGTTTAGTTGCTACAACACGCCAAGATATGAGGATGGATATGCGCAGTCAGCTGATACCTGTGTACAGTTGAATTAAGCCACGCCCACACAGAGCCAAACATAACACAGTTCAGTGTTCCCACTTGTAATGACTGGTCCAGAATCTGACCTAATTTACCCTCTTGTTACGCGAATGTAATGTGGGTGTTACGACCCGTTGGTTTGGTCCACCACTGATAATTAAAGAGTTTTTTATCTTTTGGTTGAAGAAGGTGAGTGTGGTTTGGGACAGTCACTCACAGTAGCGCACACACCAAGTCATGGAATGGTGTAACGTCTGATGATATTTTAACCATGGTTTATTACAATTATAACATCACGTAGATCTAGACGAATACAGTTACATCGAAACATGAATCTTCATAATGTAGTTAACACACCATACGGCCCTTACACATCCTGGCCTACAAAATCTCTACTCCTCACATCAGTGCACAAAGACTGCGTCTACGGCAGTTATATAATAATCATGGCCTACAAAATCTCTACTCCACATCAGTGCACAAAGACTGCATCTACGGCAGTTATATAATAATCATGGCCTACAAAATCTCTACTCCACATCAGTGCACAAAGACTGCATCTACGGCAGTTATATAATAATCATGGCCTACAAAATCTCTACTCCACATCAGTGCACAAATACTGCATCTACGGCAGTTATATAATCATCAAGGCCTACAAAATCTCTATACTTCACATCAGTGCACAAATACTGCATCTACGGCAGATATATAATAATCAAGGCCTACAAAATCTCTATACTTCACATCAGTGCACAAATACTGCATCTACGGCAGATATATAATAATCAAGGCCTACAAAATCTCTATACTTCACATCAGTGCACAAATACTGCATCTACGGCAGATATATAATAATCAAGGCCTACAAAATCTCTATAGCCCTGCGCAGGCATACATTATCCAAAAACCACCTTAGGGCTGACCACCTCAGTCAAAAACCCTGCATAGACTGAACCCACGGGAACACACCCCGTTCACACAGTCACGAGAATCTACTGTTCTCTTAACACTGCTCTCAAAAATCCCTGCGGACACTAGCCGCGAGAGCTATTCACACATTACTTAAAACCAGTACAGAAACAGTTCATTATGACCAGAGTTCACCTGCTATCTGACATACTGTCTTCCACGAAACTAAGAGGAGATATCTTTAAACAAATCCATACCAATCTGTAAGCAAGTACTCTAACCCAAAATTAACTCTACTCAACACGTATTTCCCAAGATCATTTCCCTTTCATCACATCTGCACTTATCAGGGGTCCGTAGCTTAATAAAAGAAACCTTGCTTTAAAGGAACAACATTGGCAGTTCGGACGCTTATTTGTTTATTATTTTCAGTGACAGGTGCTAAAATTGTAGCAGTCACCTACTAAAGTAATATACTGTAGTGTTTTTTCCTCAAATACCATTGACCTCACCAGGTGTAAATTTGCCTTTACAACTCAAAAGAACACTATTTCCTATTTGACTTTCATACTTTACGACTATAAAGAAGAATTTAAGGCAGGTCTTCTTTACTTATTGTCCACGGGCCTCGTGGGGCTCCGTTTAATTATTCTATGAAGTCCGTGTACATAAAGTGAAAATTAATATGTGAAATTTTAAATTGTACGTTTATGTCCATTTTTTTAACAAGAAGGAGCCCACAGAATTTATTGGACAATCAACGAGGTCCATGGCACTACAAAAAGGTTAAGAAACGTTGCCATAAAGCCAGACGCCCAATGAAATATGAGTATATACCCTAGGCTCTTAATTAGACATGGTCAGTTTATTGAGTTTTATTTTCCAGAGTTGGAAATTTGAATAATTTACATTTTTTTGTGGAATAAAAAAGAAATCCCTTTGTTAAAGAAGTTTCTGAAATAAATAAAAACCTATTTTATTTGATCACAAATATTTGGAGGGTCGGTGCTTATTGTCATTTCTCATTTCAGACTTATAAAAGAAGCGATTGCCAACTACGAGTACGTGCTGGAGAACCTAAGTTGAATGTCCTAGGCTCCTCCCCCCCCCTCCCAGCCCGGCGCCCCCCACCCCCAATAAAAAATCTGAAAGAAAGATGTAGATGTTTTTTTATTCCTTGAAATTAGCCTCACCACCAACGCTGCATACACGCATAGAGCATGGACCGCACTTATTGACGCTACATATAAACGAAAATATGTCAATAGTGCACCCTCGTAAAATTGAAAAAAGGAGGACCTTGGACAACAGACATGTGAGAGAAGTGGTAGAAAAACCGTGAATGCGAACCAAGGACCATCTGAATTGCGCAGTTGCATCACTGCTAGAGTTAACTGTGACATGACACACAGCCAGCTAAGTACCATAAGTGGAAAGAAAACTTTACTAGACGAACAGGGACCAACCTCTTGGCGAGAGAATTGTTCCCTATAATTATCATGGGACAAACGACTACCGTGTCTTCTGAAACGAAGAAAACTCATAGAAATGGTGCTTTATATCCAAGCTAAGACCTTGTTTAGCTCCTAAAGGACAAGAGGCCATTATTTGGGGCCGATATTTCCTCAGACGCACATGACAGAATGCCTGTTTTCGGGGCCGGAATATTTTGAGTAAGATTTTTGTCTCTTTTTGTCTTAATTTTAAATTTTATTGATCCACACTCCATTTCTTGTTACAACTAAGTAAACAACACCAATAAATAAACTAGGAAAAATCAGACCCTTAAATTTTAACAGTAGATGACAACTCAAAGCGATAGGACATTCCTTGTAGACAACAAGGGAAGAACCAACATGTCCTTTAAGAGTTAAAATGTCCTATCTATCTATCTATCTATCTATCTATCTATCTATCTATCTATCTATCTATCTATCTATCTATCTATCTATCTATCTATCTATCTATCTATCTATCTATCTATCTATCTATCTATCTATCTATCTATCTATCTATCTATCTATCTATCTATCTATCTATCTATCTATCTATCTATCTATCTATCTATCTATCTATCTATCTATCTGTTTTTCTGTCTGCCTGTCTGTCTATCTTCCGGTTCCTGTCCAATATGTCGGACATTGTTTTTCAAGCGTTAGATTCGATGAAGTAATTTGATGTTTTCTTACTTACTTACTTAGTCGTTCCCCTTCTACCGTGAGGTGTAGAGGTTTGGAAGAGAGAGCGCCAGACCATTCTATCAGCTGTCTTCTTCCTGGCCTGGTTCCATTCTAGTCCTCGGTCCTTCAAAGATTGTCTAATGTTGTCCTCCCAGCGGACTCTGGGTCGTCCTGGAGGTCTGGATCCCTGGCTCTTTGTTTCCCATGCTTGTCGTGGTAGCCGATCTTCTCCCATTCTGCAGACATGGCCAAACCATCTTAGTTGGGACTGTTCTATTTGGGTCTGCAGCGGATGGGATTTTAGGCCTTGACGGATCGTCTGGTTGCGGACCATGTCTCTTCTTGTTACTTCAACCACTTTCCTCAGATACCTCATTTCTGAGGTTTGGATCTGGCTTTTGTGGGTTGTAGTCATTGCCCACGACTCGCATCCATATGTCAAGACTGGGACATAGGTGGAGCGGTATACAGCCATCTTCGTTTTCTTACCAACCTCTTTCTTGCTGAGGAATCCACGATTTATGGCCTGAAAAAGTCTCCCAGCCGCTGCTTTTCGAGTGGCCAACTCTTCTTTGATGCCTCCCTTTCGGTCTATAATAGCTCCGAGATATTTAAAGTGGTCGATCTGCTCCAGGACCTGTTCTCCCAACTTAATCTGATGTTTTCTTTCTTCTCGTGATATCACCATGGATTTTGTTTTAGAGCTGCTTATGACCATCCCTCTCTTCTCCAGCTCTTCCTTCCAGACTTGCAGGTTGGATTGGAGATGTGCCTCTGATTTAGCAATCAGGGCAACATCATCAGCAAATGCCAGCTCCGAAATATAGACCTGTCTCATCTTCCAGTACCCCACTGAATACTTTCTTGTTCTCTCCTTACATGCCTTGATGACATCGTCCATAAGGAGTATGAAGAGGTAAGGTGATAGGATATCACCTTGTCTTACACCAGTGGTGGTCCTGAACTCTTCTGACTTATGGTTTGCTGTCCTCACATAATTTCTGCAAGACTTGTAGAAGCTCTGTATAGCATGAATCAGAGGTGCTGGAATATTCTTCCTTGCCAAACAGTCCCAAAGTTTGCTCCAGGGGACCCTGTCAAACGCCTTTTCCAGATCTATGAAACAAAGATGGATCTCACTCTTATACTCAAGGGCCTTTTCACTCAGCTGTCTGAGTGTGAAGATTAGGTCTTGAGTACTTCGGTTTGCTCGGAATCCGCACTGGACCTCATCCAATTGTGGCTCAGCTAGGCGTCGGAGTCTCTGCTCTAGGATTCTAGAGTAGATTTTACCAGGGACACTGAGAAGGGATATGCCTCTATGGTTTCCACATTGTCGATTGTCACCCTTTTTGAAAATTGGTGTTATGATGGCAATCTCCCAATCCTTTGGTATGGTCTTGTTGAATTTGATGTTTTCGTTTATATAATTTGCACAGTTCGTGCCAACATATTTATGTTTGAAGACATTGACAGTTTCAACCTGAATATGTAGATACCTTGTGTGTATTTGCTTCGAGCGAGGACTTTTAAATACACAAATCATTTCAGCGATCCCATCAGCCATCTTGGTTATTTTTGTGCATGAATATGGTGACGTGAAATAAAAGCGATTAACGCAACTTCCGTCACTTTGCATTTAAGCAGCTCAGCATGACAAGATAAAACATAAGCCGATTCAGATTTCTATACAGTATGATGAAACATGATATAAATATCCACATACTAATAGAAGAGGCTACAAAAACCAGCAAGATGTCGAATACAACAAACAGGGGACTAAATTGGCCTTCAGAAGCAATGTTACTTGATTTCTTACAACTCGCTTTAGTATTATTATAGCTAATTATCAGGAACAATGGCACACGTGAACTCGGTCACCACTATTCGACATAAAACCAAAAAACAAAAAAAAATTACACATTAAACGTGACAAGAGCGGTGAAGAAAAAGACCAAGATCACTAAAGATAACACCCTGTGCATGCCTTCATTCAATATAACTTATAAAAACAACAAGCAGTGTGCCATACTAAATTTCTCCACATTGGTTGAGTATGAGGCCCTGAGAAGTCTTTCGAAGATATACTATGAATCAAATGCACATATTGAATCAAGAACAGATGCTAGTGGTGCATACGTGGAAGATGTTATTTCCACTGAAGATGTTTTCCTCCATTTTTATAACACCTCTAACAAAGTCATGATTCAAGGTTCAGAGACTGCTATGAAAAATTGGATACAGAAAGATTTAAACAAATTATGGATAACTGCAACTACTGCTGGAGTCAGTCGATAGGCCATCACACCAAACTTAGCTCTTTCCAACTTACCAGACATATCTTCGCATTGTTATACACCCGTTGACAACAATGTAGAACCACATATGTCATGTATTGATGAATGCAACACATTATCACAAACAGCTGAAAAGACCAGTTATAGCAGAAACAGAATATGGAATCACAGAGGCGAATCACCATTCACTCACAGAATTAGTTGTTAGCGGTCCAGGGCCATCATCACCACAACCCTTACAAGTAGCATATCATCATGATGTATTTACAAGTATTATGTCTGAGATAGATTTACTTAGAGCAGAGCTGAACAGCCTAAGACAGTCGTATGAGAAGCTTCAGACAGAACATACGGTACTTAAAAGTAGCTATGAAAAAAGCCAGCAGTATACGGTGGAGCTTTGAAAACCACAAGAGAAATCGGACAAACTGTGTCAAAAACTGAAAAACACTAGCAAACGAATCAGAGCAAAACATTATGCAACTAAAACTCCATCACAGCCAAGAAAGTGTCCTGGATTCTCCGATATTTACTACAGACAGTGCAGACAATGTTTGCAGAATCCCGATAAAAATTTCGAATCGGCACTCTCCGCCAAGACGACTAACTCACAGCATGCGTTATTATCAGAAATCCAATAATCAGAGCACACAGGTAACACAAGAACAGGCACGTCCTATCACAGGCACCAACATAAGGATTCAGAATAAAAGGAAGCACCTTATTTTCGGGGACCAGAATGTCAAGGAACTACAAAAATCTAGATTGTTGACAAACGATATGGACTCGGTCACTGTTCGCTTCAAGAACTGGGCATCCACTCAGGACTTACTGTCACTCCTTAAACGTTTTCCGTCTGATCCCACTGTCACCAAAGTAACTACTCATATAGGTCTATCAGACTCGCTCAAAGATATTGAAATATCCCAAGCTGATCTAAACCAAATCACATCAAATTTCCATTCGTTATTCCCTAATGCGGAAATCTACTTCTCGTCCATTATTCCTCCAGTCAGAGCCCATTACCGCAAATCCATTGATGTCAACAATTCTAAACTTAAGAGGCACTGTGTCAGACACAACTATAAATTCATTGATCACTCTTCGTACTTCCTTGCGAAATCAAGAGCCCCTAATACATCTTTACAGCGGTGATATTGCCTTATCTACTGAAGGAATCAGCAAGCTGGCAACAACTATACTGAAGCACATTAAAAACGCACCACTATTATATATACTGATGCCGAGAAGCTGGGAAAAAAAGTGTGGGAATGGATTTTCCCCGTGTTTGTCATGAGGTAGAGAGCGAATGGCTGCTGGAATGGAAAGTGCATGATTCAACCCACGGGTTTGTGTACAGACTACATGAAAACAATGAAAGTTACACGTGCAACACGATTCCCAACAGCTATGACCCTGAAAATGTGTACGCGTTGTGGCAGTATAAAAAAAAAAGGTAAAGGAACCCGTTACACGCCCATTGAGGCATATTGGGAATATGGTGTTAGGCCCATATTATCTTGACCGTCGGCACACTAGGGGTGATGTGGTCGGCATCACGCCGGCCGCCTTAACCTTCCCAGAGTTGCTCTGGTACCCATTTGGGGCTGGGTTGACCCAGGAGCCGTTTTGTGGCCTAAAAATTTCCCGCCTCATCTGGGGATCGAACCATAGACCACTGCGCTACGAAGCCAGTGCACTAACCACTATGCTACCGCGGCTCATTCTGGCAGTATACTCGGTATAAAAAGACCGTTGAGACAAAACACCCAGTACATGTGCTTGAAATGCCACGACTATCTGAAAACGACCGACAACGAGCCATTGGTATGTTGGAAACCGGAATGAGCTCGCGGGTCATTGCCAGAAGGATGAATTGCCACCACAGCACTATTGTACGTCTCAATGAACGTTACGGAACCACTGGCAGTGCCCGGGATAGACTTCGAAGTCGCCAACCACGAGTTACTACCCCTGCGCAAGATCGTCATATCGTGCTGAGTCACCTTAGGAACCGTTCTCTCCCGGCAAGTCAAACAGCTAGAGCAATAGTTGGTAGACGTGGGCAAGTCTCTCGAATGACAGCCATACGACGACTCAGAGATACAGGCCTTACTGCAAGACGACCTTATGTTGGGCCAAACTTGACTCACAGACATCGTCAGCAGCGCCTGCAATGGGCAGAGCAACATGTCAGATGGACTAGACTGCAGTGGAATGCTGTCCTATTCACAGACGAGAGCAGATTCAACATATCCTTTGCTGATGGACGTATGCGGATTTGGCGACGGTGTGGAGAGCGCTTTGCAGATTGCTGTGTTCGTCAGCACAACCGATTTGGAGGTGGCAGTATTCATATTTGGAGAGGATTCAGTTTTCACCATCGCTTGCCTCTTCACGTCTTCCGTGGAAATGTTAATGCTGTGACATATCGAGATGAGGTTCTGGATGCATTGGTTGCTCCTGCGTTCACAAATTATCCAGACTTGCAGCTTCTCCAGCAGGATAACGCACGTGCGCACACCGCATGCATTACGCAGCAATATCTACAGCAGCAGGACATTGTGACGATTGATTGGCCTGCCCTATCACCAGACATGTCCCCTATAGAACATCTGTGGGACGAGCTTGGACGCAGAGTCTACAGGCAAGGTTCTCCAGCTAATCTGCAACAGCTCGAAGCTGTTCTTACACGTGAATGGGACTTGATTCCACGGAATTTCCTTCAGAGACTTGTGCGTTCTATTCGGAGCCGTTGCCAAGCTTGTTTGCAAGCACACGGTGGACATACCAGATACTGAGGATAGTGGGAATGAATTTTTTTATTGGTTGCAATTTTGGTTTTCTCCCTTGCCTGCACAGAATGCAATGAATTTCATAACAATCAAATGTACAAATTAATGACCAGCATGGATTCATAGGAAAATGAATAAAGATTCCAAATATGTAAACTTGTAAACACTTATATTTACATTTCACACTCTGTTCCTGGATTATACAGGTGGTGCGTTTTTAATGTGCTTCAGTATATGTGGTAAAGTGGGATGTTATAAATATTTATAGGGGACTTAGTGTACTGACTGAGATCAGCTGTGAAGGTATCTGTATCTAATAAGGGTAGTGTATTACAGATGACCTTACTTGCTACCACATATTTATACCTCAGTCAGAATTATTCTGGAATATTGTGATGACTACGTTGAATGTCTAGGGTATGTATATGATGAAGTGTAAGTCACAACAACAACAGACAGATAAACAATTTAATTTATTCCACCACACGTGACAACACTGTGACACTCACACACATTTAACACTCTATAAGACTATTCTTAAATGAGGCACTGGTAAATTTTCAAATATAAATATGTATTAATTACTGTCACTAATATATATGTGTCCTGATTCAAATACAAAGTGAACCAGGGATCACAATCAATTTTAATTACAAGTTATATGTACAGAATTTATCAATATGAATCTTGTAGTGACATATTTTATTAATATTATCCTATGTGTGTCAGTTGTGTAGTAGTAATATGAGGTAATACTGGTTTTGTTTTTTCAAGCTATGTTGTTATTTGTCATCATGACTTCAAGTGTTTGTTTCTGTTGGAACTAGTATTGGAGATGTTCTCAGTTCCGTTCATTAAAACAATTAATTTCCCCTCTTATTTTTATACAATGTCAGTTTAAGATGGGGTTACATAATGTTGAGCTCCGCTGGCCACATAGGCTTATCTTTCGTGATGGCGGCAGGAAAAGACTCCTCTGCTCGATTGCTCCCCTGTGTTCTGGAGACACCTCACTGTTTGCTATATGGACCAAGGAGTATGCTGTCCCCTCTGGATTCAGCAAAGCTTTGACCAGGTGCTGCTCAATAACTTTAGGACCACAGTCCCTGAAACAAGAAGGTTGTACCTCCTACTTCAGAACTAATTTATACTCTATTTCTACACTGAGCAGAATACATAACAAACACTGAGTTCAGAGCGGTAGGCCAACTGCTATCTTCATCTGAAACAATTTTCACCAGTATATTCCTCCCTAATGGTTATTACGCCTCTGCAATTCCAGCATTATTTCTTTCTAGTCAATAATATAGGTGTCAGTGTACTGTTTGGCAATTCCATGTAGTTTTACTTTCCTCCGACACCTTCTGTTCAGGTTGGAGCACTATATAGGCTTTACCTCATGTTCGCTACTGAACCACACATATATACAGACATAAATTATCAATTTACATTCAATTTTCATTAAAAAGATATCAAATATTTCAAGCTTACCTCAATTCATGGAAATAATACAGAATTACGTTGACTGGCAATGAATATAGCACAATTTCGATCTGCCGATGTCCCAGGCTTTTATTTAGAAAAATATGCACTGGCGCTCAACGCACTGGTTCTGTAGTAAGTTTATTTGCAAATGTGGTGCTGATCTGACGCCTCTGATTGACTATATTGGCAGGTCTAACCAATCATGCCATGTTTACACAGCTTTTCAAAAAAGTACTCCTACTCACGTTTCCCCTAACAACAAAGAAGTAGTATTTATAGTCCGACTAATCGTGTTTAGCCTTACATTTATTTTCCGCCAATCAAATAGGAGGTAACATGTCAGCCTATTTCCCGTACAATGGTGTGTTGAAAATCTGCCACTGGGCGATTCTGATTTGGGTGTTGTCTGACATCTCTCACTATTTCTTTTGGCTATAATTTGTTATTTCCTAGACTATTTGCGTAACGTTTAACATATTATTTGTCAGCAAGTCCTAAGGAACCCAAAT
Source organism: Oreohelix idahoensis (assembly GCA_024509875.1). Lineage (NCBI taxonomy): Eukaryota > Metazoa > Mollusca > Gastropoda > Stylommatophora > Oreohelicidae > Oreohelix > Oreohelix idahoensis. The sequence goes on from JAMPIV010002038.1 coordinate 38,751, forward strand.
ATACAAATTTAAAGGAGCTAAGTGGCGGAGTTCAAAATATGTATTTTCTTCTAGGATAGTCGTGCTGTTGCCACCTCCTCACTTCCAAACTTTAGGGTGTCTGCTGTACTGTCATACTAATGTCAGGATTTCAGACATAAAACAGTAGAATGTCATGTTTCCTAATAAGCGTTTTGTAAGTTTTTTAAAACCTAACTCTCGTTTTATCACTGTCGATTTGAAAAAAAAGCTAGTGCTTGTGGCCTTACACGCGTGATGGCAGCAATTGTGTATCGCGCGACTGTGGTAGTATTGCCTGCGTTCCGGCTTTCAGCCTCTCCCTTTCTTTCTATCTTTAGTCCATCTGTCTTTCGTTTTTTTTTTTTTGGTAACGTAGTGTATAAAATGACATGAATGGAATTTTAAATCTAGGTCAGCTGCGTATCTCAAGGTTTTTCTTAGAAAGGCAGTACACGTTTTATCGTAGAAGGCGGGTATTGAAGCAGTAGGCTTTTACTATCAACGTGAAACGTTACAATTTGCAGACGAAGTAGAAAACAAGGGGGATTTCGAGTACAGTCATTGTGACAGCACTGTTCTTTACCATTCTTCTTTCCTTTTATTGAAGTTATTTGTTAGGCTTTACATTTACGTTTTAATTTATATATGTGGATTAGAATATTTCAAGACATCTCCCCTCTTAAAACAGACATCTTATGTCAGTCCTTTATTCTATATACACATAGATAAATGTAAGTCAACTTGACTTTACTCTGCTGTTGTGCTATCATGGTTTTATGTAGTTGGGTCCATTCAGAGTAAGCACTACTCATGAAATCTGCCTCAGACCTCTACAACCAATAATATTTTTCGGTTATGTTACTGAACAGCCGCAAGTGTGACTGCTTGTCTTAATGCTGCTTCACAACCCGTATTCACCATTTCTCTTCTCTGAGTCTGCGCAATGACATGTCCAGAGAACATTAGATTTTCCTCAAAATGTACGTTATGAGGAGATAACATATACCTGGTGATAGCAGAGTTTTCGTAGTGGATCCCATAATTTTCTTATTAGCCTGTATGAAACATTCGGAATATCCTCAATCAAAGAGGCAACTCAGGGATTCATTACGTTCCTCCGAATTGTTTACATCCAACAAGTTTGTCTGATCTCAGGTTTTACTGGAATCTGATAGTATCCTTTACTCAGATCCACTTTTGAGAAATATTTAGCTTTATTTAGTCTGGCAAACAGCTGATTTGTATCCGGCAATGGATCCACCTGTCCTTCTGTAATAGCATTCAGTCTCCTGTAATCTATACAGAGTCTATGTTCTCCAGAGGGCTTCCTTAGGAGTACAACACCGGAACTATACGAAGATTCACTGTGTGAAATAATTCCTTCCTTCAACAAATAGTCTATCTCTTCCTTCAAAGCTTTCTCCTTAGCAAAAGGAATCGAATATGGTTTCATACAGACAGGTGTGGGGTCTATCAGTTTCATATCATATTCCAATAAGTTTGTATGCCCAGGTCGGTCTGTTAACACCTCTGCATGATTATCTAGAACCTGTTGCACTCTCTCTTTCTGAGTTTTCGTTAAATGTGTACTGATTTTCACCTGTGCCGCTGTCTCACAGGGGTGTAATGGATATTCAAATGATGAAAGTGGTTCCTTTTTCATCTCCATGGCAATGGACAAGGTCAACAAGTGTGTCTCTTCCTGATGTTCTCTTTCCAAATATTTCTTCAGGAGATTCACATGATAGATTTTTTCTTTCCCCTTCTTATCTATCTTATAATTTGTTCTAGACACCTTCTCTAGAACTGTATATGGACCTTGCCATCCAATCTGTAACTTATTCTGACTACCGGGGAGAGGAAGCAGTACCTTCTCTCCCACAGCCAAATCTCTGTCTTTAGCTTTCCTGTTATAATAGGCAGCATGTTTCTTCCTGGCTTGTTTCAAATTTTCATTGGCAAGTTTCCAGCCAGTTTTTTAAACGAGTGGTCAGCTCATTCACATATTGGTATGAGGATGTAATATTTTCCTCTGCCTTTTCATCAGTCCACGTTCTTAACAGAGCTTACATATGGACCTTTAATTTTGTGGACCTATTTGTCCATGGACCGATATGGTCTCTTCCACTGGAAGCGCTATAGTAATGATTTTTCTTCCCAGAATTATCAGTCACAAAACGACCGCTACCAATTCTTTTCTTGGGGCTGTCTCCCCACTTAGAATTCTTGATGAGAGATTTCCTCTCTACATCCTCTTCCTCCAGTTTGTTTAAGTCCGATTGAGGGATTTTCGGCTTATCCTGGGGTAAGACATCTTTTTGCACTCTCTGCATAGTGGCCATTGTAAAACAGTTAAGTGAAGCTTGTCCGTGAAAAGGGGCTTCCCATTCCCTTTGGTCCACTTTATCAAATTTATACTTCTTTTTATTGTCAGGCCTAATTTTGCCCCTTGGCGTGTCCAGGTCCTGATCAATGTTCCCACTTGTGGGTGTTCCCTCATGTGCTATGCTACACCTTTCTACAAAATTCTCAATGTCCCATCTTGCCTTGGGCCAATAATAATTGTGAGCCACCTTTTGGATGATGGTACCTATTTTCTCATGGTCCCCATCTGGTTTCACATGTAGGCTCCTTATTAAGTCTGCCCTATATCTTTTAGGAAGTACCAGCTGTCCCTGACCTTTGGATCTAGCTCCAGTCTTCCTATACATCAACTTGTTTTTCATGTAAAAATCTCCCTTGCCTGGAGTTGTATGACAAGTTGACAATTTCCTGAAACAAGGCTTGAGTGTTTTATCCCCAGCCTGTGCCTTCCTCATCTCTTCTGGAGTGGTATCCAACATAATATCCTCCTCCTTTCTTGAGGTCGACCTGACCTGAAGGGTGGCCATATACACAGGTTTCCTTCTGCAATGGTCAGTGTCATGATTGTTCATCTGACAATTCTTACACCACCTTTTCCCTTGGTTGAAAGATTTTCTTTCATCATATTTCCTTTCATCGAATTGTGGGGTTTTATTTTTATTGTCATACCGTGGCCTATCAAATTGGTGCTTACCTTTGTTTTGATCTCTAGGATCAAATTTATTAAAGTTCTGTGGTGCCCTAAAATTTTCCAACTGTTTCTTTTTGTTACCTGATACCTCTGCCTGAGCTGCTTGATACCTTTCAGCAACATTTAGCAACTCACCCAGCCTCTCTGCACCTTGTTCCATGAGAAACTTTCTCATGTCTGGAGCCATGGACTCTCTTAGTTGTTCTATAAGGACCATTTCCTTAAGATCTTGGGTTTTCCCCAGAGAAGTCCATTTCTCCAAGTATGTCTCTATTCGTGCAGAGAACTGGTGTAGGTTTCACCTGACAGTAGTTTAGCATTCCTAAATTTTTTCCTATAAAATTCTGCGTTCTTTTCATATCTTAACAAAAGAGCCTGCTTTAGCATGTCATAATTTTCCTGATCACCTCTGCTCATTTTGGCAAAAACTTCATAAGCTGCCCCACGAAGACCTTGAGATAACTTTAAGCTCCACCTTTCTCTCTCTAACCCATATGTGGTAGCCAATAGTTCATATCTATTTAGATAGCTCTCAATATCATCGTCTTTCTCAACGAAATGATCTAAATGAAAATTCATAGCTGAGGTTGAGGCTCCCTGACTAGCAGTAGCATCAGAGGTAAAGGGACTGGCCCCATTTTCAGGAGCATGGCCTTGAAACTCAAACTCCCTTAGTCGTAACTCGTGTTCCCTTTGTAATCTTTTATCTTCTGCTTCCCTTTCTGCAGTCAATCTTCTTTCCTCGGCTTCCCTCTCTGCAGCTAATCTCTTCTCTTCTCTTTCTGCAGCCTGTCTTCTTTCCTCGGCTTCCAATGCTTTAGCCTCTTTGTCAGCCTCAATCTGCAACCTCTTAGCCTCAGCCTCAATCTGCAACCTCTTAGCCTCAGCCTCAATCTGCAACCTCTTAGCCTCAGCCTCAGCCTCAAATTGCAGCCTCTTAGTCTCAGCCTCTAACTTTCTTTCGGCCTCTTTTTCTAATCTTCTTTCTTCCCGTTCAATATATTTGTCACATTCAGCCGTGACATAAGCAATCATAATTTGTCCGTCCATTCCTAACTCTTTCGCAGTCTGTACAGCAGCAGATCAAAATTTTGCCAAGTCGGCCATTGTCTAACATGCAATTGTAACAATTCAATCTATCAATAATTATCTAAGGACACTACAGGCACTGAGAGCTCAACGTTATTTATTTCCACCCAAGGATACCTTTTAATTCTTATTATTCCCAATATCTATAACAGGAGAAAGTTCAATATCCCTGGAGCGAGACCCCAATATATGTGGTAAAGTGGGATGTTATAAATATTTATAGGGGACTTAGTGTACTGACTGAGATCAGCTGTGAAGGTATCTGTATCTAATAAGGGTAGTGTATTACAGATGACCTTACTTGCTACCACATATTTATACCTCAGTCAGAATTATTCTGGAATATTGTGATGACTACGTTGAATGTCTAGGGTATGTATATGATGAAGTGTAAGTCACAACAACAACAGACAGATAAACAATTTAATTTATTGCACCACACGTGACAACACTGTGACACTCACACACATTTAACACTCTATAAGACTATTCTTAAATGAGGCACTGGTAAATTTTCAAATATAAATATGTATTAATTACTGTCACTAATATATATGTGTCCTGATTCAAATACAAAGTGAACCAGGGATCACAATCAATTTTAATTACAAGTTATATGTACAGAATTTATCAATATGAATCTTGTAGTGACATATTTTATTAATATTATCCTATGTGTGTCAGTTGTGTAGTAGTAATATGAGGTAATACTGGTTTTGTTTTTTCAAGCTATGTTGTTATTTGTCATCATGACTTCAAATGTTTGTTTCTGTTGGAACTAGTATTGGAGATGTTCTCAGTTCCGTTCATTAAAACAATTAATTTCCCCTCTTATTTTTATACAATGTCAGTTTAAAATGGGGTTACATAATGTTGAGCTCCGCTGGCCACATAGGCTTATCTTTCGTGATGGCGGCAGGAAAAGACTCCTCTGCTCGATTGCTCCCCTGTGTTCTGGAGACACCTCACTGTTTGCTATATGGACCAAGGAGTATGCTGTCCCCTCTGGATTCAGCAAAGCTCTGACCAGGTGCTGCTCAATAACTTTAGGACCACAGTCCCTGACACAAGAAGGTTGTACCTCCTACTTCAGAACTAATTTATACTCTATTTCGACACTGAGCACAATACATAACAAACACTGAGTACAGAGCGGTAGGCCAACTGCTATCTTCATCTGAAACAATTTTCACCAGTATATTCCTCCCTAATGGTTATTACGCCTCTGCAATTCCAGCATTATTTCTTTCTAGTCAATAATATAGGTGTCAGTGTACTGTTTGGCAATTCCATGTAGTTTTACTTTCCTCCGACACCTTCTGTTCAGGCTGGAGCACTATATAGGCTTTACCTCATGTTCGCTACTGAACCACACATATATACAGACATACATTATCAATTTACATTCAATTTTCATTAAAAAGATATCAAATATTTCAAGCTTACCACAATTCATGGAAATAATACAGAATTACGTTGACTGGCAATGAATATAGCACAATTTCGATCTGCCGATGTCCCAGGCTTTTATTTAGAAAAATATGCACTGGCGCTCAACGCACTGGTTCTGTAGTAAGTTTATTTGCAAATGTGGTGCTGACCTGACGCCTCTGATTGACTATATTGGCAGGTCTAACCAATCATGCCATGTTTACACAGCTTTTCAAAAAAGTACTCCTACTCACGTTTCCCCTGACAACAAAGAAGTAGTATTTATAGTCCGACTAATCGTGTTTAGCCTTACATTTATTTTCCGCCAATCAAATAGGAGGTAACATGTCAGCCTATTTCCCGTACAATGGTGTGTTGAAAATCTGCCACTGAGCGATTCTGATTTGGGTGTTGTCTGACATCCCTCACTATTTCTTTTGGCTATAATTTGTTATTTCCTAGACTATTTGCGTAACGTTTAACATATTATTTGTCAGCAAGTCCTAAGGAACCCAAATATACAAATTTAAAGGAGCTAAGTGGCGGCGTTCAAAATATGTATTTTCTTCTAGGATAGTCGTGCTGTTGCCACCTCCTCACTTCCAAACTTTAGGGTGTCTGCTGTACTGTCATACTAATGTCAGGATTTCAGACATAAAACAGTAGAATGTCATGTTTCCTAATAAGCGTTTTGTAAGTTTTTTAAAACCTAACTCTCGTTTTATCACTGTCGATTTGAAAAAAAAAGCTAGTGCTTGTGGCCTTACACGCGTGATGGCAGCAATTGTGTATCGCGCGACTGTGGTAGTATTGCCTGCGTTCCGGCTTTCAGCCTCTCCCTTTCTTTCTATCTTTAGTCCATCTGTCTTTCGTTTTTTTTTTTTGGTAACGTAGTGTATAAAATGACATGAATGGAATTTTAAATCTAGGTCAGCTGCGTATCTCAAGGTTTTTCTTAGAAAGGCAGTACACGTTTTATCGTAGAAGGCGGGTATTGAAGCAGTAGGCTTTTACTATCAACGTGAAACGTTACAATTTGCAGACGAAGTAGAAAACAAGTGGGATTTCGAGTACAGTCATTGTGACAGCACTGTTCTTTACCATTCTTCTTTCCTTTTATTGAAGTTATTTGTTAGGCTTTACATTTACGTTTTAATTTATATATGTGGATTAGAATATTTCACGACATCTCCCCTCTTAAAACAGACATCTTATGTCAGTCCTTTATTCTATATACACATAGATAAATGTAAGTCAACTTGACTTTACTCTGCTGTTGTGCTATCATGGTTTTATGTAGTTGGGTCCATTCAGAGTAAGCACTACTCATGAAATCTGCCTCAGACCTCTACAACCAATAATATTTTTCGGTTATGTTACTGAACAGCCGCAAGTGTGACTGCTTGTCTTAATGCTGCTTCACAACCCGTATTCACCATTTCTCTTCTCTGAGTCTGCGCAATGACATGTCCAGAGAACATTAGATTTTCCCCAAAATGTACGTTATGAGGAGATAACATATACCTGGTGATAGCAGAGTTTTCGTAGTGGATCCCATAATCTTCTTATTAGCCTGTATGAACATTCGGAATATCCTCAATCAAAGAGGCAACTCAGGGATTCATTACGTTCCTCCGAATTGTTTACATCCAACAAGTTTGTCTGATCTCAGGTTTTACTGGAATCTGATAGTATCCTTTACTCAGATCCACTTTTGAGAAATATTTAGCTTTATTTAGTCTGGCAAACAGCTGATTTGTATCCGGCAATGGATCCACCTGTCCTTCTGTAATAGCATTCAGTCTCCTGTAATCTATACAGAGTCTATGTTCTCCAGAGGGCTTCCTTAGGAGTACAACACCGGAACTATACGAAGATTCACTGTGTGAAATAATTCCTTCCTTCAACAAATAGTCTATCTCTTCCTTCAAAGCTTTCTCCTTAGCAAAAGGAATCGAATATGGTTTCATACAGACAGGTGTGGGGTCTATCAGTTTCATATCATATTCCAATAAGTTTGTATGCCCAGGTCGGTCTGTTAACACCTCTGCATGATTATCTAGAACCTGTTGCACTCTCTCTTTCTGAGTTTTCGTTAAATGTGTACTGATTTTCACCTGTGCCGCTGTCTCACAGGGGTGTAATGGATATTCAAATGATGAAAGTGGTTCCTTTTTCATCTCCATGGCAATGGACAAGGTCAACAAGTGTGTCTCTTCCTGATGTTCTCTTTCCAAATATTTCTTCAGGAGATTCACATGATAGATTTTTTTTCTTTCCCCTTCTTATCTATCTTATAATTTGTTCTAGACACCTTCTCTAGAACTGTATATGGACCTTGCCATCCAATCTGTAACTTATTCTGACTACCGGGGAGAGGAAGCAGTACCTTCTCTCCCACAGCCAAATCTCTGTCTTTAGCTTTCCTGTTATAATAGGCAGCATGTTTCTTCCTGGCTTGTTTCAAATTTTCATTGGCAAGTTTCCAGCCAGTTTTTAAACGAGTGGTCAGCTCATTCACATATTGGTATGAGGATGTAATATTTTCCTCTGCCTTTTCATCAGTCCACGTTCTTAACAGAGCTTACATATGGACCTTTAATTTTGTGGACCTATTTGTCCATGGACCGATATGGTCTCTTCCACTGGAAGCGCTATAGTAATGATTTTTCTTCCCAGAATTATCAGTCACAAAACGACCGCTACCAATTCTTTTCTTGGGGCTGTCTCCCCACTTAGAATTCTTGATGAGAGATTTCCTCTCTACATCCTCTTCCTCCAGTTTGTTTAAGTCCGATTGAGGGATTTTCGGCTTATCCTGGGGTAAGACATCTTTTTGCACTCTCTGCATAGTGGCCATTGTAAAACAGTTAAGTGAAGCTTGTCCGTGAAAAGGGGCTTCCCATTCCCTTTGGTCCACTTTATCAAATTTATACTTCTTTTTATTGTCAGGCCTAATTTTGCCCCTTGGCGTGTCCAGGTCCTGATCAATGTTCCCACTTGTGGGTGTTCCCTCATGTGCTATGCTACACCTTTCTACAAAATTCTCAATGTCCCATCTTGCCTTGGGCCAATAATAATTGTGAGCCACCTTTTGGATGATGGTACCTATTTTCTCATGGTCCCCATCTGGTTTCACATGTAGGCTCCTTATTAAGTCTGCCCTATATCTTTTAGGAAGTACCAGCTGTCCCTGACCTTTGGATCTAGCTCCAGTCTTCCTATACATCAATTTGTTTTTCATGTAAAAATCTCCCTTGCCTGGAGTTGTATGACAAGTTGACAATTTCCTGAAACAAGGCTTGAGTGTTTTATCCCCAGCCTGTGCCTTCCTCATCTCTTCTGGAGTGGTATCCAACATAATATCCTCCTCCTTTCTTGAGGTCGACCTGACCTGAAGGGTGGCCATATACACAGGTTTCCTTCTGCAATGGTCAGTGTCATGATTGTTCATCTGACAATTCTTACCCCACCTTTTTCCTTGGTTGAAAGATTTTCTTTCATCATATTTCCTTTCATCGAATTGTGGGGTTTTATTTTTATTGTCATACCGTGGCCTATCAAATTGGTGCTTACCTTTGTTTTGATCTCTAGGATCAAATTTATTAAAGTTCTGTGGTGCCCTAAAATTTTCCAACTGTTTCTTTTTGTTACCTGATACCTCTGCCTGAGCTGCTTGATACCTTTCAGCAACATTTAGCAACTCACCCAGCCTCTCTGCACCTTGTTCCATGAGAAACTTTCTCATGTCTGGAGCCATGGACTCTCTTAGTTGTTCTATAAGGACCATTTCCTTTCTTGGACTATTTACCTTCTGCCGAGAGATCGTACTGGTGTCGTAATTTTTATAGATAGGCCTTATATTTTTATGGTCCCATTCGAGCAGAGGTGATATAGTGAGAGAGCTATGTGAGAGAAAGGTGTGAGAATTAGTCCTGTTTACGAGGAGAACATGTGTAAGAGAAAATACTTTCTTGGATTGAGTAATTGCTCAATCCAACCTATCTAGTGCGACACACTTTAATGGAGACGTACTTTCTCACTGATACTGATTGAAATTACACTACCCTCACGTACGCACACACAAACAATTCTGTAACATAAATACGTACATACGTAGAAACGAACAGGTAAACTATGGGGTCACGTATATATATATATATATATATATATATATATATATATATATATATATATATATATATATATATATATATATATATATATATATATATATATATATATATATATATATATATATATATATATATATATCAGGGGAGATTTTGACCAACACCAATCGCTTAAGGTTTATTAAGTTTATTATATCGTTAGAAAATAGATCACAACAAAAAATCATACATAGTTATCATTACATCAGTGAATAATAGTTACATAAGAGAAAGAAAATATACTCTCATAAACCCTCCCCCTGGTCTATGAAAAACTAGGAATGATCCCAACCGAGGTTATTTACCCAAAAGATCAAAACCAATTGTGATGGGGCCGAAAAGGAGACGCCCGCCCCCTTCCTGTTTTTGGGCGGATTTATCGCCCATGTATTTTAAAAGTGCGCGCAGCACGCTAGTAGGTAAAAAGTCTTCAAGATTGATGAAAAGGCCATAATAATGCCTTAAAATTAAGTTGTGGTGTAGAATTGTGTTTTTGCTCTAGAAATAGTTGTGTATATTTCTGTTGTCGGCCTGGTAAAGCAAAATCGCGAGTGTCATTTAAGTGGCTAAATTAATCCGCGCAGCGCGCAGTAAATTGAGTGATTCGACCTGGGCTTATAAAAGAAAAAGCGGGCCTACTTTGCCACAGCCGCCCAGTGAGAACAGACGAAGTAAGACACACAGAGCCAAGCTGTAAATGCCTTGAGCACGTGAGTTAATTTAAATTAGAATTAGTTTTCTATTATTCTGAAATTATATCGATGTGGCTATTTTAATGTTTAGTGAATTAGGTCTAAATAAATAGATAGATGTGTTCCCAAAGGAAATGTCTTTTTAGGGCATTATGATTTAGTCTCGAAATGATAGATGAGTGAAAATAATGTTTGATAGGTTTTATTAGGCATGCTAAGTCCAGATTGCGGCTGTAAGAGCGATTATTTCAGTCATCAGACCGGGCAAGAAAGGCGAAGATAGTATGAAAGTATTTTGTACATGAAACTGGACAGAAATGTTATCAGAAACTGGAATTTAGATAATATCAAGCCTATAATGTTACGCAGTTTTATATCGTGTGAATTGACACGTGGGTGAGAGTAAGTTAAATGTAATTTTCCCCAGTAGTAGAAGAGAGAGTTTTCGTGGTAAATTTTCTTTATGTGATTAGTTCTAGTTGTTAAGTCAAGAGTAATTATATTTTATTTCTTTAGTTTAAAAGTAATTGAGTGTATTTCACGATTATTGATTATTCTACTGTATATATTTATGGGTTACTTTGAAGTGAGGATAGATTTCTGGTGAGATTAGATCTACTATTTGGTGCGTAAGGCACGTTGAGACAGGTGTTTCTCTGTTTGCTCCCGGCGGAGCATGGAAACACCAATGCAGCTGGTGTCCATTACAGGCCCACAATAAGCATTTTGACGCTATTGCTGTGGTTGTTTCGGTGACGGTAACGATGTGTTTCGTGTGATGAGTTCCCAATCTCATCAGGGGTCATATACGTCACGCTTGTTACCAGGCGCACCAGTCGCCACTTACGACATGTTCAGAGGGCAGTGACGAATATTGAGATGGATCAGTTCGAGGTGGTGGTTTACTCTTATTATTGAGAGTATTTGATGTACATGTAGTTGAAGAATATTATTTTATGTCCATGTTATTATTATTTAATTATGGTTATGTGTAGAATGGTTTGTGAGAGCACGTGGGCTCACTTGGAGATATATATTTCTCTTCTCCGCTCCTGTGGGAGCATGGGGCCACCAGTGTGGTTTCATCCGTATGAAGCATTCAGATGCTCGCGCAGTAGTAGTTTTGGTAGCAATCTGTGTTACACGGTGAGGTTGCCAGCCTCATGCACAACACCATACTAGTCTCATTGGACGACATGCATGAGTGTGTGTGTGTGTGTGATAGCTGAGTGTGTGCTCTTGCAGTAGTGGTTTCGGTAGCAATCTGTGTTACATGGTGAGATTGCCAGCCTCACGCACAACACCATACTAGTCTCATCGACGACATGCATGAGTATGTGTGTGTGATAGTTGAGTGTGCCCTTGCAGTAGTGGTTTCGGTAGCAACCGATGTTACATGGTGAGATTGCCAGCCTCACGCACAACACCTTACTAGTCGCATTGGACGACACGTATGTGTGTGCGTGTGTGATAGTTGAGGGTGTCAAGTAGTACACGTGGAAGGACTGTTTGACAGGTGAGAGTATCATTATTTAACTATTATGATTTTAACCAGTCGTTGCTTTGTTTGCTTCTCCAGAATTAGCAATCGGGCACATGCTGGGTGTTTTGTTTGGTGTTATGTTCGTTGGTTTATTTGTTTAATGTTTGCTGAGTCACTGAATGGGTTGTAAAAATAAATACAGCCCCGACCTCTAGAATCAAGAGTTTTATTGTTGTTCGGGTCGGTGCGAGTGTGACAAGAGAGTGATCACACATATCACAATATAATCATCATCATCATCTCGCCCACCCTACCACACAATGATTAACAATGGGGTTTGGGAAGTAGTCAGGACGAGTAAAGGATATGTCCTAAATTTTAAACTATCCCGTGGGCCTTCAGACTTAGTGAGAGACAGATAAAAAGAGAAGATGTTATATTAGTAGTAACTTAAGAAAATAAATTCTTTCGTTCCATTTCACTCTCTACATACATACAGTGAGCTCACTACATATCAGGCTTACCCCACTGCCGACGCTGCATACGCTTCAAGGAATTAATCACACACAATGTATTTTAAGACTATTATATGTCCTGTTTGACCAGTTCAGCCCCAGAAACTCCGTCTAGGCAACTGCTATTTTTCTCGGAGATTCGCTGAATTGGTGCGTTGATTATATTTTTTCCTTGGGGTTGTATTCCTCTTTCGTACTGCAGGTATTTGGTGGGGATAAGTTTTTCCTAGGTTTCTGTCGTAGTGAAGGTGAAAATATTATCAACCTACAGACTGTTACTCCCAGGCTGTTCTCTGGAGGAAATAGCCGTAAATGTTCTCTGTAGAATTTGGTGGTAGAAACACTGTACTGTCATATGGGTTTGATTAAAGAAATATTAGTGCTCTAAGTTCTGCCTCATCAGGCCAGGGAACTTTGTATGATTTAAGATAGAAAAATCTTCAAGCATTGTCCCGTTCCAGTTTTAACAGTTAACACAATTTAACATTTGAGAAGGTGGACCTATAAGGGTCTCCAACATCAGATTTTTACTGTCAATATTTGTATGTTTAGGAACATATAATTTGGGATGCCATAAGCCATCTGAACATGATTCTCTATAAAACCGTTGGATCGAAAAGGTATGATCACCTGTATAAAAGAGAATATACAAAACAGGTAATCCTACTATAATCATATTCTAACACCCGCGTTTTTATGTAAGATCTGTAAAATCACTCCGGTATTTAATTATTTATATTAAAAAGAACGACACGAGTGACTAGCTAATGTATCGCTTTTACCACTGCTATGAACAGTTAATTACTTAAAATGTACATAAGATGAAATAGAAATATATGGTTATTAAACAATTACGATCACCTAGCGTCTTAAAATTATGTTACGCATCTATTACTCTGGAAATAATGGATAGTTACTTTTTTCGATTTACATCTGGAGAACTTTGCTATAGGTTTATTTAATAGGTTTAAATTAACACAAAAATCCAGTGAAATAAATGAAGAACTAAACGACTAAATCACTCAAACTCCAATATATATTACCGCAGCACACAGAATGAATTCAGACTCCACGTATAGAAGAGATCCAAAGAAATTCTTGTAGAATTCTAATATATGAGCTAGTTACTTCCTTCAACTCTCTGGCGCGAATGATAACTGCATTTTAAAGAGATTTCTATATATATGAATTTAATGACAATTAATAGCTTCATGCGAGATTTCTCGCCTCTCTTGATTCTCGGGAACTTTTTCGTTTTGGGTCGCGAGTCAACGCTCTGTTACCCAACTATCTACCGCTGATTTCCCCCGTACGTCTTCGTTCTGCAGCGGTTTCTAACCCTCTTAGACCAGTTCACGTTAACATGTCAACCGGAGGTGTTAAAACGTTGCTTCGTTCTAAGGGACTACAACAGTCTTTAATAGCTGACCGCTTGCCACTCTTCTGGCGACGCCTCCTGAAGGGGATGACAGAAAAGATAGAGAAATAGCTTGATTTTTATGGCTCGAGAAATAAGACAGTAGGCGTGGCTAAACAAAAATTTAGACATAGCGATGTCCTGGCTGCCCGCATGATAACTGTTTACATACTAGTTAGCCCGCGTGGGGAATTCCACGTGGGATAATGCATACTAATTAGCACGCGTGGGGATTCCACGTGGGATCCACGTTGGCGATTTAATTTCAACGTAAATTCAGGGCCCCCGGTGCTATTCAAGGGTACTACTATTATCATCCGACAATTCAGGGACAGCTTATATTTTCATCCGTCACAACTAGTCAGCATACTCCCATCCCACAACAAGAACACATGAATATCCCGCAACCACATTCTACCCCATGCATCATCCTTCACGTCCAAATCTATCGAATTTGTACTTTCAACAGCCCTGTTATCAATATTAAGGACTAACATTTTTACTTTCACTTACTTGGTAAAGTTTATTAGTCTAAATATTCATGATTTTTGTGTTAACGCTGCTTTTTGTATTGATATCTTTAAACCCCGTCTCCAAAGTTAAATGCATACAAATCAGACACAATGGCTAATTAAGGATGGTCTACGACTGGGTCATCTAAATATATGCCATCTATTAGGCAAACTTCCTGAACTTACACGAATTCTTAATCAAAATTTTCATGTTTTTGGACTTTCGGAAAGTCGTTTAAATGACAAAATATCAGATGATGATATTACACTACAAGGCTTTACAACTGTTCGACGAGACTCAAGTAGTAAGCTAGAAACAGGTATAGTAGTATATATTTCCAATTCCATTAGTTTTCGCCGCAGAAGTGATTTAGAGACAGCAGAGACCGAGTGCACTTGGTTAGAAATAAAAATACTCAGTCAGGGACAATTTCTAATCGGGTATCTTTATAGAAATCCCAGTGCCGGAATCATCTGGTATGAAAATTTCACCACTATGATGGACACAGTATTTACCACTGCCAAAGAAATTATTCTTTTGGGCGACTTCAACATAGACATGCATAACACAAACCAAACGTGGGAAAACATCATACTATCTTACAACTTAAAACAAATAGTCAACCAGCCTACCAGGGTAACAACAACATCATCCACAACAATTGACCACATCTACGTCACCTGTGCAGAAAACAATCTAGAATGCTCGGTTCCTATTGTAGCAATGAGTGACCACTATCCAATATGTTGCACGTGGTCAAAGAACAAATATAAAGCTCCCAGAAATAAACATATAAAGTATTAAATTTAGAAGTTTCAAAAATTTCAACCATGGACTATTTTTACATGATTTGCGAGCTGCACCTCTGGCCAATGTTTACCAGCTTTCTGATCCCGATGACGCCATAGCTCATTGGACACGTATCTTTCATTGTGTGTTTGATAACCATGCACCAGCTAAAGAAGTTCGTGTGAAACGACAGATCAAATCTCCTTGGATCACACAAGCAGTGCTAGAAGCCATGAGGCAGCGAGATCGAGCTCACAGAAATAAGGACTTTAACACATACAGAGCACAAAGAAACAAAGTACAATATTTAATACGCAGAGAAAAGAAAACATACTTTAAAAACTTAATTCAGAGCAAAACAAACAGTAAAGATATATGGAAATCAATCAACACTCTAGCCAAACGAAGTTCGCCAGACTCATTAAGTCGCAATACCTCATTTACGTGTACGGACTTTAGCAATTACTTTCAGGCAGAAATAACCAGTCTTAAATCTACGATACCATATTCCCCTTGTGACCTAGGCCAATTGTCAGTATTCTGTGAGAACAAATGCATGAACACAGTCCCATCCGACATTCCGTATATGACAGTTAATGAAGTGTATAACTATCTTCTAGACCTTAAAGAGAATAACTCATCAGGACTTGATGGAATCAGTAATCGAATACTGCGCCATGCTGCGCCAGTTATTAGTGATTCACTAACATACATATACAATCTATGTATCGCAAAGAGTTACTTCCCGTTGCACTTTAAAGTCGCTAAGGTATATCCTCTTTTCAAACCTGGTTCCTCTGATACTCGTAACCTTGGTAACTATAGGCCAATCTCTCTAATATCATCGCTATCCAAACCAATGGAAAAACACATTCATAAAATAACACTTCAACACCTAGTTAACAACGACTTGCTAATTGATAGTCAATCGGGGTTTAGGCCTAAATATTCATGTCACACTGCTCTAACTAAGATGATAGACAACTAGCACCTAAATATTAACAACGATAACATGTGTGGGACGGTCTTTGTAGACTTTAAAAAAGCATTTGATATGATAGATCACGCTATTTTAATTAGAAAACTAGAAACATCCAAACTAAACTTTCAACTGATGACAATAATTACATCATTCCTGTCAGACAGAAAACATGTAGTTTCTTACAACAACTCCTATTCTAGCCCAGCAGTAATAAATACCGGCGTTCCTTAGGGTTCTATACTTGCACTGACCAAGCAAACGGCACAGAAAGTTTACCAGTTAGCTAAAATCAAACATTTCCTAGATGAAGATGCACGAAAATTGTTCTATATCTCACATACAAGCAAATCTTGACTATTGCTCCACAATCTGGGATGGTTGCTCAATGTCCAACACAAAGAGACTCCGTTCACTACAAAAGCATGCAGTGCGTCTAGTCTCTGACAACTGCCTAACTCAGTGTGTAGATTTCTATAAAAATCTCCGAATACTGCCCTTGAGAAAGCGCCTTCTGTTTAACAAAGCTAAATTTGTTCACAAAATCCTGTCACACAATGCTCCAGCGTATCTGTGGCCAATGTTCAATTACAATGAAAGACGCAGTCTACGCTTTAACAGATTGCAAGTGCCCAAGCCTAGGCTTGACTTATTCAAGAAAAGCTTAGCGTACTCAGCTGCTCATCTTTGGAATTGTCTTCCACATAACCTAAGAAACAACATCAGTCCCTATTCATACAATCATAGACTTTGTGAATACTTTCTGAATTCTGATTACATGCCCCCCTAATCGGATTATCTTTTCTTATAACATCAACTGTAGGTTCTAATGATGATGTTTGTACTTTTCAACATATGTTATGACATGCTTATAAGTAATTAATGTTAATATGAGTGTGCTATATTATTATTTTACTTTACGCTGAATTTCTAGAAATTGATATATAACATGCATATGAGAATAAATGAATTCAGTATGAAAGGTGAGCGAAAGGAAGGGCAGAATGTCAGACAGGCCTGTGTGCCCAATTCTCAACCCTTTGAAAATAAAGTTCGTTCGTTCGTTCGGTTTATATGTCTATCTATCTATCTATCTATCTATCTATCTATCTATCTATCTATCTATCTATCTATCTATCTATCTATCTATCTATCTATCTATCTATCTATCTATCTATCTATCTATCTATCTATCCATCCATCTGTCTGTCAATCTGTCTGTCTGTTTTTGTGCCTGTCTGTCTGTCTCTTTCACTCTCTCTCGCTCTCTCTCTCTCTCTCCTCATTCCACCGTCCCATAAGCTGTCGGAAAAGTTCAGCTGCCTCTCTGCTTTTCTAACTCATTAGTTGTAGTGCTTCATTGCCATTACATTGTAATAGTTATTGGCGTTTCTCGACTTGATGTGGACTGGTAAAAGCCTCGGAAGACTAATGTAGCAGTCTGCGCGAAAATACCATTCATTTACTAATCGACGTGGCCTTTTAATTCTGTTCTTGTCTTTATACAAGGACATCACAACAGTGGACACAAAACTGTCTTTCACCCGCTCATTGATCTTTGTTGTTAAATTGGCCAGATTTCTCAGAATACATGCTAGAAATGTTAAACGAGGAAAAGGAGGGTAACTGCAGTAAGACGTAGAGTACGCTGGAAGGGTATTGAAAAAAAAATATCGAAATAAGGTGATTCGTCTTACAAGGACAAAAGACAATGAAAATAGCCAACGTTGCGGCCACAAGGCCTTCGTCAGGGAAAGGAGAGAAAGTGAAGGCTAAATAGGACACAGAAGAATCTAAATAAATATAAACTGGGTACTTCCCTAAAGGCGGCTAAGACCTAGCACACGTGCCGAAAGGAGAATGCGCCACGAGAAAATGAAATGGCATCCTTAGTGACTGCTGCAGTTCCGCTCCGAGCTCCGACTAATCTATTTTTTTTTAAATTTTACCTTTAAAAAATGCACACTGTAATTTTGAAAAAAATTTTTATTTACTCAAGAATTTTCAAACAATTTAAATATCACCTAAACGAGAACCATCATTATTTTAATCATAATTCATTCTGTAAAATTTTAAAATTTCAAAGTTCACACTGTGATAAACATGCTCTAGGTCTATTGCTACAATAACCGTTTCTCGTTTACCCCTCAATCCTTCGTACACATATGTAAACGCAAATGTTCCAACATTACCACATGTTACTTTCATGTGTCTATAGCAGATATTTTCAATCTTTTTTAACTCACGGCACCCTGAACAAGGTGCTTAAGTTGTCAAAGCACACCACCAGTTTTTTTTTTTTAAGAGACTTTATCATTAAAAACAAAACTAGAATTAAGACTGTGTTTAAAATTTCAATAACTAAAATTCTAATCATTGTGTTATTTAAACAAAAATATTATTGATCTGGATTTTAAAAGGCTGATTTTAAAACTTTTGTTCATATCATTGAAAAAGATGTCATTTATTTAAAAAATCAAATGAAGTATTCTTTGTGGCCTCAAAAAAGTGTCCTCCCTCTTCTTTATATCTCTGTCACACACCCTCTCTTTTTGTCAATGATATAATGAAAAATCATGTTTTGAATATCATAGTCTGCTCTATGATGAAAAATGAGAGAGAGCACCGTCCTTGCAGATGCATAATTTCCATGACGTCGTGAGAATGGAAATAACTGTTGACAACAAGAAGAATATCTGGCCTTTTGTTGTTTCTGGAAGTGGTTTACAAAATACAAATTGTTCAATGATGTCTCCATTACGAACACGTCTGCTGAATGCAAGGAGTTGTGCTTTTTCTGTGATGTCATTTGACTCGTCCAACTGGATAACAAAAAATCGGCTTTTTAAATGTTAGCTTTCACATGTGACTCGACGTCTTAAGACGTGTCTTGGATACGCCGACTAATAGTG
This sequence comes from Oreohelix idahoensis, assembly GCA_024509875.1. NCBI lineage: Eukaryota > Metazoa > Mollusca > Gastropoda > Stylommatophora > Oreohelicidae > Oreohelix > Oreohelix idahoensis. The sequence continues at coordinate 57,798 of JAMPIV010002038.1, forward strand.
TAATCAGACATAGGGATTTTAAAAATCTCTATTTTATATACCTCGCTAAATGTTAATATTTACAACTTTACAGCATGCCGATAAAATTACTGACTCAGCAATTGTCTGTGATTTCATCTTTTTTTACCATGATTTTGGCAATGACATAGCTTGCTTCTTGAGCTTTGTCAGAAATAGCCGCTCTTTTGCAGATGAAATGAACCCGAATGACAAATAGCCTTCATTAAACTGGCGCATGATGGTTTTAGAACTAACACTAACGGTACTGTGTGTTATACTACCAGAACTAGTGCCAGCTACACTTCATTTATTGTCACCATCTAACTTATGTTTTTTAATTAGAATTCTGTCCGTGTCTAATAAGCCCTAAAACAAACAAAAAAATCAACCCCTGAAAAGTTATGGGCATTTTTTTAACCTAAATAAAAATGGAGAAGAAGAAGAAGAAACTGGAGCAGTCTAAATTGTCGGTGCTCCAGCTCCGGGTAAAAACTTACTGCTTCACTGCTCCGAGCTCCACTACAAAAGCCCTGGTTTTTTCCCCGTTTTTGTGTGCTTGTGTGAGTGTATTTTTTTTAAATGTGAGTTTTTCTCTCATTTTTCCACACAGCATCATCATCACCACCATTTTTCTTTGTGCTCCTAATGGAACATGGAGCTACCACTACAGATAGTCCCCTTGTAGGAGGCCTCATGCTCTTGTAGCGATGGTTGCCATAGCAATGTTTTTCACACTATAAGGTTGCCAGCGCCACGCACAGCCTTATATTAGTCACCTTGTACGATATAAGATAGGTAGCGTGAGTCCTAATCTGCTTTAACCCATGTTAGTATTTATTTGAGGTAAACCAATTTTATTTTTGGACACTTCTTCCCCGATATTGTGAGTATGTGACTTTGTGTCTTGGCTTCTAGATTACAAGATTATATTTGCTTCACTTTTTGAAGCAATATGATTTTCCTAGTAAGTCCTTATTCTTAGAAGTATTGCAGATCAATGTCTATAGACGCTACGCACTATAATTTCATGGATTATATTTAGAGTATTTACTTGCACACTAATTCCAACCGTTTACGTTTTTCCTGCTAGATAAAATAATTTGACTTAATATTTTGAAAATGTTCTGCTTTCCTATTCTTGTTTATAGGGGACTTTAGGTGTGATCATAATCGGCCGCTGCATAATCCTAGAGTACCACTCTTCTCTGTTGAATCACACGAATATTGTTTTGTAGCAACTCTTTTTGCACTTTCATTCGTTCCTCGTGGTTTAAAATTTACAATGCATCGATATCAACTGGTTTCATTAGTTAAGTGATGAAATGAAAGAATACAGATAATGTTATCTGTGTTCAACATGCATAAAAGTTCTGAAGCTGATGGTTAAACTAGGACCTCCGTTGTGTGAAACGTGCATTTTAACACTCATGATATATTAAGGCGCTGCGGATTCGTTTACATTTCATAAAAGAAATATATATATATATATATATATATATATATATATATATATATATATATATATATATATATATATATATATATATATATATATATATATATATATATATATATATATATATATATATATATATATATATAAACTGAACTCATATAGTGAAAATAAAATAAAACATATTGCGTTTTGTACCATTCATATAGCACTTCATTTGTAAACGGTTTGGTTTTAGTATAGTTTGAACTTGACATAACAGTGCGGTACACACCTGATAATAAGGAGGTAGATGTTCTTTGTATAGATTTCTTTATCGTTGACTTATGAACCTCTAGGTCTGCAAGTTATTTGTAACGAGTACGAGTAAACCTTCGTTCACTTTCTTACTATTCGCTTTACCAAGCAGTTAGAAATAAAACTTTGCCCATCAGTTAGACAGAAAACTTTACCCATAAGTTTGACAGAAAAGTTTACCCAGTAGTTAGACAGAAAACTTTGCCCATCAGTTAGACAGAAAACTTTGCCCATTGTCGTGCTTAGATAGGTTTTAAAGTTATTTAAGGTCCCGCCTGAGTATAAGAGATGGTGATAATACGTGAGAAGTAAAGTGTAAGAAATAGATTTTCACAAGTGAATAGTTTAAGGAGAAGATCTGTCTCTGGACTGAATAGTTCCTCTAGTCCAGCCTATCTATACGACTATATTTTAGTACAAGACAATCTTGCACCCCTTATATTGAGAAATATAAGCTTACTAAACACCTACACACACACACAGCTATGTGACAACAAGACACACAAACGTGAAAACTATGGTTAACTGGGTATGCGTCTGACCAACACACACAAAGTTAGTTCTTCTGTTGTTTATTATTGTGGTGGATTAACACCGGGGAGGTTATTGATGGTAAATAAATGAAAATATAAGTGTCAACAGCGTGAGGTCAAGCTATGTAAGACCCTGAGTCTAATAGTTGAAAATGGTGTTGATGAGTTCTCAGGGGACCTAACGCTACCTCCCTCAGATCTCACGCTGTGCAATATTTTTATATCTATTGAGTGATTGTGGTGAAGTGGGATGTTATAAATATTTACAGGGGACTTAGTGTACTGACTGAGATCAGCTGTGAAGGTATCTATATCTATTAAGAGTAGTGTATTATAGATAACCTTACTTGCTACCACATATCTCTATATCTCAGTCAGAATTATTCTGGAATAGTGTAATGCTACGTTATGTGTCTAGGGTATGAGTATGGTGAAGTGTAAGTCACAACAACAGACAGATAAACAATTTAATTTAATCCACTACACCTGACAACACTGTGACACTCACATACATATAACACTCTATGAGAATATCTTAAAGGAGGCACTGATAACTTTTCAAATAACAATCTGTATTAATTGCTATCATAAAGGTATATGTGTGTCCTGATTCAAAGACAAAGGAACCAGGAATCACAATCAATGTTAATTACAAGTTATGTACAGAATGTATTAATATGAATCTGGTAGTGACATATATTATTACAAATATCCTATGTGTGTCAGTTGTGTAATAGTAGTATGAGGTAATACTGGTTTGGTTTTGTTCAAGCTCTGTTGGTAGTTGTCATCATGACTTCAATAGTTTGTCTTAAGGAAATTAGTATTGGAGATGTTCTCAGTTCCTGATATTAAGACAATTAATTTCCCCTCTTAATATTATTTTTACTAAGTCATTTCAAGATGAGGGGATATAATGTTGAGCTCAGCTGGCCAATTCGCTTATCTGGCGTGATGGCGGCAGGAAAGGACTCCTCTGCTCGAATTCTCCTCTGGGCTCAGGAGACACCTCACTGATAGCTAAAAAGACCAAGGAGTATGCTGTCCGACACTGGATTCAGCAAAGCTCTGACTAGGTGCTGCTCAGTACCATCAAGACCACTGTCCCTGAAATCAAGAAGGATGTACCTTCTGCTTCATAACTAACTTAAACTCTCTTGTTACACTGATCACAACACAGCACAAACATTGAGTTCAGAGCATTAGGCCAACTGTCAGCTTCATTTGAAATACTTTATTCCAGTATTACCCTTCTTAATGGTTACTACGCCTCTGCAATTCCAGCATTATTTCTTTCTATTCAATCATCCAGGTGTCAGTGTACTGTTTGGCCATTCCATGCCGTTTTACTTCTCTCCGACACCCTCTGTTCAGGCTGGAGCATTACAGGCTTTACCTCACGTTGGCCACTGAACTACACATATATATACAGGCATAAATCAACAATTCACATTCAATTTTCATTAAAAGATATTGAATGGTTCAAGCTTACCACAATTCATACGAATAAACACAGATACGTTGATTAGCAATGAATTCTGGCACAAACTGGCACAAATTCCCATCTTGTAGTGAAATTGACCGAGATACAACGGTAAAATACTCCAAAGATAACATTTAAGGATAAAAAACATAATGCGTAAGCTGCTGATGTACATGATCGCCTAGACCGCGGGTCATCATCCTCTATAAATTTTGCCTTGCTAGACAGGAGGGGAACGGAGGATCAAAAAGGAAAAAATATGACTGGAAAGATTGCGTAGCAAGGCTAAGGAGACGCAATTGGGGGGGATGGAGGAAAGTAAAAAATTCACGTCCCCCAAATTGACACGAGGTACGGAAATGGACGCTTTTGCGATACTAAGATTTTGATTTGAATTGAGCGGCAGAACGCGGATGGTAGGAAAATTACAAAAATTTAAAAAGTAAATTTTCTTAATATTAATGTTAGGAATATAAAAATTAGCTGGCCGGATGGCCTATTCTGAGCAGTGAACTAATATGATCTTAATTTTACAAACGGATAGATAATATTGAAGATAATGACAAAAGACAGTGTAGTTCACATCATCGCTAGACTATATTGAATCTAAAAGTGTCACAATTTGCACACAAAAACACGACCTTGGGAACAGGTGTTCAAAGTTACTTATTATGGAGGAGAGGGTTTTTGAGCGGTAGCTGTGTCTAAATATAACTTTTTACGACAAAATTTTAAGGGGAGAGAAAGGTTGCTTCAAAAATCAAGCACATTTTTTTTAGAAACACAAGTAGAGACGGACAGACTAACAGATAACCATCCATACTTGACTGAAGCATGACTGAAATGACTTTAGTGTAGACATTTGAAATTAAAAATAAACCTTGGCAGTGATTGGCCACAGACAATCATATCATTAGCGCTCAGAGCGCATTTGGGGTCATTCTTCAATAATTGTTCAGTGTTAGACACAGATTTTAAAGTGTGGTGTGTTCCCATATGAAAGACAGTGAATAAATTTAGGGACGCCATACTATAGCCAGCAGCTCAGCTGAGTTTTGCTAGCAATTCTGTGTTATGTATTCTTAATCTGGTAAGATTGAAATTATTTCTTTATATATTTTGAATATTGTTTCATGTTCGAGTGATTTGATACTGCCATATCATAATATAGCCTTACAAACCAGTAGGGATTTTGCTCTAGACCCCCCGCCCAAGTCAGGGTCTAGGGACCAACAAGGTACATAAACTACAGCAAGGATTATGCAAGATATATCAACCGTTGAAACAGATTACCTATCTTCTTTTAGGGCCAACAACTAATAAATATTTTTCAGAATCTATAGTCTGGGAGGATCTATCTGAGGTAAACCCACCATGGTAACTGTGCTGTTTGGTCAGAGAGATCTGACCTGTCTGTATGATGTGGTTGTTGTGTCAGTGTGGTGTCCAGACGTGGGTATAGAATAGATTTTGACACATAGCCCATACTTTGATTGCAGAGCTGTGAGTTTTCTATCGACAACAAAGCAGAGTCTATCCGGTGGGTGACTTTACTCGAGTGTATCTGTGCAGTTCTTGTGACAGAGACCACCATTATTGTCCGCCAGCACGGAGAGGTGGGACCGCAAGTTTTCAGCACCAGAGCTACAAAAAGATGAGTGAGCCTCTGGTCTGCTGGACATTCACCAACTATTGGTAGTGACTAATATCCCCATAAAAATTCCCACCAGTTTCTGGACACGGTGTAGTCAATATAGACAGGTGTGATGAGACCACCCCAACAGCACAGACAATAAATATCCTCCCTAGTAGCTGACTACCAGAACATTTGAATAAAACTAACTATTCTAGTACTTAAATATGTACACTTTTGTATTTATTATGTAACATTCCATGCATAATTTTCATAAATTTTAAATCCTTCTTTTAAAACAAGTTCTGGTCAAAATAAAACTTGATCCAGAACAAATAAATGTAATATAATTATATCAAAAACTTTATACACGTGAGTTAGTTCAGTGTATTTTAACACTTGTTAATCTTATTAGTCTTCTTAAATGCCTGTGGGTGTATTTATAACTAACACACCACATTACACATCATTACCCTAGACACTTTACGTAGCCACATTCATTAAGAAAAAAAAAATTAAGTGTGAGGTCGTAGTGGTAGCAAGAAAGGCCTTCTGATAATTCTCAACCACATTTTATCTCAGGAGCCTTCACAGCTGGCCTCATACAAGTTACATGTAGTAATAACACCATCATACAATACCATCAACACCACTACATAAATTGGGGGCTCGTCCGGGATAATTAGCCCAACAGTAAAATTAGGATCTCCTGGTGGGAGAAATAAAAGTAGGGAAATAAATTGTAAAATTTCCTTTAAAATTAAAAGTGTCCCTGCAGATAAAAGTTGGTGAATCTTCACAGCAGTAATAATTAATTAGTTAACTGGTTAGTTAGAATTAGTTAGACTATAGTCATATAGTAATTAGAAGTACTTAGTGTATTTACTGGTTAGAGATTTATCTTGTATATTATTATATTGTCCAAAAAGTATGGCAGAGCTAGCAAAGTTTAGATCAGCTGCTGTGCTCACTGCGAAGGAGATGGGGATGGATGGTCAAATTTTAATTCAATACGTAACGACTGAATGTGATAAATATATTGAACGGGAAGAAAGGAGATTAGAAAAAGAGGCTGAAAGAAAATTAGAGGCTGACAGGTTAGCTGAAGAAAAGAGATTACAAATTGAGGCTGATAGAGAAATTAAGAGGCTGCAGATTGAGGCAGAAGAAAAACGACAGCAAAGGGAGGCAGAAGATAAAAAGGCCGAAAGGGAGGCAGAAGATAGAAGGTTGCAGAGGGAGCACGAATTACGACTAAGGGAGCTGGAATTACAAGGCCCGGCCCCTGAAAATGGTGCCAGCCCTTTTGCCTCAGATGCTACGCCCAGTATGGGAGCCTCAAACTCAGCTATGGGGTTTCATTTAGACCATTTTGTTGAGAAAGACGATGACATAGAGGGGTACCTGGGACGTTTTGAGTTATTAGCTACTACATATGGGTTAGAGAGAGAGAGGTGGAGTTTAAAGCTATCACAGGGATTGAGGGGTGCTTCTTATGAAGTATTTGCCAAAATGAACAGAGAAGACCAAGACAATTATGACATGTTAAAGCAGGCTTTGTTATTAAGGTACGAGAAGAATGGTGAATTTTATCGTAAGAGATTTAGAAATGCCAAACTGTTGTCTGGGGAGACATACCACCAATTCTCTGCCAGACTAGAAACCTATTTGGAGAAATGGACGGCTCTGGGGAAGACCCAAGATCTTAAAGAAATGATCATGATTGAGCAATTGAGAGAGTCCATGGCTCCAGACATGAGAAAATTTCTCATGGAACAAGGTGCAGAGAATTTGGGGGAAATTTTAAATGTTGCTGAGAGGTATCAGGCAGCTCAGGCAGAGGTAAGTGGTGCTAAGAAGAAGCACATAGACAATTTTAAAGCTCCACAGCAATTTAATAAATTTGATAATAGAGAGCAGGGAAATAAGGGTAGGACAAATTTTGAGCGGCCAAGAAATGACTATCGCGACAGAAACTCACAGTTCAATGACCAAAAGTTCAATGAAAGAAAACCGTTGAACCAAGGAAAAAGATGGTGCAAATGGTGCAAGAAGGATAACCATAACACCGAATTTTGTAGAAGGAAACCTTCAAACATTGCTGCAATGAAGTCGGGGACGCAAAGATTAAAGGTTAATCCTAAGGGACAACAGGAACCTTATCACCCCCCAGTTTGTGAAGATGTTATTTGTAATGGGGTCACCATAAGGTGCCTTTATGATACAGGTTTGGATTATGATTCAGTTGTGAAGTCTAGCCTAGTGGACCCAAGTCAGTATACCACAGAAACAGTGGAAATACAAGGGGCGACTAAGGACATACCACTCATGACACTTCCCATCGCAAGGATAACGGTGAAAACTCGCTATGTGGAAGGAGAAATCAGAGCAGCAGTGATAGATGAACCAATCTACCCTCTGATATTGGGGTGTAGATACGTCTTCTTGGGGAATCCCGAGAAACCTGTGATCATGGCGACAGTGCAGACCAGGTCACAGAAGAAGGAGGAAGAAGGTGAACCTATAAATGCTCATCCAGAGGAGATGAGGAAGGCGCAGGCTGAGGATAGGACACTCAAGCCCTGTTTTAAAAAATTGCCCAAATGCCACACACCTCCGAGCAAGGGGGAATATTTCATGAAGAATAAACTCTTATACAGGAAAGCCGGAACTGGAACAAATGGTCACAACCAGCTGGTTCTTCCCATTTCATATAGAGATAAAGTGATGGAACTCGGACATGCGATTCCCTTCAGTGGTCACATGGGGATCAGCGCCACCGGACAGCGTATAGCTTGTCATTACTTCTGGCCAGGGATAACGGAGGATATAAAAAGATATGTCAAATCCTGCCCAGAATGTCAAAGGGTAGCTCCAAAGCACTGGACTGCTCCTGCAACTCTAGGGGAAATGCCCATAGTGGGAACACCGTTTGAGAGGGTTGCAGTGGATATTGTAGGACCTCTCACTCGGACCAAGAGGAGGAACAGTTACATCCTTACTCTGGTGGACACTTGTTCTATGTGGGGAGAGGCGGTAGCCCTGCCATCAATTGATTCAAAACATGTAGCAGAGGCACTACTTACAATATTTACCCGATTAGGATTCCCGCATCAAATCTTGACGGATAATGGTTCTCAGTTCAAGGGGAAACTAACGGAAGAAGTTTTTAAGCTATTTCAAGCCAGGCACTTTCATTGTAGTCCGTACCATCCACAAGGGAACGGCCAGGTAGAGAGGTTCAACGGGACTCTCATTTCTATCCTGAGAAAGCTGGCACACGAAAAACCGGATCTGTGGGATCAATTCCTGCCCGCCGCATTGTTTGCGTACCGGGAGGTACCACATAGTTCAACCGGGATGGCTCCCGCAACTCTGCTATTTGGGAGGCCAATAAAAGGGCCTTTAGAAGCTCTATTAAGGACCTGGACAGATGAGAAGGCGGAAGAGACTGTTACCTCATCGTATCAATACGTGAACGAACTGACCACTCGTTTGAAAGCTGGATGGAAACTGGCAAATGATAATTTGAAACAAGCCAGGAAGAAACATGCAGCATATTTTAATAGGAAGGCAAAGGACAGGGAACTGGCAGTCGGAGAGAAGGTGCTGCTTTTACTACCCGGAAGCCAGAATAAATTACAAATTGGTTGGCAAGGTCCATATACGGTTCTAGAGAAGGTGTCTAGAACAAACTATAAAATTGACAAAAAGGGGAAGGAAAAAGTTTATCATGTAAACCTGTTAAAGAAGTATCTGGACAGACCACTCCAGGAAAGCACCCCCTTATTGACCTTGGCTATTGCAACCCAGATGCAAAAAGAACCACTCACCTCACATGAATACCCATTACATCCTTGTGAAACCGCAGCACAGGTAAAAGTCAGTAAGCACCTGACTAAAAATCAGAGGGAGAGAGTTCAACAAGTTCTGGAGGAACATACAGATGTATTAACAGATAAACCAGGCCATACAAATTTGCTACAGTATGACATGAAACTGGTAGACTCAAACCCAATCTGTATGAGAGCCTATTCTATTCCGTTCGCGAAGGAGAAGGCATTAAAGGAAGAAATAGATTATTTATTGAAGGAGGGGATTATTTCGCACAGTGAATCATCTTTTAGTTCTAGTGTCGTTTTGTTGAGGAAACCGTCTGGGGAACACAGACTGTGCATAGATTACAGGAAACTGAATGCTGTCACAGAAGGACAAGTGGATCCATTACCAGACACAAAACAGTTATTTGCCAGACTGAACAAGGCAAAATACTTTTCAAAAGTGGATCTTAGTAAAGGCTATTACCAGATCCCAGTGAAGCCTGAAGTGAGACCTTATTTGGCTTTTAGCACTTCGGATGGACATTATGAATTCAATATGCTACCATTCGGACTGAAAAATGCTCCGAGTGTGTGTTTTCAAGGATGATGCGAAAATTGTTGGACCCCCTGAATAACCCATGTATCACGAATTTCATGGATGATATACTCGTCGCCACAGAGACATTTGAAGAACACATTGAAGCTCTGGAGATGTTGTTTGATAGACTTCGGGAGGCGAACTTAACTGCTAGGCCAACAAAATGTTGTATTGGATGCAAAGAGTTGGAATTCTTGGGGCACACTGTATATCAGGGTAATATGACCCCTGATCCTAAGAACTTGGAAAAACTGCAGAGAGCACCTAGGCCGCAAACCAAAAAGGACGTGCGATCATTCGTGTCGTTATGCGGATTTTATCAGAAATACATCAAAAATTTTAACGCCATTTGTGCTCCTCTGACTCGCAAGGGACTTCCAGATAAAATTATTTGGACTGCACAATGTGAATTAGCGTTCCAAGAGTTAAAGGAAAAACTCACTAGCAAGCCTATTCTCAAACTGCCTGATTTGACACAGGACTTTGTCTTAAGAACCGATGCCAGTAATGTAGGACTTGGAGGGGCTTTGTTGCAAAGATCATCTTCACCTGATGGGGAACTGAAACCAGTCGCTTATGCAAGCCGCAAATTGAATAAGGCGGAACAAGGATACTCCACAAGCGAAAAAGAATGTTTAGCATTAATCTGGGCAATAAAGAAGTTTCAAATCTATCTGTATGGTAGGACTTTTGTGGTGGAGACGGATCATCAGCCTCTCGTGTTCTTGTCTCAGGCTAAGCATGAAAACGCAAGATTGCTGAGGTGGTCTTTATTGCTTCAACCATATCAGTTCAGTATCCAATATATCCCAGGCAAATTGAATGTCGGTGCAGATTTCCTCAGTCGGCACCCCTGTGATCAAAATTAGAGTAGTGGCAGACGTGAGGAGTAATTTTACCTATGTGTATCGCTGGTTTTGGAACTTGCCATAGGCATGTTTTCAAGTGGGGAGATGTGTAGTGAAATTGACCGAGATACAACGGTAAAATACTCCAAAGATAACATTTAAGGATAAAAAACATAATGCGTAAGCTGCTGATGTACATGATCGCCTAGACCGCGGGTCATCATCCTCTATAAATTTTGCCTTGCTAGACAGGAGGGGAACGGAGGATCAAAAAGGAAAAAATATGACTGGAAAGATTGCGTAGCAAGGCTAAGGAGACGCAATTGGGGGGGATGGAGGAAAGTAAAAAATTCACGTCCCCCAAATTGACACGAGGTACGGAAATGGACGCTTTTGCGATACTAAGATTTTGATTTGAATTGAGCGGCAGAACGCGGATGGTAGGAAAATTACAAAAATTTAAAAAGTAAATTTTCTTAATATTAATGTTAGGAATATAAAAATTAGCTGGCCGGATGGCCTATTCTGAGCAGTGAACTAATATGATCTTAATTTTACAAACGGATAGATAATATTGAAGATAATGACAAAAGACAGTGTAGTTCACATCATCGCTAGACTATATTGAATCTAAAAGTGTCACAATTTGCACACAAAAACACGACCTTGGGAACAGGTGTTCAAAGTTACTTATTATGGAGGAGAGGGGTTTTGAGCGGTAGCTGTGTCTAAATATAACTTTTTACGACAAAATTTTAAGGGGAGAGAAAGGTTGCTTCAAAAATCAAGCACATTTTTTTTAGAAACACAAGTAGAGACGGACAGACTAACAGATAACCATCCATACTTGACTGAAGCATGACTGAAATGACTTTAGTGTAGAAATTTGAAATTAAAAATAAACCTTGGCAGTGATTGGCCACAGACAATCATATCATTAGCGCTCAGAGCGCATTTGGGGTCATTCTTCAATAATTGTTCAGTGTTAGACACAGATTTTAAAGTGTGGTGTGTTCCCATATGAAAGACAGTGAATAAATTTAGGGACGCCATACTATAGCCAGCAGCTCAGCTGAGTTTTGCTAGCAATTCTGTGTTATGTATTCTTAATCTGGTAAGATTGAAATTATTTCTTTATATATTTTGAATATTGTTTCATGTTCGAGTGATTTGATACTGCCATATCATAATATAGCCTTACAAACCAGTAGGGATTTTGCTCTAGACCCCCCGCCCAAGTCAGGGTCTAGGGACCAACAAGGTACATAAACTACAGCAAGGATTATGCAAGATATATCAACCGTTGAAACAGATTACCTATCTTCTTTTAGGGCCAACAACTAATAAATATTTTTCAGAATCTATAGTCTGGGAGGATCTATCTGAGGTAAACCCACCATGGTAACTGTGCTGTTTGGTCAGAGAGATCTGACCTGTCTGTATGATGTGGTTGTTGTGTCAGTGTGGTGTCCAGACGTGGGTATAGAATAGATTTTGACACATAGCCCATACTTTGATTGCAGAGCTGTGAGTTTTCTATCGACAACAAAGCAGAGTCTATCCGGTGGGTGACTTTACTCGAGTGTATCTGTGCAGTTCTTGTGACAGAGACCACCATTATTGTCCGCCAGCACGGAGAGGTGGGACCGCAAGTTTTCAGCACCAGAGCTACAAAAAGATGAGTGAGCCTCTGGTCTGCTGGACATTCACCAACTATTGGTAGTGACTAATATCCCCATAAAAAATTCCCACCAGTTTCTGGACACGGTGTAGTCAATATAGACAGGTGTGATGAGACCACCCCAACAGCACAGACAATAAATATCCTCCCTAGTAGCTGACTACCAGAACATTTGAATAAAACTAACTATTCTAGTACTTAAATATGTACACTTTTGTATTTATTATGTAACATTCCATGCATAATTTTCATAAATTTTAAATCCTTCTTTTAAAACAAGTTCTGGTCAAAATAAAACTTGATCCAGAACAAATAAATGTAATATAATTATATCAAAAACTTTATACACGTGAGTTAGTTCAGTGTATTTTAACACTTGTTAATCTTATTAGTCTTCTTAAATGCCTGTGGGTGTATTTATAACTAACACACCACATTACACATCATTACCCTAGACACTTTACGTAGCCACATTCATTAAGAAAAAAAAAATTAAGTGTGAGGTCGTAGTGGTAGCAAGAAAGGCCTTCTGATAATTCTCAACCACATTTTATCTCAGGAGCCTTCACAGCTGGCCTCATACAAGTTACATGTAGTAATAACACCATCATACAATACCATCAACACCACTACACATCTGCTTATCTTCCAGGCTTTTATTTAGCCAAATATAAGCTGGCTTCAACGCACTGATGCTTTATCAAGCTTATTTAACAAGTGGTTTCGAACTAACGCTCCCAAGTGTGTATATCAGCGAGTCTGACCAATGAGCCCCGTTTCGACAAGTGTTTGAAAAAATGTTACCTTTCCCCGTTTCCCCTAACAACCAAGATAGTATTTATAGCCCGACCAATCGTGGTTAGGCTTTCATTTGTTGCGCTCCAATCAATTTGGAGTTTACATGGTAGGCTATTTCTGTAACGTAAATTTTTTCTTCAAACACGTTATAAAAAAAATCTTATGAGCAGAAATGATTTTATGCTGTCAGGCACCCCCAATATTTTATTCTGGGTATAATTTATTAATTCCTGGACTATTTGCGTAACGTTTTACATATTATTTGTCAGCAAGCCCTAAGGAACCCAAAAATACAAATTTAAAGGAGCTACGTGGCTGCGTTCAAAATATGCAATTTCTTCTACCTCCTGTTTCGAAGATGTGCTGTCTGGGTACTGTTATGTTTTCAACCGTAAACCCATCTAATGTTATCTTTTCTAATAAGAGTTTTTTATGATTTATAAACCTAACTCTGGGAAAGGGTAGTGTATTTTATCACTGTCCGTCTGAAAAAAAGTTAGTGCTTGTAGTCTTACACGCGTGATGGCAGCATTTGTGTATCGCGCGAAGCGTGTTGCATGCGTTCCTGATTTTCAGCCCTCCCCTCTCTCTTTATCCTTTTGTCCATCTGTTCGTTCGTTTTGGTAACGTAATATAATTAATGTTAGGATTAATTTAGGTCATTACGCAGGGCCTCTCAATGCTTTTCCAAGAAATACAGCACACGTTTCATTGAAGAAAGCGGGTAATAATACAGTAAGCTTTTATATCAACGTGAAAGCATTACAATTTGCAGACGTAGCAGAAAACAAGGGGGATTTCGAGTACATTCTTTGTGACAGCACTGTTATTTTTCCATTGCTCTTTTCTTTATTAATTTTATTTGTTAGGCTTCATATTTACCTAATAATTTATATATGTGGATTAGAATATTCCATGACACCTCCCCTCTTAAAACAGACATTATATGTCAGTCCTTTATTCTATATACACATAGAGAAATTTATTATTATTTCTGGGGTTTACGGTGATTCTCATCACACGGATGGCGGCTTAAAAAATCCGCTCCCAGATTGGTTTTTCCAGATATATACTCAATGCTAAAATTATATGGAGCCAGAAGCAAAGACCATCGGAGTAACCTAGAGTTCTCATGCTTAGCCTGTGCTAAAAACGATAAAGGTTTGTGATCTGTTTGCAACTTAAATGCCTTCCCATATAGATAAATATTGAATTTCTTTATTGCCCATATTACTGCAAGACATTCTTTTTCGCTAGTTGAGTAGTTGATTTCAGCTTTATTCAACTTTCTGCTAGCATATGCCACTGGGCTTAATTCCCCATCCAATGCATCTGATTTCTGTAGTAGAGTTGCACCTAACCCAATATTACTTGCATCCGTCCTTACTATGAATTCTTGACCTAAGTCAGGTAATTTCAAAATGGGTTTACTTGTGAGCTTTTCCTTCAATTCTTGGTAAGTCATTTCACATTGTGGTGTCCATGTAATGCGATCTGGATGTCCTTTACGTGTCAATTCCGTTAAAGGTGCACATATGGAATTAAAGTTTTTGATATACTTCTGGTAGAAACCACATAATGAGACAAAGGATCTCACGTCCTTCTTGGTTTGTGGTCTCGGGGCTTTCTGTAGTTTCTCTAAATTCTTTGGGTCAGGGGTCATGTTTCCCTGATAAACTGTGTGTCCCAAAAATTCCAATTCTTTACATCCAACGCAACATTTGGTTGGTCGGGCTGTTAAATTTGCCTCCCTAAGTCGATTAAACAGCATGTTCAGAGAGTCAATGTGTTCCTCAAATGTTTCTGTTGCTATAAGGATATCATCCATAAAATTTGTTATACAGGGATTATTCAGAGGATCCAATAATTTTCTCATCATTCTAGAGAAGACACTAGGCGCATTCTTCAATCCAAATGGCAATCTATTAAACTCATAGTGTCCTTCTGAGGTACTAAAAGCTAAGTATGGTCTAACCTCAGGCTTTACTGGAATCTGATAGTATCCTTTACTCAGATCCACTTTTGAGAAATATTTAGCTTTATTTAGTCTGGCAAACAGCTGATTTGTATCCGGCAATGGATCCACCTGTCCTTCTGTAATAGCATTCAGTCTCCTGTAATCTATACAGAGTCTATGTTCTCCAGAGGGCTTCCTTAAAAGTACAACACCGGAACTATACGAAGACTCACTGTGCGAAATAATTCCTTCCTTCAACAGATAGTCTATCTCTTCCTTCAAAGCTTTCTCCTTAGCAAACGGAATCGAATATGGTTTCATACAGACAGGTGTGGGGTCTATCAGTTTCATATCATATTCCAATAGGTTTGTATGCCCTGGTCGGTCTGTTAACACCTCTGCATGATTATTTAGAACCTGTTGCACTCTCTCTTTCTGAGTTTTCGTTAAATGTGTACTGATTTTCACCTGTGCTGCTGTCTCACAGGGGTGTAATGGATATTCAAATGATGAAAGTGGTTCCTTTTTCATCTCCATGGCGATGGACAAGGTCAACAAGTGTGTCTCTTCCTGATGTTCTCTTTCCAAATATTTCTTCAGGAGATTCACATGATAGATTTTTTCTTTCCCCTTCTTATCTATCTTATAATTTGTTCTAGACACCTTCTCTAAAACTGTATATGGACCCTGCCATCCAATTTGTAACTTATTCTGACTCCCAGGCAAAAGAAGCAGTACTTTCTCTCCCACAGCCAAATTTCTGTCTTTCGCCTTCCTGTTATAATAGGCAGCATGTTTCTTCCTGGCTTGTTTCAAATTTTCATTGGCAAGTTTCCAGCCAGTTTTCAACCGAGTGGTCAGCTCATTCACATATTGGTATGAAGATGTAATGTTTTCCTCTGCCTTTTCATCAGTCCACGTTCTTAACAAAGCTTCAAGTGGACCTTTTATTGGCCTTCCAAACAATAATGTTGCCGGGGCCATACCGGTTGAACTATGGGGTACCTCCCGATAAGCAAAGAGGGCGGCGTGCAGGTACTGGTCCCATGTATCTGGTTTTTCGTGTGCCAACTTTCTCAGGATCGACATCAATGTGCCGTTAAATCTTTCCACTTGGCCGTTCCCTTGGGGATGATACACACTACAATGGAAGTGTTTGGCCTGGAAGATCCTGAAAACTTCTTCAGTTAGTTTCCCCTTGAACTGAGAGCCATTATCAGTCAAGATTTGATTGGGAAAGCCTAACCTTGTGAAAATTGTGAGCAATGCCTCTGCCACATGTTTTGAATCAATCGATGACAGGGCTACTGCCTCTCCCCACATAGAACAAGTGTCCACCAGAGTCAGAATGTAGCTGTTCCTTCTCTTGGTTCGGGTGAGAGGTCCCACAAGATCCACGGCAACTCTCTCAAAGGGTGTTCCCACTATGGGCATTTCCCCCAGAGTTGCTGGTGCAGTCCAATGTTTAGGTGCTACTCGTTGGCACTCTGGACAGGATTTTACATATCGTTTGATATCTTCAGTTATTCCTGGCCAGAAATAGTGACAAGCTATTCGCTGTCCTGTTGCACTGATTCCCATATGACCACTGAAGGGAATCGCATGCCCTAGTTCCAACACTTTAGTCCTATATGAAGTGGGAAGGACCAGCTGTCCGTGACCATTGGATTCAGATCCAGCCTTCCTATATATCAGTTTGTTCTTCATATAAAACTCTCCCTTGCCTGGAGGTGTATGAGATTTGGGCAACTTCTTGAAACATGGCTTGAGTGTTTTGTCCTCAGCCTGTGCCTTCCTCATCTCATCTGGGTGAGTATTTATGGGATTATCCTCCTCCTTCTTTGACTGTGATCTGGTCTGCACTGTTGCCAATATCACAGGTCTCTTGGGATTCCCCAAGAAGACATATCTACACCCCAATATTAGAGGGTAGATTGGCTCATTTATCACTGCTGCTTTTATGATTCCTTCCACATATCGCGTTTTCACGTTTATTCGGGCGACGGGAAGTGTCATGGTAGCTACATCCTTGGTTGCAGTTTGAATCTCCACTGTTTCCGTGGTGTATTGATCGGCCTGCACCAGGTGAGAACTCACAACGGAATCGTAATCTAAACCGGTATCATATAAACATCTTATAGTGACACCATTACAGATGACATCTTCACACACTGGGGGGTGGTATGGTTCCTGTAATTCTTCAGGTTTGCCCTTCTTTTCCTTTTTCCCCGATGTCATAGCAGCAAAATGAGGAGGTTTCCTTCTACAATGGTCAGTGTCATGATTGTTCATCTTACAATTTTTACACCACCTTTTTCCTTGGTTGAAAGATTTTCTTTCATCATATTTCCTTTCATCGAATTGTGGGGTTTTATTTTTATTTTCATACCGTGGCCTATCAAATTGGTGCTTACCTTTATTTTGATCCCTAGGATCAAATTTATTAAAGTTCTGTGGTGCCCTAAAGTTGTCCACCTGTTTCTTTTTATTACCTGTTACCTCTGCTTGAGCTGCTTGATACCTTTCAGCAACATTTAGCAACTCACCCAGCCTCTCTGCACCTTGTTCCATGAGAAACTTTCTCAGGTCTGGAGCCATGGACTCTCTTAATTGCTCTATAAGGACCATTTCCTTAAGATCTTGGGTTTTCCCCAGAGAAGTCCATTTCTCCAAGTATGTCTCTATTCGTGCAGAGAACTGGTGATAGGTTTCACCTGACAGTAGTTTAGCATTCCTAAATTTTTTCCTGTAAAACTCTGCATTCTTTTCATACCTTAACAAAAGAGCCTGCTTTAGCATGTCATAATTTTCCTGATCACCTCTGCTCATTTTTGCAAAAACTTCATAAGCTGCCCCACGAAGTCCCTGAGATAACTTTAAGCTCCACCTTTCTCTCTCTAACCCATACGTGGTAGCTAATAGTTCGTACCTATTTAGGTAGCTCTCTATATCATCGTCTTTCTCAACAAAATGATCTAAATGAAAATTCATAGCTGAGGTTGAGGCTCCCTGAGTAACCGTAGCATCAGAGGCAAAGGGACTGGCACCATTTTCAGGAGCATGGCCTTGAAACTCAAACTCCCTTAGTCGTAACTCATGTTCCCTTTGTAATCTTTTATCTTCTGCTTCCCTTTCTGCAGCTAATTTCCTCTCTTCTGCAGCTAATTTCTTCTCTTCCCTTTCTGCAGCTAATCTTTTGTCTTCCCTTTCTGCAGCCAATCTTCTGTCTTCTCTTTCTGCCTCCAATTTCTTAGCCTCAATCTGCAACCTCTTAGTCTCAGCCTCAGCTTCAATCTGCAACCTCTTAGTCTCAGCCTCAGCTTCAAATTGTAACTTCTTAATTTCCCTGTCAGCCTCTAACTTTCTTTCGGCTTCAAACCTTCTTTCTTCGCGTTCAATAAATTTGTCACATTCCGTAGTAACATAGGCAACCATAACTTGCCCATCTAATCCTAACTCTTTTGCAGTCTGAACCGCAGCAGATCGAAATTTGGCCAGGTCCGCCATTGTCTATCAGGTAACTTTATATAATGTCTAACCAACAATTCAATCTCTAATGGACAACACAGGCACCGTGAGCTCAACCTTATTTAATTCCACCCAAGGATACCTTTTAATTCTTATATTCCCTGAAGTGAATTATCCCCAATATTTTTAATAGTTAAAGATTCAAAATCCCAAGAGCGAGACCCCAATATATGTGGTGAAGTGGGATGTTATAAATATTTACAGGGGACTTAGTGTACTGACTGAGATCAGCTGTGAAGGTATCTATATCTATTAAGAGTAGTGTATTATAGATAACCTTACTTGCTACCACATATCTCTATATCTCAGTCAGAATTATTCTGGAATAGTGTAATGCTACGTTATGTGTCTAGGGTATGAGTATGGTGAAGTGTAAGTCACAACAACAGACAGATAAACAATTTAATTTAATCCACTACACCTGACAACACTGTGACACTCACATACATATAACACTCTATGAGAATATCTTAAAGGAGGCACTGATAACTTTTCAAATAACAATCTGTATTAATTGCTATCATAAAGGTATATGTGTGTCCTGATTCAAAGACAAAGGAACCAGGAATCACAATCAATGTTAATTACAAGTTATGTACAGAATGTATTAATATGAATCTGGTAGTGACATATATTATTACAAATATCCTATGTGTGTCAGTTGTGTAATAGTAGTATGAGGTAATACTGGTTTGGTTTTGTTCAAGCTCTGTTGGTAGTTGTCATCATGACTTCAATAGTTTGTCTTAAGGAAATTAGTATTGGAGATGTTCTCAGTTCCTGATATTAAGACAATTAATTTCCCCTCTTAATATTATTTTTACTAAGTCATTTCAAGATGAGGGGATATAATGTTGAGCTCAGCTGGCCAATTCGCTTATCTGGCGTGATGGCGGCAGGAAAGGACTCCTCTGCTCGAATTCTCCTCTGGGCTCAGGAGACACCTCACTGATAGCTAAAAAGACCAAGGAGTATGCTGTCCGACACTGGATTCAGCAAAGCTCTGACCAGGTGCTGCTCAGTACCATCAAGACCACTGTCCCTGAAATCAAGAAGGATGTACCTTCTACTTCATAACTAACTTAAACTCTCTTGTTACACTGATCACAACACAGCACAAACATTGAGTTCAGAGCATTAGGCCAACTGTCAGCTTCATTTGAAATACTTTATTCCAGTATTACCCTTCTTAATGGTTACTACGCCTCTGCAATTCCAGCATTATTTCTTTCTATTCAATCATCCAGGTGTCAGTGTACTGTTTGGCCATTCCATGCCGTTTTACTTCTCTCCGACACCCTCTGTTCAGGCTGGAGCATTACAGGCTTTACCTCACGTTGGCCACTGAACTACACATATATATACAGGCATAAATCAACAATTCACATTCAATTTTCATTAAAAGATATTGAATGGTTCAAGCTTACCACAATTCATACGAATAAACACAGATACGTTGATTAGCAATGAATTCTGGCACAAACTGGCACAAATTCCCATCTGCTTATCTTCCAGGCTTTTATTTAGCCAAATATAAGCTGGCTTCAACGCACTGATGCTTTATCAAGCTTATTTAAACAAGTGGTTTCGAACTAACGCTCCCAAGTGTGTATATCAGCGAGTCTGACCAATGAGCCCCGTTTCGACAAGTGTTTGAAAAAATGTTACCTTTCCCCGTCTCCCCTAACAACCAAGATAGTATTTATAGCCCGACCAATCGTGGTTAGGCTTTCATTTGTTGCGCTCCAATCAATTTGGAGTTTACATGGTAGGCTATTTCTGTAACGTAAATTTTTTTCAAACACGTTATAAAAAAAATCTTATGAGCAGAAATGATTTTATGCTGTCAGGCACCCCCAATATTTTATTCTGGGTATAATTTATTAATTCCTGGACTATTTGCGTAACGTTTTACATATTATTTGTCAGCAAGCCCTAAGGAACCCAAAAATACAAATTTAAAGGAGCTACGTGGCTGCGTTCAAAATATGCAATTTCTTCTACCTCCTGTTTCGAAGATGTGCTGTCTGGGTACTGTTATGTTTTCAACCGTAAACCCATCTAATGTTATCTTTTCTAATAAGAGTTTTTTTATGATTTATAAACCTAACTCTGGGAAAGGGTAGTGTATTTTATCACTGTCCGTCTGAAAAAAAGTTAGTGCTTGTAGTCTTACACGCGTGATGGCAGCATTTGTGTATCGCGCGAAGCGTGTTGCATGCGTTCCTGATTTTCAGCCCTCCCCTCTCTCTTTATCCTTTTGTCCATCTGTTCGTTCGTTTTGGTAACGTAATATAATTAATGTTAGGATTAATTTAGGTCATTACGCAGGCCTCTCAATGCTTTTCCAAGAAATACAGCACACGTTTCATTGAAGAAAGCGGGTAATAATACAGTAAGCTTTTATATCAACGTGAAAGCATTACAATTTGCAGACGTAGCAGAAAACAAGGGGGATTTCGAGTACATTCTTTGTGACAGCACTGTTATTTTTCCATTGCTCTTTTCTTTATTAATTTTATTTGTTAGGCTTCATATTTACCTAATAATTTATATATGTGGATTAGAATATTCCATGACAGTGATATTTTATATGGCTACGTGTCTAGGGTAATGCAAATGTAGTGATAAATGCCTGAAAAACAAACATAACGTTAACTTAATGAAAATTAAATCAACAAGACTGGGGTTAAAGTTATAATATTATCTTATAATTTTAATTTCCTGTACCTCAAATCTTTTGGGACAGGAATGTTTAAAACTTAAAATGAAGTGTGTTTATGTACAGCATTAAATAAATATGAAGGACATCATGTCCATAAATGTCACTACTATAATCTTTATAGAATTTTATTCCCTGCTGAAACAATACTGTCCTATGAAGGGTCACTACTTGGAAGGACTGAGTGTCTCATCATATCACAAAACAGTTTATAGTAGCGTGTGGAGAATAGAACGTGATGAATTGACATAAGCCCGCAATCTTATGGCTTATCTTATGGTTCCTTTGAAGATAAATGACTTGCTCGAAAATACACACTCGTTCACTATCGTGTTCTCTGGAGGCAGATAAGACTTCAACCTTTAAGCATCCAGCATGGTGCCTCGAAACTCTGCAGCTCCAGGTTATGGCTCACTGGGTAATATATGACTCCACCCTGCAACAAGAGGAACATGCCTCCCTAAGTACTCCATATACATACGCGTATCTCCACAACTATTAATTAAACATCATTAAACATGCGTTGTGATCAGTTAAAGAGCTAACCAAAATAGCTACAGTCCTTAATTTTAATTGTGACTGCTTCATACTCAGGGGGTATCTTTTTCTCCCCACATGGTTTCAACACCCCTGTCACTTTAAACCTTCGTTATCTTCAGCTGGGATACACTCTTTCTTTTTCTCTCTCTAGTGATCTGTTAATTCTTTTCATATGAAATCTTATTTATTTTTAAAGTTATTGGAACACTGAGGTCTGCCGAAGACTGCCAGTGGCTTCCTGGTCTTACAGTCGTAATATTTTATATATCCATTTTCCAACACAATGTACTTTCATTTGCTTCATAAGTCTGCTTAGGCATGCCCGTGCTCCTAATATGTCGCAAGCTTCCACAAAGGCAAATGTCGCACAACCAAAATTTGTGGGCGCCCTATCTGGGTTGGCCTCTACATATTAATAATAATATATATACATCAATAAAATTGTTCATCTTTCCGCAATCAATGAAATATTTCACAAGTATAAGGTTAACTAGCGATCAATGGCACAAGTTCAGATCGCCGACTTCCAAACCGCAAAGGCAATTGGTCACTAATTGCTCTGCGTCTGCTCTTAACCCTTCTTGGACGAAATATTTTTCCAAGTGGCACTTATGCTTAGCAAAGCGTTCGTTATATCCCCTCTCTTCCTAGACTAACCTCAACCAATCAAATCAAGTTAAGCCAATTTGACTTTCCTTCAAAAAACGCGTTTAGAAAATGTAACATCCGAAGATTTTCAAAGTTGAGCGGTTACCACTGTGTATGTCTGTCTGTCTTCAATTTTTATTTTCTTCGATATCTCCGTTATTATTGTCTAAAGCAAGATAACATATTATAGGGATTAATATGGCATTCCAATAAACAATATTATCGTTTCTGTCCTTTCCTTTTATTTATCCTTCTATTAGAATACAATACATTATCTACGTTTCCTTGCCCCTTTCTCTGCCCTGCACACATTTGGTTTGCTAGTTTCAGTTTCACAATGCACAAGTTAGGTTAGATTTTTTCCATGTTAATTCCCCCCTCCCCCCCCCCCCCCCCTCCTTTTCCTCTCTCGCCCGTTCTTTGAAAACAAAACAATGCGTTGGCCGGCTGCCAAACTGTCTAATGGTCGTTTTAAATATTAGGACGGGTAACGAAAAAGCCTGTGGTTTTTGGGGGTCGGTATCATCGCTTGGCGTTAATAGATTCAAATCGCTAGCCGCTCGCTTGCGTTTTGAAAAGGCGACGTCCTTTAAAAAAATTCTCACTACTGTAATTTATTACTAGATTATTTGTCGAACTGTAGTTACTTTTAGACAACAACCTTCACCAAGTAATAGGACGGGTGGGTAGAAGGGTTAGGGGGAAGGATATCCCTTTTCCACTATAATAGAAAAATATTCAAATATTGCGTCCAATTCTTAGTAACAGTACGACCTTTGTCCTCAACGATTTTCAAATATGCTAGTGGGGTTAAAAGTTGTAAAACTACTTTAATAGATTTCGAATCGAGGAATTGAGCGGGAGGGGTAATACGGAGTGACTTTATCACAATTATCACTAAACTTTACAACATCGAATATCTAAAAAAGAAAGATCAGATACATAAGAATTACATGCATAGAAAAAAATAACAGAATACCTATGCCCTCCCCTCCTTCGAGAAGATAAGAACCCACTAAGTTAATAACCCCAAAGGTCAAAAGGTTAGCAATAGGTTACAGTATAGACAGTAAAGAAAACAAAATTCTTAATAAGTGCTAATCCGTAAAGTAAACAATTGTTAAAGCCAAATAAGTTAGTTTGGTACAAGCTACCGTAACAAGAAAATATTCAATCTCTCTCTCTCTGACATACGTGGCCACGCTCTCTCTCTCCTTACCTAATCTTGGTGATATTTCCTGGAATGTACAGTTATCCTGAATATATTTATCGATATTGATAGTGTCAGGGTTCAGTGCCAAATTTGGCCACAGTCCAGCCTTGACAATAACTTTATAAGGTGGACGCCAAGTTTGGTGAGGTAATCCTGGATCGATAGTGTCATCTCGAATAGTTAATGGTAGAAAAAATCGAGATCTAGTGTTCACAGCAAAGAATGGAAAAACAAATACTTCTGGTATTTGGACACAGCTAATTGCTAAAAATTGTTACTGATGATAGTGCTTGATTGATTGGTAAATCCTATCGGCTGGCTCTGGTGAGTGCCGATTCTGAAATAGCGTAACTCTTCGGGATAAATATCCTCTTGGAAAACGACTATCAGAAGTCGGGAGAACAGTTATTGTTATTTCACCACAATGGGCTGATACAATTGCAAGAAAATATATCTGGGTATTTTGTAAGTCCAGTTAAAATTTACTATTACAATGTTCGTTAGTCTCTGTGGCCCGTCCTGTTCACAACTGAAACTTTGAGACGCGTCAGCCAACAGAAGACAATTTTAATCCAATCAGTAAAAATAGAGACAAGGCCCAAGATATAGCCACATAAAAAATTAAAAAACCGCTGGTCGCCGTTGATCAGGTTGCCTAAGGATATAGGAACATTATGAAAAAATTACTGCTAATAATATCTACATATAAGCACACGTTATGTCTAACCTATCCTATCGCGCGTCGCTTAGCGGGTGCAAATTTGGTTGAGGCATGCAGCCTTTTCCTCCCTCCTGCTCCGGTCAACGATCAGCGCATAATGTCAATTATGATTAAAATTATCCCTACGCGCACTCAACAAATATCGCCTGTCATTAATAACTATTAGATTTTCGGCGTCTGTTTGTTTAGTTGCATGAGATAGTCAAACATGGTCACTTACTAAATTACACACATGAAAATAAAAGTGAATTGTATTCCGTCAATTATCAGTCGCCTAGTGTATTTATTAGTCATCTAAACCGTCTCTTTCTGTGTGATAGCGGGTGATTAAATTTACATTAAAACTGAAACACCT
The DNA here is from genome assembly GCA_024509875.1 of Oreohelix idahoensis. Lineage (NCBI taxonomy): Eukaryota > Metazoa > Mollusca > Gastropoda > Stylommatophora > Oreohelicidae > Oreohelix > Oreohelix idahoensis. Next base: position 82,627 of record JAMPIV010002038.1, read on the forward strand.
GGAATAAAAATAGCTACGTGTTATTTAATTCGCTAGTCTTAACACCTAGAAAATCACAGTGAATTTAAGATGCTAAAACTTTTAACACTTTAATACGCTTAAGCACAAATGTATATATTACCAGAAATCCAGAAAGAAAACACCACGAACTATTAACACATTTATTCCCAATGGTTTTAGATAACGTGTTTAGACTCTCCGAAAAAATTATGAGCGACTCTAATAATGATTTTAGAAAGACGCAGTTTATATACGAACATGTTGTTATGATCTCTAGAAGATGTGAATTCTCACACTCCGTTTCCCAGCAGAGAAATCTGAAACTACGTTTCCCAGATCAAGGGTTTTACGGTCGCTTCTGCCGGCCGTTGCTAATCGACAACAAAAGCTTAACCCGTGTAGCGGGCTCCCGTCCGAGATTTTCCCTGTTTCTCGAGATCAAAGGATTTGCTCCCCTTATAGAGAATCTTCAAAGGCCGTTACCTTTTCACGTGTTTTCCACGTGCGATCTGCTCGTCATCGTAATATTGACAGATTCGGTCGCGTGAGAAACTTGCGTAAACGAACGTGGTTCGCCCCCTGCTATGAATGACAAGGTTGCAAAAGTTGGTAAACAAGATCGTTTGATATGGTCAAGTAAAAAGAGGCGTGGATTAAAAGGTGAGTCAGACAGGCAGAGAAATGCGTGGCTTTGTTAGCGAATCTTAAAACAACGCTGAGGTCACGAAAGGCTGTCGGATACAGGAGGCTTCATTTCAATTATACGTCACACCCATCAGTAAGACAGAAAACTTTGCCCATCAGTTTGACAGAAAAGTTTACCCAATAGTTAGACAGAAAACTTTTGCCCATCAGTTGGACAGAAAACGTTACCCATCAATTAGACAGAAAACTTTGCCCATCAGTTAGACAGAAAATTTACCCATCAGTTTGACAAAAACGTTTACCCATCAGTTAGACAGAAAACATTACTCATCAGTTAGACAAAAAAGTGTACCCATCAGTTAGACTAAAAATTTTATCTTTCAGTTAGACTAAAAAGTTTACCCTTCAGTTAGACAGAAAAGTTTACCCATCAGTTAGACAGAAAAGCTTACTCATCAGTTAGACTGAAAAGCTTACTCATCAGTTAGACTAAAAAGTTTATCTACCAGTTAGACGAAATAATTTACCCATCAGTTAGACAGAAAAGTGTATCCATCAGTTAGACAGAAACGTTTACTCATCAGTTAGACTAAAAAGTTTATCTATCTGTTAGACTAAAATGTTTACCCATCAATTAGACAGAAAAGTTTATCCACCAGTTAGATAGAAATGTTTATCCATCAGTTAGACAGAAAAGCTTATCCATCAGTTAGACAGAAAAGTTTATACATCATTTAGACAGAAAAGTTTACTCCTCGGTTAAACAGAAAAGTTTATTCATCAGTTAGACAGAAAACTTTAACCATCGGTTTGACAGAAAAGTTTACCCAACAGTTAGACAGAAAAATGTGCCCATCAGTTGGACAGAAAACTTTGCCCATCAGATAGACAGAAAAGTTTACCCAGCAGTTAGACAGAAAACTTTGCCTATCAGTTAGACAGAAAAGTTTACCCATTAGTTAGACAAAGAAGTGTACCCATCAGTTAGACAGAAAACATTACTCATCAGTAAGGCAAAAAAGTTTACTCATCAGTTAGACTAACAAGTTTATCCATCAGTTAGACAGAAAAGTTTATCCATCAGTTAGACAGAAATGTTTATCCATCAGTTAGACACAAAAGTTTACCCATAAGTTAGACTAAAACGTTTATCCATCAGTTAGACATACAAGTTTATCCATCAGTTAGACAAAAAAGTTTACTCATTAGTTAAACAACAAGTTTACCTATTAGTTAGACAGAAAAGTTTAGCCACCAGTTGGACAAGAACGTTTACCCAACAGTTAGACAGAACAGTTTATCCATCAGTTCAACAAAAAAAATTTACCCATATTTCAGACAGAACAGTTTATTCATTAGTTGGCCAAAAAGGTTACCCATCAGTTAGACAGAAAAGTTTATCCACCAGTTTGGCAGAAAATTAAACCCATCAGTTAAACAGAAAAGTTTACCCATCAGTTAGACAGAAAAGCTTACCTATCAGTTAGAAAATTACCCATCAATTAAGCAGAAAAGTTTACATATCAGATTGACAAAAAACTTTACCCATCGGTTAGATAGAAAAGTTTACCCATGTTTGACAGAAAAGTTTATCCATCAGTTAGACAGAACAGTTTATCCATCAGTTGAACAAAAACAATTTGACCATCAGTCAGACAGAACAGTTTATTCATTTGTTGGGCAACAAAGTTTACCCATTAGTTAGACAGAAAAGTTTATACATGAGATAGACAGGAAAGTTTACCCATCAGTTTGACAGACGGTGAGCAATATATGAAAGTTTAATTCCACCTAGCATCATTTCTTTTATTTTCATGTTCGCGCCTAATGAAGCATGGAGCTACGACTACTGTAGATCACCATTGTGTGGAGGCTGCTTCACAGCATTCATGGTTTCTTGCAGCAGTGGTTTTTTATAGCAATTTATTTTACTCGATGAGGTTACCAGCCTCATTAAAAGATCTCCACTTTACTAGCCTATATGTAACATTTAACCTGCAGGTTGTGTGAACGAGAGAGAAAGAGAGAGAGATAGAGAGAGCGAGAGAGATTGAGCCTGTAACAAGACAAGATCAAAAGAAGAAAAAAATAAGATTAACTGTAGGTAATATACGAATTACCTGGAATAAAATAGAAAACAAAACATCCCCTTAGACAAAATAATGTGGACGAAGTTCTATCCTCCAGTAGGACGAAGAGAGAGAACAAGGTATGTCAGCAAAGTCCCCCTTGAGGCTGATGATGGAAGCAGTGTGAAAGAGGTGGAAGAAGAGGATCGAGTACGACTGAAGTGGCTGGAACGAATGTAATGTGTCAGCCGAGTTTCCTAAATATGGTTAGACAGGAAATTGCTGAATTATTGTTTGGAAAGGATTACCAGGGCTGAGGCAGGATAATGAAAAAGTCCTGGGGTATGTTGTTCGTTTATATTTAGTCCTGACGTTGGTAATCTCCCTCTCGGTCTTCAAGGCACAATTTGTTGGTGACAGTTGATGGCCTGGCTCAGAGGTCAGACAATGGATTTGTTGTTCTAAACAAGTGTTTTCACCAAATTGTTAATTCCGATTTAAGTGAGAATCTTTCATCCTGTCGTGTCGTCGGTATGTCTCTGCTCATCAATCAAACTATTGATCTCATCAAGAACAGACAGTGGACATTTGTATGTTTATTTCAACAACACAATTGATTTTAAAATATTTGCTATGAACAGAGAGATGGAATGAAGAAAGAAAATGTATCAGCAATGTCTATTATAGACTGACTGCACGAAGATCTTAGTGAACTTGCCAAACAGTAACCATTTTATTCCAACAGCAGGAAGCCAGCCATGTACACATACATGAGGGTAGAAGATGATGTTAGTTACAATATCAGATTAGATTGTATCGACCAAGATCAGGCAAACCTTACAATCCCTGGTCGTGTCAGCCGACTAATTTTGTAATGAATATGTATTGCTTAGTTACTTTTTTTCCTGTGTACGTACAGCTTTGTGAGAACTTCTCAACAGCCATATTTTCTGAGGTTGAAGGCTTGTGTTAGTAGTTGATTTTAGCTGTATGTTGATGTGTGTTTACAAAAAACGAAAACTGTTTTCTGTATGCTGTGCAGCTGCTGCAGGATGTCGATTCTCAGTAACATTTTAGAAATATTTGTGTCGAAAACTACTGTTCTTATGTTTATTAATAGGTTATAGAGCAACACGACCAAGTAATACGGCTGTAGGGTGTGACTGCGTGGCCACATAAGGCAGTCTTGCTGCCTCGTGATGATAGTGGACCAGGTTTCGTATACTTGTGATGTGAACCATTTTTCTTTAACATTTGATCCTTTCCGACCAGTCTCACACTCTATCAAATACGTAGTTAGTAAATCTTGAAGTAACAAGAAGAGACATGGTCCACAACCAGACGATACGTCAAGGCCTAAAATCCCACCCCTGCAGACCCACGTAGAACAGTCCCAAACTAAGATGGTTTGGCCATGTCTGCAGAATGGGAGAAGATCGGCTACCACGACAAGCATGGGAAACAAAGAGCCAGGGATCCAGACCCCCAGGACGACCCAGAGTCAGCTGGGAGGATAACATTAGACAATCTTTGAAGGACCGAGGACTAGAATGGAACCAGGCCAGGAGGAAGACAGCCGATTGGATAGTCTGGCGCTCTCTCTCCCAAACCTCTACACCTCACGGTAGAAAGGGAACGACTAAGTAAGTAAGTAAGTAAGTTAGTAAATCTCTTCAACAATGGATTTTCACATTTTATTTTAGCGACTGGATATATACAAGGAACTGTATGAAATGTATCACAGGGAACATCATCGTGTTTTTTTTCTCCGACACAAGTGTTGACAGTTCTCAAGGTTCTCAAAATATTTTCTCTAATCTCTTTGGACTGATCATGATTTAATTTAATCTGATCACATCTTTGTTACTTTCTGCGACAGTCTGTTAAGTGACTTAAACTGTCTCTTGAATATTTTAAATTGTCTGCTTAAGTATCTAAGACTGGTAAACTACCAGGGATGATCGTTTCTTCAAGACTACGAACAATCTATACATTTCTGATCTCACTGCGTTATTTCTAACTTCGTGGTTCATTTACTCGCGTACCTCAATATGGCTTTCAACGCCTCGTGTCATTCTGCTAACAAAGTTATGCACATTTTCCAGTTTTGCCGAAATAATGTCATTCATCAATTTCGTGCCGTATTTCTTTATTTGCTTAATTAAAGCGTCTCGAGAGGTACTTTACCTTGGATGCTCACTGTCGTGAAGTGAATCCGTATGACAACCCGCTCACATTCCCCGCTTAAAAAACTAACTAATGTATTTTAAAATCTATAAATAACTACAGTATTTGAAATTTGTCTGAGGGCCTCGTCAAATTTACCGCCAATAATTTATTTAATGTATTTGAATTTTTCTAAGAAACAAGTAAAACGTTACCGCCCACCCCAAAAATTATCGAAGAGCATAGTACAAAATTTAACAACCAATCAAATCGTTTCCATATTTTGTAGTGGTAAGAAAATTTTTATTGACGAGAAATAAATACCTATTTTGTGTTTTTGACCGAACCTAGATAATTTATTTCTTGATAACTAAAGATAATTAAAATGAAAGGGATATCTCGAGTTATAGCGCTGAGATTGATTAACACATAAACATAAAGATTCCCTCATACTAAAATTATCTTAACTTAGAAAAATTTTAATTTAGTGATATTTTTACACCAGGGTAAGGTCACATTTAATTATTTAAAAATTACCCAGATGAAAATGCAAAGGAATGACTAAAGGAAAACTGTATAGAACGATAGAGAGAAATTGGCCGTTTAATTATCACTTTTAATAATTAAAATCGGTCCATAAATAACTAAAATGGATAATAATAAAATTTGGGCAGATTAGACAAACACACTTAGAACCGCTCGGGTTTATAGTTTCAAAAATAGTTAACTTTTTGACTCGTCCTCTGATTGGTTGGGTGTAGTTTGATAAAAAGTAACACCTTCTTGTAAAGTTCCGCCATTGAAACCTAAGATTCCATGCAGAGCAGACATGTACTAGAAGACCATTGACCAAGGCCTTTGCTGTATGAACTGGGAAAAGCAGTGCTAGAACCCTTTTACGGCCTGTCAGCTTGTGTTTGTGAATTTCTTTACTTGAGGGTAAGACAGATAATTTTATTTGCATATTTTATTAACCTGTAAGTAACAGGCTATGTGTGCCATATTTATTTGATACTGCCGAAAGGGATGTGTTGTGTCACGACGACCTAAGTAGGAATGTGTATAGGGCAGGCTTATTCGGAGTGAAAAATGTGTAAAATGTGTTTGCAAATTGGCAACAAAAATTTGCGACTGTAAGTGAAGTATTAATAAATTGATATTATCTTTTGGAATGACACACTGTTCAAATAACATGTGACAACATATAGGGAATGTTCGAATGAAGTAACCAACAGGTCACATGCTATATTGTACCCACCATGATTATTGTATGGAAGACAAACATGAATGAGGGACATGAACGTAGAATCAATACTGAAGAAGATTGATTACACCAAGCTGAGTGTAGACAACGGAATTTAAGGTCTGGTGCGACTTGTTAGCACAAGTGGCTGACCTAGGTAAGTTTTAATACTGATTAGAGGTGAAATTGAAAGAGGCAGATGCTATATGGAAGGGATTGTCCTTCTTATTTCAGGTTGAATTACGAAGTTACCTCGTTGCTGCAGTAACCTGAGAAGAAGAACGTGTGGGAGTTGAGTGCTCATGCTAAAACTTGGAGCTAGACCCCTTATTTTCAGCCAGGAGTTACAACGTTGGTGTTCCTGTCTATTATCGACAAAACAGCAGTAGTAACAGTTTAAAGATAAGTCCTTTAGTAAGGCACTGACAATTCATCCAAAACCTAATTTCACCAAATAAAGCATACCACCTGGGAGTGATGACAATAACAGACCTCACAGTTTAGGATTAATGATAATATCAATCTTAGGAACAAGAACTGTGGGTATAGTCATTCCAGTGACTTCTTTTTTACAGAAATGGACAGTTTCCAAAATATTTATTTTATCATGTAAGTAACCTTTTTTTTTATTTTGACAATTCCTGACCCAACAAGATTGAGGTACAGGAACATTAAATTGTATATATAATTTCAGACAGTCTTGCTTAATTTTCATTAAAGTTAAAGTTCTGTTTTGAAATTCATAACTGTTAGAATACATTACCCTAGACACTTTGCCAAATAACAACACACAGATAACATACTCTTGGTGAGATCTCAAGGGGTAGCCGATAGGGACCCAGAGAACTTCATCATCATCATTCCTTACTCTGGGAACTTACATAGCTGGACCTCACCTTGATTGTCTATACACCCTTGCTCTTTTCAGAGAAGGGGGTATTTCTTATAAGACCAGTCTCTTATCTGGCACTATCCTGGTATCCTCTGATACATCTATTTGTCCAGGATATCCTATAATTAGTAACATCAAAACCTCTTATCACACTCACTTTAACCCTGCGATGTAACTTGGATTCTCAGATCGACATTTCGCAAGCTCTTCGTTGCTGTCACTGATAAGCGCCATTGGTGCTTGTTATCGTTGCTGGTTATCTGTTCGCTACAGACACATGCCTGCCTCGTGGTTTAAACCATGTTGAACTACTTGAACACTTGACGCAGTTACATGAAAAGCGAAGAGAGAGAGAGCTTTTTTTAATTAAGGTGTTTGCTACTTTTCTTCGCAGCACGCCCCTTTCAACCATCTACTATATACATGGAGCTGTTGGTTATATCAGGACGTGTTTCATTTATTGTAATATGCTTTTGTTTGTATTTATTTTATACTACATTATCTCTAGTAGGTATCTTTACTTTTGTAGTTATAGTTCAATGTCTTTTTATTATCCAAAATACGATATTATCTAAACCAAAATATGATATTGTCTAAACTGGTATGTTTTTAATTTTCACTGGAGGGTTATTTGGTCAATCCGTATTTATCTGGGGGGGGGTGGGGCGGGGGGGGGGTGAGAGTCTTTCGCCAGTGTAGACTACTGGCTCGCATCCTTATTTATTTATTATTTTTATATGTTAGTTTTTGTTTTTGTAATAAAGTGTTTTATTAACTTTTGTATTTCTGATGGGGTCTTAGTACCTATGAGATTTTCAACACTCATTTCTACCCTGTGGTTACAACAGTATGTCTTTATGTTTTGCCTCTGCTGGTCATATTTTTTGCAGTCCACCAGAAAGTGTCTAATTGTGTTTGGTTTTTGACACTCTTCGCATATGGGTTCCTCAATCATGAAATATCCAGTTCCAAGCTTGAGCCTCAGCAATTTTTTTTATTAATTAGTATTTTTAGTTCATCTTGTATTTGACCTTTTTTGCTTGTTTTTTTTAAGATGTTATATGAGTGTCTAGCTTTTTTACTTTGGTCCCATGCTATTATCCACTCTTTAGTTATTGCTTGGGCAATTAAGCTCTTGATTTCACATTTTTCTAAGCCTACTTCAATTTTGTTATAACTAGTTCTTTCCCCTTTGGCTTCTTTGTCTGCAAGCTCATTTCCTGCTATCCCAACATGTGCTGGTATCCAAGTTAGTGTTACACTGCATCCTATAGTGTGCAGATATGTATTGACCTGTAGTGTTTCCTCTATAATATCTGGCCTGCTACATTCATATCTGTTTCTGATAGCTAGTACTGAGAGAGAGAGAGAGAGAGAGAGAGAGAGAGAGAGAGAGAGAGAGAGAGAGAGAACTGTCTCGTTCTCCTCGTTATATACAGGTCTTATCGTGACCTACGTCATATCCGTTTTCTAACTGCTTCCTTAAACTGCAACGCTCCTACGCTCTATGATTCTATTGGGATAACTCATGTCATCTCTTGTACTTTATTATGTTCAGCGCAGTTGTGCGTCTTGCACAATCCTAACTGCGACAGGGTCAATAAATAATTATTGTAGAATTAATTAATTAATTCACGTACTTTAACGTTTCTTATGGTGCAAAGAGCCATCACTGCAGCTGGCCTCCTTGCAAGATAACCTGCATCAAAGCACATGCCTCTGCAGCAGTAGTTTCCGTAGCAAATTGTATTACATGATGATGTTGCCAGCCTTATGCAAAACCTAAAATGATCACCGTTTAGAACGTGCCTGATGATGCAGTATTATTATTGTTTCTTAACCTTCTCAGAGACCCGCCGGAACTACAAGAGGCATTCTTGGAGAACACGTGACCACAATTTTAATATTTTCCCTGTCCATGCAATAGTAGGTCGAACCGCCTGTTTCCGCTAATATGATAGGGAAATATATACAGAGCGCTACAACAGGAGGCAATCTGATCACCAGAAGCGGTTCCAACTCCCTTCGATCAAGTGTTTCGGCCCTTTAGTCTGGAATTAAACCCACTCCGCCTAAGTTGCAGCTTTCAACTTCACTCCTGGTTTTATCGAAGCTGCCAGTTTGAGGCAATTGTAAAAGTAACCATTATGTTGTAAATAAATTACTGTCCTGAGTTCCATAGCCCATTGTGGTTGTTCCACACGAAGATCATACATTGATCTGATAATGAAGCTGAATCTAATAGACGCCGTATGCCTTATATCATTCCATGTAAAGACCTTTGCTGGGCTCCTTCCGTAATAGTTAACAATATTATTTATTATTATTAATGTTGCTTCTTGTTTTATTACAACATAATCGATTACAACTACAACAGCTCCTGCTACTTTACTAATATTCAGTATACTGATACGTTAATTTGGTATCGAGAAAATGGCTGAAGAGAAAGGTAACTTTGTTCTCAAGCTCGATAGAGAAAAACCCACACATGAGAGTTGTTATGCTTGTCATACTTGTGCAAGGTGAAAGGGCAGAGAACCCCGTGAAGTTTCCAAGAGTCCCAGAAGAGACAAAGAAAGAACAGGACTACTGCATCCTCAAGCATATCGTACAAGGCAACTAATATGAGGTTGTGCATGGGGCAGACAACCTCATCATGTCAAACAAATAGCTACAGACACTACCGCTGCAGGAGCATTTGACTGATTTACGCAGGCGTCATGCAAGGAGATCAGCTGCAATTGTGGCCTATGCTTCGTAAGGAGCGAAAAGGAAAATTATGGTGATGAAAGGACAGAGAGGTGATGGGTTTCAAAAGTTGAAAACTGCCGATGCCACACTGGTTTCTGGAACTTCTACAGTTACGACAGGTCACTGTTAAGTACTGCTTGTGTCGTTATTGGTCTTTACCCTTTTCGTATTTTCTCTGTATTACTTATTTCCCATTTTCGGAGCACAGAAATACGTGCCCAGTCACTTGTTTACACTTCTTCCTGTAATAATTCGTCATGTCTGTTTACCTGATAATCCCTGCTTAGAGAGTAGACAGGTGATGTAATATTGACTGACAGTCATGTTGGTAAAATTCTCGTATACCAGACATTGGCGCGCCGGATTAACACGAAGATCGCCCCGCGAGCTTGGTTATCGCTGATATGGCTATTGTAACTTCCTAGTTTCTCTCGTGGAGAGAACACAACACAGATGGTCACAGGATGAATGTTTGTTTGCACAGGTACAGAAAAAAAGATCACGCAGAATTTTCCTATGAGGAAATTGTCGGGATACACCTCACCATAACACGCATGATTGTATACAATTGGCTGGGCAATTATAGATGTTATAAACAACACTTCTGATTGGAGCCTGGTCAGATAGTAACAAAAACGTGCGTGGGACGAAAGTTGCAATATAATCTGACACTTTTGCCGCTTTAGAGCACAATTTAATTCACCTCTTCAAGAAAACAGCCAGCTAGCCAGAGTAAGGAATAGGATTAGAATTCCATTTATCGGACCGGACCTTGTGTGCGCATATTGTGGACTTATATCACAGGAAAACTCTACCTACATTAACACGGAAAGCCGAAATCCTAGGAATCTGAACACAAAGTCAGAGTGGGAGCCTAGTGTAAAGTAATACCCCAGACCGCGTGTAAGAGGTATCTTAAACAAGTTGCCTTAACTATTCCTCTGTGCCAGGAGTCAGTATTCCCAGGAGATGTTGGGGTGAGTTGTACGTTTTTAAATTCTATATTTTGCATTAATTAACATGTGAAAATTGCTAGTGGATGCCCAAGTCATATGAGGCTGGCAACCTCAGCATATAGAATGATGATTTTATGAACTACCACTGCAAGAGCTGGTGATTGCTTTATGCGGGTTTCTCATAGAAAAACAAAAGCATAGGTAGTCCAAAGATCCACATGAAGCAGAGAGTGGATGATGATAGAACTGATTTACATACGTTTTATATTATTCACTTTTTCAACCAGTGCAAATGTAAAGATATTCAAAATAAATGTAATAAATGTTTTCTGCTCACTGGGATTAATATTAATGCTCAGAAAGAGTAAAGTTCTGCGGTAGATGGGATGGTGGAATGAAAAGGGGGCGGGGAGACAAGAAAGTGTGTCAGGAAACCCAATACTGAGGAGGGTATTTGTTTCTCTTCTTTCATAATACTAGTCGGTGGTACCAGTTGAATGTGCTATCTCTGGAACAAAGTGTGTAGTATAAGCGGCATGCTGTCAACGCTAGACACCATCATCAGACGAGTCTTGAAGACGCTGGACCAGCTTTTGATTCCTCCCTGATATTTCTTGGAACATGTCACAAACTCCAGACTAGACCAGTGACTAGAGTGAATCAGTTCATAACCTGCAAAGAACCAAACATCAGCTGGAGCAGAAACCAACAAACGTACTGGCAGCTAAGTACAAGTGCACAAACGTAAAAGCTGCCAAGTAAATTTCCAGACAATTCCCTCAATATCCATAAACATCACCCTGTGATGATTACCTTTTTTAAAAGAATTATTTATTTTACACTGTTAAATATAATTCATTATTAAATTTGTTATTTGTATATATACAAATTTATAGTTGATTTAATCCTTTTGAGTGTACTGTACTCGCATGTCTCAGTCACCTTAAATACACTTAAAACAGAGCTACTAAATTCAGATTTCACTGAATTAAATCAGTTGGGGGCTTGAACGAGCAAAATCATACAATATATTTCTTCACAAAAGTTGTCGGGCAGATAATAAGTGAACTGTGCTAAGACCCATTCAGCATTGTTCTTGATTTCTGACTATCTTGTGAACACTCCCTCACAGGAGAAGCATCATTATCCTTCTATTTGCATTTCTGCCAAGATTGATCGTGTGCGAAGGTAGATACCTTTGAAGACCCACATTAGATACTCTAGGTTTTGGCCATTGCTGGACCATCCCTGCAGAGCAAAGGGGAAGCAACCGGTGACACTGCTGTATCTACTGTTAAAACGTCGACGAATACCATTACTAAGCTTACCAACGAAACCACCACATCCACTACTGCTACGCTGTTTCCACCACCACAACCCATTAGTACTGCTACTACTACGGCTGTTGCTGCTGCTACCGCTACTACTGCCTTGTCTCTATTATATTATTACCACCACTACTACTACTGTCGTTGTTATGTGTATATTACAACTACTGCTACTGCTGCTACCTCTACAGGTCTACTACTCCAACTGCCACAAACACTACTGCCATTACGACTGTATCAGCTGCTTATATCCTTTCTGCACTTCTGTCAAAAGGTCATTAGATTCAACCATGATGTTTAAGAACCATAGACACTAGTGCTAGAGTCTCAACAACAGTGTTTAAGAACCATGGACACTAGTGCTAGAGTCTCAACCACAGTGTTTAAGAACCATGGACACTAGTGCTAGAGTCTCAACCACAGTGTTTAAGAACCATGGACACTAGTGCTAGAGTCTCAACCACAGTGTTTAAGAACCATGGACACTAGTGCTAGAGTCTCAACTACAGTGTTTAAGAACCATAGACACTAGTGCTAGAGTCTCAACTACAGTGTTTAAGAACCACAGACACTAGTGCTAGAGTCTCAACCACAGTGTTTAAGAACCACAGACACTAGTGCTAGAGTCTCAACTACAGTGGGTAAGAACCATAGACACTAGTGCTAGAGTCTCAACTACAGTGTTTAAGAACCATGGACACTAGTGCTAGAGTCTCAACTACAGTGTTTAAGAACCATAGACACTAGTGCTAGAGTCTCAACCACAGTGTTTAAGAACCATAGACACTAGTGCTAGAGTCTCAACTACAGTGTTTAAGAACCATAGACACTAGTGCTAGAGTCTCAACTACAGTGAAAAAAGGAAGACCAAAGAAACCATGGGACAGTGTTTAATAGTGCTAGAGTCTCAACTACAGTGTTTAAGAACCATAGACACTAGTGCTAGAGTCTCAACTACAGTGTTTAAGAACCATAGACACTAGTGCTAGAGTCTCAACCACAGTGTTTAAGAACCATGGACACTAGTGCTAGAGTCTCAACTACAGTGTTTAAGAACCATAGACACTAGTGCTAGAGTCTCAACTACAGTGTTTTAAGAACCATGGACACTAGTGCTAGAGTCTCAACTACAGTGTTTAAGAACCATAGACACTAGTGCTAGAGTCTCAACTACAGTGTTTAAGAACCATAGACACTAGTGCTAGAGTCTCAACTACAGTGTTTAAGAACCATGGACACTAGTGCTAGAGTCTCAACTACAGTGTTTAAGAACCATGGACACTAGTGCTAGAGTCTCAACTACAGTGTTTAAGAACCATAGACACTAGTGCTAGAGTCTCAACTACAGTGTTTAAGAACCATGGACACTAGTGCTAGAGTCTCAACTACAGTGTTTAAGAACCATAGACACTAGTGCTAGAGTCTCAACCACAGTGTTTAAGAACCATAGACACTAGTGCTAGAGTCTCAACTACAGTGTTTAAGAACCATAGACACTAGTGCTAGAGTCTCAACTACAGTGTTTAAGAACCATAGACACTAGTGCTAGAGTCTCAACTACAGTGTTTAAGAACCATAGACACTAGTGCTAGAGTCTCAACTACAGTGTTTAAGAACCATGGACACTAGTGCTAGAGTCTCAACTACAGTGTTTAAGAACCATAGACACTAGTGCTAGAGTCTCAACTACAGTGTTTAAGAACCATAGACACTAGTGCTAGAGTCTCAACTACAGTGTTTAAGAACCATAGACACTAGTGCTAGAGTCTCAACTACAGTGTTTAAGAACCATGGACACTAGTGCTAGAGTCTCAACTACAGTGTTTAAGAACCATGGACACTAGTGCTAGAGTCTCAACTACAGTGTTTAAGAACCATAGACACTAGTGCTAGAGTCTCAACTACAGTGTTTAAGAACCATGGACACTAGTGCTAGAGTCTCAACTACAGTGTTTAAGAACCATAGACACTAGTGCTAGAGTCTCAACTACAGTGTTTAAGAACCATAGACACTAGTGCTAGAGTCTCAACTACAGTGTTTAAGAACCATGGACACTAGTGCTAGAGTCTCAACTACAGTGTTTAAGAACCATGGACACTAGTGCTAGAGTCTCAACTACAGTGTTTAAGAACCATAGACACTAGTGCTAGAGTCTCAACTACAGTGTTTAAGAACCATGGACACTAGTGCTAGAGTCTCAACTACAGTGTTTAAGAACCATAGACACTAGTGCTAGAGTCTCAACTACAGTGTTTAAGAACCATAGACACTAGTGCTAGAGTCTCAACTACAGTGTTTAAGAACCATAGACACTAGTGCTAGAGTCTCAACTACAGTGTTTAAGAACCATAGACACTAGTGCTAGAGTCTCAACCACAGTGTTTAAGAACCATAGACACTAGTGCTAGAGTCTCAACCACAGTGTTTAAGAACCATAGACACTAGTGCTAGAGTCTCAACTACAGTGTTTAAGAACCATAGACACTAGTGCTAGAGTCTCAACCACAGTGTTTAAGAACCATTAGACTACAACAACACGGGTTCACAGTAGCCAGTGCAACACACGTGGCTCAAACTTTCTATAACACGTTGCTCAGAGCATAGACAAACTGACGATTATGGAAAAATAATGTGGAAAATACAAATAGTAATACTAATAATAACAATAGCAACAACAACAACAAAAATTGTTGAGGAAAGACAAAGAAAGTACAACTTAAGATTAAGCAAAGAATGACGGAGGGCATGCATATTTTTATCAATTTTTTTATTTTTAATAACTAGAAAGAAATATAGATACAAAGAAGAAGTAGAAAGAACGAGCGAAGCTGACGAAGAAGAAAGAACGAACAATTTTTAAAAAGCAGATGCACGCACGCACGCACGCACACACACACACACACACACCTATTAAGAGACAACAAGAAGAGGTAGAGTTGTGCCCTTTGAACAAACCGCCGCAGAATAATTCACGCGAAACTTTCTATACGGGCGATTCCGGCAGCCAGCGGCTGAATGGTTGGACTTGGACGCCAGCCCTGGCATCTCAGCTAAAAGACGGGCTGTAACGGAACACTCAAACTTTGTCATGTAGACAGAGGCGTATTTGAAGTCAGTGACAAAAAGGTTAAACTGGCAGAAACGAGTTTCTGGAGATTCAGACGCCGTGTTTACAATGGTAAGATTTGCTTTGCATTTTCGTAATGAGATTTCTTCTTTTTGTTTTATTTCATTGCAAGCGTCCTCGTAGACTTCATTATCTTCTTATAACTATTCTGATATACTGATTGCAATAAGACAGCGCGTGTTTCTGCGTCGAAGGGAGATATAATTATAATTATTACAGTTTCGTATCCTGTTGTTTTCATTTTCAGAATTATCATTTTCAAACCATCAATATTTTGAGACGTAAAAATATTTTTATGATTTTTGCATCTGTCTGTAATAATGAAGCGTCCGACTGACTGAGTGGTTAGAGCGCTTGTTTCTCGCGGCAAAGGTGCCAAGTTCGATTTACAATATCTCCACGCTCTAGTCTTCTTCTTCTTCCATCCTTAGCCACCAACCGGCAAAGCAGTATGTGGCCAGTACGCCTAGTGGCGTCTTAGGGCAACAACAAATTGATCAATCTATCGCTGTTTCCACCACGCCTAGTGGCGTCTTTGTGGAACAGAAACAGACCAAACAATCTATCGTTGTTTCCGTAATCAGATTGGTTGGCAAGCAGGTGATCAGCCCACTGTGCGAAGTTTTTACGGGATGGGGTAAACAGCCCCATGCCCAACCCTCCTTAGTCGCTTTTTACGACATGCGTGGTAGGGTACAGTGTTACTATTCTTTGCTCCCCTTTCGGGCCCCGGCAACACACGGGTGACGCTCTAGTCTACCCAGCTGTAAATGGGTGCCTGATTTTTCTCTTGAGTCAGGGATGCATAAGGCAGCGAGGAAAGGAACTGGCCACCCCCATCTCTCGATGCTGGACCTAATATAGTGAAGTCTGTAACACTTCACTCCCCTACGGCTGTATCTGATATGTGACTACCTTTACCTGTAATAATGACTAGCATCGATGTTTTTTCTTGCTTCTATCATTGTCTTCAATTCCCATTACTTACAGGTCTAGTGCTTCTATCATTGTCTTCAATTCCCATTACTTACAGGTCTAGTGCTTCTATCATTGTCTTCAATTCCCATTACTTACATGTCTAGTGCTTCTATCATTGTCTTCAATTCCCATTACTTACAGGTCTAGTGCTTCTATCATTGTCTTCAATTCCCATTATTTACATGTCTAGTGCTTCTATCATTGTCTTCAATTCCCATTACTTACAGGTCTAGTGCTTCTATCATTGTCTTCAATTCCCATTACTTACATGTCTAGTGCTTCTATCGTTGTCTTCAATTCCCATTACTTACATGTCTTGTGCTTCTATCATTATCTTCAATTCCCATTACTTACATGTCTAGTGCTTCTATCATTGTCTTCAATTCCCATTACTTACATGTCTAGTGCTTCTATCATTGTCTTCAATTCCCATTACTTACATGTCTAGTGCTTCTATCATTGTCTTCAATTCCCATTACTTACATGTCTAATGCTTCTATCATTGTCTTCAGTTCCCATTACTTACATGTCTAATGCTTTTATCATTGTCTTCAATTCCCATTACTTACATGTCTAGTGCTTCTGTCATTGTCTTCAATTCCATTACTTAATGTCTAGTGCTTCTATCATTGTCTTCAATTCCCATTACTTACAGGTCTAGTGCTTCTACTATTAGAGCTAAGGAGAACACGTAACAACATCTGTTTCTGAAGACAGTAAGACAAGAAATTCCTCTTGAACAGTTCTTATCGCCAGGGGCGGACTGAACGGCCGGGCAACAGTGCATTGCCAAAGGATCCTTATCAGTAAGGCCAGACAGATGCAGAACCATGTAATCTATGTCGGATGATGGTCCAGGGCCAATGACCCTTATTTCCCATGGGCTCAGATCAGTGTCAGTCCGCCCCTGCCTATTACTTATGTTTCTATTGCTTATACTACCAGATCTAGTAGGAATAGGTAACAACACTTTCGGAAATTACTATTAGATTACCCTAACTTGGAGGACACATAGACAACAAGAAAGAAAGTATAATATAAAAAGCGGCACATTTCAGAGAACCAATCACAGAAATTATAAATGATCATAAACAATTCTGCCTCGTCAACAGAAGAGCTCACTAGACCATACGCCACAACAAAATGTCAAATATACATTCATTAGCTGATAGTGTTATCACGTTGTCGTAGATTTTATCAGATAGGTAATAGATGTTTATAGTCCTGTCTGAGCAGAGGTGATAGTGATGACAATGTGAAAGTAAGGGGGTAAGAAATAGTTTTATCACGAGGTGATCGTGTAAGAGAAAGGACAGTCTCTGGATAGAATAATTTATCTAATCCAGCCTATCTGGACGACGATATTTAAATCAGACGCACTTTCTCCCCTTGTACGAAATACAAGTTACACTACACTCACATGCACACAATTCTGTGACAAATACGCATGAACGTGAAAACAAACTATGAATAACATATAATGGATAGGGGTTGACCGACACGATAACTAAAGGTTTAATAAAGTTTATTATCAATAGAAGATCACAACAATAAGCATATACATTACTTAATCATGGTTAACAGACAAAATTGCAAAAGAAGAAATTAATCAAATAGGTTCTCCCCCTCTGGTAAAGGAAAAGAAAAGACGATTCCCAACAGAGGTTAATTAACCCAAAAGATCAAGAAAAGAAAAGACGATTCCCAACAGAGGTTAATTAACCCAAAAGATCAAAAGTTAACAATAAGTTATGAAATACTCAGTATGGGAAATAATGTAATCTATCCCGTGGCTACTCAGATTAGTGAGATAAAAGGAAAGAAAAAACAACATAAGTATATGATGTTAACAAAAGACATAAGTTTCTTTCTCCGTTCATTCAATTCACACCCATTCAGTGGCCACTTTCAGACTTTTGCTTACCCCAGTAGTTGTCGCGGGCATTCCAAGGAAATACACTAATAAGTAATAAGACTATTTTCATTCATTCATAACCCTCCACTCCCAAAGGAGCATAGGCCTTCAACAAACACATGCCAAGTCCTCCTGTCACGTGCCATCATCTCAAGTTCTTTCCATGTTCTCCTCATCATTTTCACCTCTGTTTCCAACTCTCTTCTCCATGTACTTCTTGGTCTTCCTCTGCCTCTCTTGCCCTGCGGGTTCCAGAACAAGGACTGCCTTGTAATGCTATCAACAGGTTTCCTCAGTGTGTGTCCTATCCATCGCCATCGTCTTCTTCTCATCTCTTGTTCCACTGGCACTTGTCTAGTTCTTGTCATCAGTTCTACGTTGGTAACCTTGTCATACCATTTTAATCCCTCTATTCTACGCAAGCACCCATTTATGAAAGTCTGTAGCTTTTTGGTTGTTGTCTTTGTTGTTCTCCATGTCTCAGAGCCATACAATAGGACTGACTTCACATTTGAGTTGAAGATTCTTATTTTCGTGTTGGATCCTATTTCTCTTGATCTCCATATATTTCCCAATGCAATGAAAGCTCCTCTTGCCTTTTGTATTCTTATTTTGATATCGCTGTCTGTCCCTCCAACTTTGTCTATATTACTGCCAAGATACGTATATGATTCTACATCTTGTAGTGGTGTTTCTTCAAGTTCAACCCTATTATCATTACCTGCATTTATTCTCATTATTTTTGTCTTTTCCCTGTGTATTTTCAGACCCAATTGCTGTGACCTCTCATCGAGTGTTTTCAATTTGTCCTGCATCTGATTACGGTTATGGGACAGAAGAGCCAAGTCATCAGCAAAATCCAGATCATCCAACTGCTTAGTCAGAGTCCACTGGATTCCATTTCTGTTGTGTGGTGTCGATGATCTCATAACCCAATCTATTGCCAGCAAGAAAAGAAATGGAGACAAGAGGCATCCCTGTCGCACTCCTGTTCTTATCCCAAATGGTTCTGTAAGCTGTCCTTCATGAAGAACTCTGCATGTCATGTCTTCATATGTTTTCTTTATTAAATTAATAATCTTCAGGGGAACTCCATAATGCCTCATCAATTTCCAAAGTGATTCTCTGTCTACACTGTCAAATGCCTTTTCATAGTCCACAAATCCGATGTATAGTGGTGAATTCCATTCCAGACTTTGTTCAACTATTATTCTCAAAGTGGCTATCTGGTCTGTACATGATCTGTTTTGTCGAAAACCTGCTTGTTCATCTCTCAATTTCTTGTCTATCGACTCTTTTAATCTCTCAAGGATAATCCTGTTTAATACTTTTCCTGGCACTGATAGTAACATTATTCCTCTATAATTTGTGCACTCTTGTAAATTTCCCTTCTTAGGCAACTTAACCAGATATCCTTCCTTCCATTCTGCTGGTATCTCTTCCTTTTCCCAGACTTTACCAAGTAATTTATATAACATCTCTGTAGCCGTGTCGATATCTGCTTTGATGGCCTCTGCTGGAATGCCATCAGGTCCAGACGCTTTTTTCATCTCTTAGAAGCTTTATGGCTTTCTTTATTTCTTCCTTCGTTGGTCTTTCACCGTTAATTTGTAGCTCTTCTTCTGCTGGCTGGATGTCCAGCGGGTTTTGTGGAGCTGGTCTATTGAGAAGGTCCCCAAAATATTCTGTCCACCTCTTCATTTGCTCTTGTATATTGCTGAGCAGTTTCCCATTCTTATCTTTTATGAGACAACTTGTTTGCTTGTATTTCCCTGTTAACTTCTTTGTGCTGCTATACAGTTCTCTCATATTTCCTTTGGCTGCAGCATCTTCTGCCTCTCTTGCCAACTCCTCAATATACTTCCTCTTGTCTCTTTTGATACTTCTTTTTACTTCTTTGTTTGCTTCTGTGTACACTTCTTGAGCCTTGGCTTTGGAACTTCTGGTTTTGCTTGTGTTTAACTCTGCTTTCTTGTTTTTCCTGTCTTTTATCTTATTGATGGTTTCTGTTGTTATCCATGCTTTTTGTTGTCTTTCCCTTTTCCCCAGTATTTCTTCACATGTCTCCTTCCATACCGTTTTGACCTGCTGCCAATAGTCTTCTGTATTCTCTACATCTTCCAGCTGTTGTAGCACTTGGAATTTGTTGGATACTGTGACCGCAAATTTGTCTCTTGTTTCTTGATTTCTTAGCTGTCCTACATTAAACTGTTGTCTATAATTTTGCATTGTTGCATATCTCTTGAGTTTCATTTTTACTTTGGCTATCAGAAGATGGTGATCTGATGCCACATCTGCTCCTCTATATACCTTTACATCCTGCAATGATGATCTAAACTTCTTCTTTATGCATATATGATCGATCTGATTTTCTGTTCTATGGTCTGGTGATATCCATGTTGCCTTGTGTATTCTCTTATGTGGAAACATGCTTCCTCCTATAGCCAGTTGATTTGAAGCACAGAAGTTTGCGAATAGTTCTCCATTTTCATTCATTACTCCTAGCCCATGTTTTCCCATGACTTCTTCAAATCCGGTGTTGACTGTACCTATCTTTGCATTCATGTCACCCATCAAAATTGTGATGTCTCTTCTTTTTACTTTATCCATAATTTCCTGTAGTTTAGTATAAAATGCTTCTTTCACAGACTCTTCTTTGTCATTAGTTGGTGCATAACATTGGATGACATTTACATGAATTTTCTTTTTAGCTGTTTTGAAAGTAGCTGTTATTATTCTGGGTCCAACAGCTTCCCATTCAATGAGTGCTTTCTGTGCTTCTTTAGATAACATAAGAGCTACCCCTTCACTGTGGTGTGAAGTTTCGTCTTCATGTCCTGAGGACAGCACCAATTCACCTGTGATGAGTTTCTTCCTGTCTACCCCCTTCCACTTTGTTTCACACATTCCCAGAACCTCGATTTTGTATTCCCTCATTTCTGCTGATACTTGCGCCACTTTCCCTTGTTCGTTTAATGTCCGAACATTCCAGGTGCCAAATCTGGAAGTTCTCCTAGAAGAAAGAAGGTTAGTCAGCAACACAGACTCCTTTCGGCTTTCTCTGTGTTGCATCATACGCCTCCCCGCGAGAGGACCTTCCCCTGTCTTGGATGGCTGTGTTTTATTTCCTTTATTTGACTTGTCCATATTTGTTGAAGTTTTTTGTGGTTTAAATTTTTTTTTACAGGATGGGGTAACCGGCCCCATGCCCAACCCTCCTTAGTCGCCTTCTACGACATGCCTGGCAGGGGACAGTGTTACTATTCTTTGCTCCCCTTTCGGGCCCCGGTGACACACGGGTGAATAAGACTATTTAGTGTCAAATTAAAATTTTGCCAAATCCAGCCCCAGACTCGCCGTAGTTGCTGACTGCAAATTTCACGGGAGTCGCTAGAGTCGGTGATTTAATTTGTCCTGGATACAATAAGTTATCTAATAATTTTCACTCTGTACGAGAAATCTAAGATATCGAGCTAGTGAATTTCAGATAGATTTCTGAACAACTGATCATGGCTATCGGAGAGACATGGTATATATCCGTAAATTCCGTTCTATCGCTCTTTAATGCGAAAGTCACACCTACTGCCAGATCCGAGCCCATTTGCCGTTCGATTCTAGAATCAAAGGTAATTTTACCACCTCTGCCGCCGACAACCTCTCTGGCTTGACTTTCATCATCTCCGCCTTACCGAATATCTGCTACGCAATTAATTCCCCTGAAAGTTTTACAATTCAAGGTCCGTCTCAGACTTAACATCGCCCCTAATCAAAGAATCTATTACGCAATGTTCCGCGCTCTCTCTGTTCCACCGTGCTTAATTGCCAAACGGCTCACGTGTTAATTGCACTTGTGACTCCGGCGTTCCTGTAGCAAAAAATAAACTAGATGGGGAGGGGCAAAAGTGGATGATCACTGCTGCACTATTTCCATCTGTGACACACGTTTTAATGCTTAAAAACAGGCAAACATACACTTTAGATGTAATATCAGCTACTCTGATGGAATTCACATACTGAAGCCAGATGCCGCTATAAATAAATTCCACAGTTGGAAATATTAAAGAGTAGGCCATGCGGCCGCTGCCCCGGCAAAATGAAAAAAATTTGGAAACCTATCTACCTCAAAAATATTTATAGAATGTGTGATTCTTGTATACACACATTGGGATCCTTACCAGTACTACGGAGTTCTTGCACTATGCTGATATTCTCATTGTGTGATCTAAGGGCAGGAGATCGGAGCACTGATGGAGTTGTCCGTGTGCAATGGAGATGATCCTTAAAACTAAACCAAACCAAATCCACTGTAAATAGCAATTATTATTTGTATAACAATTTCTGTGAACACAAGTAATCGGTCTGTGAAGTTGTTGTCATCACTGTGAACACAAGTAATCGGTCTATGAAGTTGTTATCATCACTGTGAACACAAGTAATCGATCTATGAAGTTGTTGTCATCACTGTGAACACAATTAATCGATCTCTGAAGTTGTTGTCATCACTGTGAACACAAGTAATCAGTCTCTGAAGCTGTTGTCATCACTGTGAACACAAGTAGTCGGTCTCTGAAGTTGTTATCATCACTGTTAACACAGTAATCAATCTCTGAAGGTGTCGTCATCACTGTGAACACAAATAATCAATCTCTGAAGTTGTTGTCATCACTGTGAAACAGGTAACACTGACTAACAAAAAAAAACTTTTTTTTTCTTTCTCTAACATTTCTATGTTTTTCTGGTCAATTTTAATGCGCTGTTTTTAAATCTGCAAACCGTTTTTCTCTATCAGGTCGGGATCTCTAGAAATACGCAATTGAAGTTTTTTAACAAGGCATAAAGTATTATAACATCATTCATACAAGAAGTGTAACAGTTATGTAGGCTTGAATTTCTTTGCAGTCGACTTTCGTCGGTGAATGGCATGTGGTACATCGCGATGAAGCATCCAACAATAATCGGCAAGCATGGTCACACTCCACCGTCCTTGATAGCGTGATTCCATTACGGCGATATCTTGATGGAATCGTTCTCCATGTTCATCGCTGACTTCGCCAAGTTTGTCAGGGAAAAAGTCAAGATGCGAATCAAGCAAATGGATTTTGAGGGACATGTTACAGCCCATAATTCTGTATGCATCTATGCACTGCTTAACAATATGCACATAGTCGACAGATTTGTGATTTCACAGAAAGTTATCGACGATCGATTTGAATGCCATCCATGCGCGAAGTTCACTACCATGTAACAAGTTCTCGAATTGTTTGTCTGCAATAACTTTCCTAATCTGAGGTCCTACAAAGATACCTTCCTTTATCTTTGCATCGCTAACTTGCGGAAACTTTTCTCGAAGATAAGTGAAAGCTTTGCTCGTTTTATCTAACGCTTTTACGAAATTCTTCATGAGCCCCAACTTTATATGTAACGGTGGTAAAATGATGCCGTCTTTGTTAACTAATGGCTCATGTATTACATTTTTATGCCAGAGCTGCATACGATCCCTGATAGGCCACACCTTTCTTGCATAATGTTCCTGTCTGTTGCGGCTGTCCCATTCACATAGGAAGCAACAAAATTTAGTATACCCAGTCTGCATGCCCGTGAGAATTGCAATGACCTTTAGGTCTCCACAAATCCGCCATTGGTAGTCATTGTACTTTATTTTTGCCAAAAGTATAGCCATATTGTCATAAGTTTCTTTCATATGAACAGAGTAGGCGACTGGAATTGATGCAAATAAATTTCCGTTATGCAATAACACTGCTTTTAGACTAGTCTTGGAAGAATCGATGAAAAGTCGCCATTCGTTGACTATGTGCTCACGACCGAGCTGCACCATTAGACCGTTTACATCTTTGCAATAGCAAATGCCATCATCCATCTCAAAGTATTGAACAAGTTCTCTGTGTCTATGACGAAATTTAGATATCGGAGTATTGGGCGCTAAAAGATTCCATTCTTTGAGTCGCGAACCGAGTAATTCCGCTTGTCCTTTGGTAAGAGCGAGATCACGTATTAGATCTGAAAGTTCTGAATGGTTAATTAAGTGAACACCATCATTCACCGGTATATAATCCGAGTCAGAATTAGTTTCTAAAGCAGGTAAACTATCACTTTCTGATGGTTCATTCACGTCCAACGGATATTGTTATGGTGGAACTGGGATCGGACACGTGATTGGATCATGAGGCACTGGTTTCGATACCGATTCTACAAGAAACTTCTAAATGGCTATTAAGATAACTAATGAAGAATGTTTGAGAAGGGCTAATATTTAAAAAAAATTATAACAACAAATGCAAGGAGAAGACAATCAGCCCTCATTGAAGGTATGATAAGAAGAGGAGCATTCGAAAGCGTCTTGACCACAGAAAAAAATAGAAGGAAAGAGAAGTAGAGGACAACACAGAAGACAATGGATAGCTTGATACTATGGCATGAAACAATAGAAACGATACAGAGCATCAACAATCAAGATCTGTGGAGGGACATGATCGCCTGCTCCTCCTGGCATGGCCCCTGATTTGACTTGACAGTTTCTTGACGATATGAGAGTAAGATTACCCCTGGTGCTTCCGGGGGTCTCTGAAGAGACAATGAAAGAATAAGGCTATAACTCACACCGGGTGTGGCATTAAAAAAAAAGACGACTATAGTGAAGCTATACATGGAGTTTTAACAACCTCATCATATGAAAAAAGTGATACAGAAACCATCACTGAACGAACAAATGAAGTTCTTGAACGGTGGCTGTCTGCACGGAGGCCAAGCTCTTTGACTACTTCATGGTCTCTAAGGAGCGATACGATTACACTTTGTTCTGTCTGAGGCTTTGTTTCTTCAGCCTTATAGTTCTTCTACGTTTGACTATTTAGCATTGTGGAGGTGATATACACCATTTTACATTAATCATATATATGTTTGTATATTAATGATGAAAAATATCCCGTTCAACCTCTGATGGGTTATAATTAGGATATATATTGTTTTCAATTCCAAATAATATGAACAACTGCCGATAGCATCACACCTGTCAAATCGTTGTAAATAGCACAAATCACAATTATCAATTATGCTTGTATGTTTAAAAAACAAAAAAACCCAAACAAACAAAAATGAGATAAAACCAAACAAAATCAAGCAGAAACTACGAACAAGAATAATATTAAGGGGGAGGGGGTGTAAAATCCTGGAGGTTCCAGTTATATAACTGACTTTAACAGATATTTAATTGACTTTCACTTGTTAAAATTCAAATGCATTGTAAGAATAGCATCAGACCTTCACATTCCCAATTACTATATTAATCCTTGTTCGTGTTAAATATTGTTTGACTATATTATGCAGTCTGTCTATTCTTAACACCTCTTCTATATTTATAGGTAACTTTGATGCCTGCAAATAATCTAATATTGATATTCTCATTTGATCATACCTCTTACATTTTAACAAGAAAGGCTCTATATTATTGTCTTGAAGGCATTCTGCACAGTAAGGTTCTTCTATTCTGAAATATCCTTTTTAACCAGTTGTAGTCTGAGAAGTTTCTAATTACTGGGAATTTTCAATTCCCCTAGATATCTGACATTTTCTTGTTGGAGCTTTGAAGATCTTATATGCATGGCTTCCATTCAGATTTTTATCCCACTCTGCTTTCCATTCATCTGTTATTAAATCTTTAATTAAGCTCTTAATCTCTGATTTACTCATCCCTACATTAATTAGATTTTTACCAGATCTACCTTTCTTGGCTTCTTTATCTGCCTTTTCATTTCCCTCTATGCCAACATGTGAAGGTATCCAAGCGATTAAAACTGAACATCCTCTGGAATATAAGTATGTAGTAGCCAGAAATATCTCCTCTACTATATCAGGTCTACTACATTCTCGTAAGTTTCTAAGTGCGTGAATTGTTGAAAGAGAGTCAGTTAAAATTTTTAGTTTCTTGGGAGGGTTATTAGAGAATATTTCTAGTGCTTTTAGTATTGCTACCATCTCTGCAGTGAAAATGGATGTATTTTCCGTGAAACTATACTCTTTTGCCATTTTCCATATCGGAATATATATTCATATCCCCCATTTGCCATCCTCTCCCTTGGATCCATCTGTGTATATCTGTCTTTTGATAGTTGTTGCATATATTTATTGGCTGTGTTTTTAATATTTTCTATATTATTTGTTTTCTTAAGTATTTCTGCTAGGTGGTAGTCTGTGTCTGGTTTCTTTATCTCCTGGAACCACTGGCTTGTATTCACAACTGTTATTAATTGATGTAATTAAAGTATCCAGATGGACAATTTCCTCCATGCACTTCAATCCTGTAGGGTATCTAGTGGTATTCATTGGATTGGCCTGAGTTGTTAGTTGACATCTGGTAAAAGATGTATATGCTGGGTGAGACTTAGCTAACATAACTTTGTTCATGTAATTTAGTCTTAACTCCTTTCTCCGTAATTCTAAGGGTAGAATTCCTAAAGCCACCCCTAGAGCTCCCATTGATGTTGATCTGATTGCACCTGCTATTGTACATAAAACCTGATGCTGAATTCTGTCTAATTTACACGGTTGTTACTTCTAGCTTGTTCGTCCATCACGGGTGATGAAGACCACCTGCTGCTGCTATGGGTACGAAGGTGATGATGAGATTCGGGCATCTGACCAGGGAATGTTTGCTTCTGTTTTATTACACCTTGTACTGCTCTTCTGGAGAGATGTGCGCCAAGCGCCAAGCAGTTCGGTATTGCGCAGCAGCTTCCCATGTGTCAGGGTTTATGTCAAAGGTTTTCAATGACGTCTTTAACGTGTCTTTGAAGCGCTTCTTTTGGCCACCATGGGAGCGTTTACCCTTCTGTATCTCACCATAAAAGAGTATCTTTGGCAGTCGATGGTCTGGCATGCGGACTACATGACCTGCCCAGCGAATCTGTGACTGCATCAGAATAGTATCAATACTAGGGATACCAGCTCTGTCAAGAACGGCGGTATCCGGGATCTTGTCTTGCCATTTGATGTTCATTATCTTCCTGAGACAGACTGTATGGAAGTGGTTTAGCTTCTTTACGTGGCGCCTGTATACAGTCCATGTTTCACTTGCATATAGCAGCACTGGAAGCACCGCAGCTCTGTACACCTTCAGCTTTGTCTGTAGACTAATGCCACTTCGATGCCAAACGTTGGTGTATAATCTGCCAAATGTGCTGCTGGCTTTGGAGATCCTGGTGTTCACCTCATCATCAATGACAATGTTCTGGGATAGTGTGCTACCAAGGTATGTGAATCTGTTCACAACATTCAGTTTCTCACCATTAACCTTGATGATTGGCTCAGTATAAACTGTGCCAGGAGCTGGTTGGTACATGATTTCTGTTTTCTTCGTGTTGATGGTAAGCCCAAAGTTGGCGCAGGCTTCGGAGAATCTATCCACACTATGCTGCAGATCAGCCTCTGAGCCAGCATTGAGGGCACAATCATCAGCAAACAGAAGATCTCTGATGGTGTGTGATTTGACCTTGGTTTTTGCTTGAAGCCTCCTAAGGTTAAACAATTTTCCATCAATACGATAACTAATGTCGATTCCTGTGTCCCCGTCTCTAAAAGCATCAGTCAGCATAGCAGAAAACATGATACTGAACAGAGTCGGTGCAAGTACGCACCCTTGTTTAACTCCATTTGAGACGGGGAAAGGCTCTGATAGCTCACCGTTTTCCTGAACTCTAGCCTGCATTCCATCATGCAGTTGCTGCACTATTGTGATAAATTTCTTTGGGCAGCCATATTTTGCCATGATCTTCCATAGACCCTCTCTACTGACCGTGTCGAACGCCTTTGTCAAGTCGATGAACGCTGTGTACAGGTCACAGTGCTGTTCTTGGCATTTTTCTTGTAGCTGTCTTGCAGCGAACACCATATCTGTGGTTCCACGTTCTTTCCGGAATCCACACTGACTTTCAGGTAAAAGACCTTTGTCAAGATGAGCCGTAAGGCGATTCAAAAGGATTCTGGCGAATATCTTCCCAGCGATTGATAAAAGAGAGATGCCTCGATGATTGTTACAGTCTTGGCGATTACCTTTACGTTTATATAGATGTATAATTGACGCATCTTTGAGATCGTGTGGGATGGTTTCACTCTGCCACATTTGCTGGAAGATCATGTGAAGTTTCTCTATCAGAACTGCACCGCCATCTTTATAAACCTCAACAGGAATTGAATCGGAGCCGGGGGCCTTTCCACTAGACAGTTGACGAATCGCTTTCTTAGTTTCCTCCAGAGTTGGTACATCATCTAATGCTTCATTTATAGGAATTTGGGGCAGGCGGATGATGGCTTCGTCGTTAATAGATGATGGCTGGTTCAGAATATTATTAAAATGTTCAGCCCAGCGTTGGAGCATTTTTTCCTTGTCTGTAATTAGTGTTTTTCCATCTGCATTAAGGAGGGGAAATGATCCTGATGATGTTGGACCATAGACCGCTTTGAGTGCAAGGTAAAAATTTTTCAAGTCATGGCTGTCAGCAAAGCCTTGGAGCTCATCTGCTTTATTACTCAGCCATGAATCCCGCATCTGGCGTAGTTTATGTTGGACGATTCTACGCATGTTGTTGAAAGCGTCTTTCTTGGATGTAGATTTTGGATCATTTAAATATGCTTTATGGAGATGGTGTTTCTCAGCCAACATCTGCTTTATATCATCTGAGTTCTCATCAAACCAGTCATTTTGTTTCTTGATGGAAGGACCCAGGACCTCTGTAGCAGTGTTGTAGATCTGCTCACTTAGGGCTGCCCAATTTGTTTCCACACTTTGGCCGTCTAGCGAGATAGATTTGAGACGGTCTTCTAAGGTGTCAGTAAATGACTGTTTGATTTTTGTCTTCTTTAGTTTGGTGACATCCAGCCTCTTTTGAGTTTTCTTCCCCTGAGGGCGCCTGGCTGGTTGGATACGAATTTTAAGTTTAGATACAATGAGGCGATGATCAGTCCAACATTCGGCACCACACATGGACTTGGTCACCCGGACATCTTGCCTGTCCTTCTTCCTAACAATTACATAGTCAATTAAGTGCCAATGCTTTGAGCGAGGGTGCATCCAGGAGGTCCTGTTGCGGGTAGGAAGTCGAAAAATGGTGTTGGTGACAAGGAGGTCATGTTCTGCGCAAGTCTGGAGGAGAAGAAGTCCATTGCTGTTACAGCGACCCACGCCGTACCTTCCAATAGTGCCATTCCAGGAGATGTTATCTGAGCCTACTCTTGCATTAAAGTCACCAAGAATGATGAGCTTATCTGCTTTAGGAACTGATGCAATGACTGCATGTAGTTCTTCGTAAAACTTATCTTTGACGTCATCCTGGTTTGTCATAGTTGGTGCATACGCGCTAATGATGGTGGCATGTTTTCTTCCATAGAACAGGGGGATCTTGACCGTCATCAGTCGGTCATTTATTCCCTTTGGGGGCCCCGCTAACTTGCTGACAATTGCTGTTTTGATTGCAAATCCAACCCCTGCTTCTCGTCTTTCTTCAGTTCCTCTTCCGCTCCAAAAGAATGTATAACCTGCACCCTTTTCGCAAAGTTGGCCCTCACCTGCAAGTCGAGTTTCACTCAGTGCTGCTATGTCAATGTTGTACCTGGCCAGTTCTCTCCCAATCAGGGCAGTTCGTCTCTCAGGTCTGTTTGCTTTAAAGTCTTTGTCAAGGAGAGTGCGCACATTCCATGCGCCTAGAATGAGGGGGGAAAATCTGTCCTTTCTTTTTCTTATATGTCGCCCGCCGAAGTAGGGTACCCACCAACCGCGGTAAGCTGGTTAGGTAATGGTGGAGCAGGCAATGTTTAGGGCACCTTTTCTAGCCCCTTCCTCATGCCATGGAGGTGAGCAGTGCTTTCCTAAAGAGGGCTGCTCAGTCACTCAGGGGGCTGCCGAATCCCACTGCTGCTCCGATCAGTGGAAGACGACCATATGGCCTGAGCCGCCTGTGTGTAGGTCTGCGACTACGACTGCCAGCGTACCCACGCCTGCCGCTTCGCCGCTCGCCCATCGCCACAGGACTTGTTGTGAGTGGATGGATGAATGGATGAATGGATGAAAGAGTGACTTGCGCGGTGATTTGGATTAAAGTGAGGAAGAGTTGCGCAATTCGTCGACCTCACTCTCTCGCCTGGGTCCATCTCAATCCAGTGGCAAGACAAGTCAAGACGACTGGAGATGAAGTCAGGTGCAGTGGATGACCAGGGCTTTCTACGTGCCTCGCCGTGCTCCTTACGCTCCACAGCGCGTTGCTGGTAATCGCCGTCATGCCCGTTGAACCAACAGGTGGTTTCTTCCGCGCAGTCTATCGAATCCAGTCTTCGCATGCATAAGTAGGCAGACCCTAACTCACCGAAGGTTTATAACCATTCGGCTACCCTCACCTAGTTTAGCCGGCCTGTCAAAGCCGTTGCCCGGGGGGTGGCCGCTGTCGCATGCTGACAGCTACGAGGAGCCACAGGTGAGAGCTGGATGCCAGGTTTGGACCAAAGGTGGCCGAGCTGCCCTGAAAAGGGCATGACAGCTCCTTCACCAGAGGTACTACCAATACCTGACTTCCCAACACCCCCCTTTCCTCTAATAAAAGATTTATAAAAAGTGAGCATTGTCTTAGTGCTTGCATCCCACCCATTACCTTTCAATCATCTTAACAAGTTAGTCAATCCTCTGCAAGACTCCACTAGTTTATCTATGTGTTTATTCCAGTTTATCTGTTGGTCCAATTTCATTCCTAGATATCGAGTGGTTTGCACTGTATTAATGTTTTGCCCTTGGATATTTATTTCTATAATTTTATTTTTTACAACCTTGCCTTTTGTTCTGATCACGTGATGCAATTCTGCGGAACACTGTGTACATTGTTAGATTGTGGGAATATGTTTGCAGTGTGCAAATATGTTTACTTTGTTGAGATATGTTTACTGTGTTGAGAGATGCCTGTTGTGAAGGAACCGGTTAGGTCAAGCATTCGGAAAGCCCGATCACACGTTTCGTGATAACATTCGTACTGTAAACAGGGGGAGAGAAGGGTGAGAATGAGAGAGAGAGAGAGGCAGAGAGAGAGAGAGAAAGAGAGAGAAGAAAGTGATGTAATAATATATAGTAGCTCTACTTCTATACACCCAAACCTTTGAATGCTTTTGACCAGGTTTAATGCGCCTGCAATACAAAGCCGTTTATATGTTGTATAACCTGCCAGAATATTTCACGGATTGATCACTCGTCACTGTAAAGCTCGCTTCATTAGTGTCTGACTTGCCAATTTGAATTTATTAGATCAAATATCCGATACGCTGTCTCAAACAGTGATCTAGGCCTATCTGTTTCTCTGTCTAACCCATCCACAGACCTATCTCCATGCGTGTATCGTGCAGCTTCCAGTAACTTTGAAATACAAAAAAAATTGAGACAGAACATTTGTTTCTCTCGTTAGTATTCTTTTTTTCTTTCTTTTATTAGAATTTTTAGCACATTTTTTCTGGCCAATCTCAGCTTCTGTTAGTAATAATTATTTTCTCCAGCATAATAGCATGCGTCACTTATATAAAAATGTCGTAATTAGATAGGTTTGAAAGTTATTTATGGTCCCGCCTGAGTAGAGTGGATGGTGATAAGTACGTGAGAAATAAAGGTGTGAGAATAGATTTCACGGGTGAATAGTTTAAGGAGAAGATTTGTCTCTGGAATGAGTAAATTTCTCTAGTCCAGCCTATCTATACGACTATAATTTAGTACAAGACAATCTTTCCCTCCATATATATGTAAATATAAGTTTAACTACACACACACACACAACTATGTGACAACAAGACACGCAAACGTGAAAAACTAAGGTTAATTAGGTATGGGTCTGACCAACACACAAAGTTAAGTTTTCTTTGTTGTTTATTATCATTAAACTTGACAACACCAAATATCTAAAGAAAGATCAAATAAAATCAAATTTACATACATAGGAAAATAACAGAATACATGTGCCCTCTCCTTATTGAGAAAAAAAAAAAGAACCCAACAAGTTAATAACTCCAAAGGTCAAAGGTTAGCACTATGTTACAGAATAGACAGTAAAGAAAAGAACAAAGTTCCTACTAAAGGCTATCCAGTAAAGTAAACAATATTTAAGCAGAATCAAGATGTTACAATTTTCCTGTAACAAAGAAAATATTCACTCTCTCTGTCATACGTGGCCACTCACTCACTCCTTACCACCTCTTGGTGAAAAATCTCTTGGAAATACAATTATCCTGAATATAAAATTTCCACTGTTTTTATCTTCCAAATTAGTCCCAATCCATCTTCTAATAATTAAATTTACAAGGTGGACGCCTAATTTGGTGGTTGATTCCTGGATATATAAATGTCACCTCTAATAGTTAGTGTAGAAACCGAGATCTTGTGTTCACAGTAGATAGTAGAAAAATACTTCTAGTAGTTGCAAACATCTGGTTGCTAAAACTGTTACAATTGATAACTGATGGTAATCCTATCGGCTGGCTCTATGTGAGTGCCGATTCTGAAACAGCGCAACTCTTCTGGATAAAATCCACTTGGATACGACTGTCAAAAGTCGAGAGTAATGTTATTTGTGTTACGCCCCAGTGGGCTGATAAAATTGAACAAAATATTTCTGGGTTTTATAGTCCAGTTAAATTTACTAATTAAATGTTTATTTGTCTCTTTGGCCAATCCTGTTCACAAATGAACTTGGGGACGTGTAAGCCAAGAAGAAGACATCATTCACCAATCAGTAAATGAAGAAAAAGACCGCTGGTCGCACTTGATCAGGTCTGCTTAAGAATAAAGAAACATTATGGAAAAATGCTACTATTCTATATCGCTACATATATGTACACAGACGGGGACAAGACGATCTCTTATCCACTCCGTCAGTCCTGATTAAATTTTAAAGGCACATGGTGTCTCTAGCCTATTCCTATCCGGTCAGCTTTCGCTAGTGCGGCGTCTCTAGGTCGGGTGAAGGTATGCGCCGTCCCCGCCCCTGGCTCGCGTTAACGATCAGCGTACAATGTCTATTATTATTTAATTATCCATACGCGCACTTAACAAATATCGCCTGTCGTTAATAGCTATTAGATTGTCGGTGTTTGTGGGTCGTAGTATGGTATTAAATAACAGTCACTTACTAAAATTACACAAAATGAAATATAACGTGAATTCTATTCTGTCACTTATCAGTCGCGCCTAGTGTATTAATTAGTCAACTAAAACGTCTCTTCTTGTGTGAGAAAGCGGGTGGTAAAATTAACATTAAACTGAACAACTGGTAAACAAATAGCTATGCGTTATTTTTCACTGGTCTTTAACAGCTAGAACTTTAAGTGAATTATAATGGTAAACTTTAACACTTTAACACGTAAGCACTAATTTTCTATTACCAGAACATCAGAATGACAATCCCCACGAATACTATTAACGCATCTTCCACAATGGTTCTAGACTACGTGTTTAGACTATCCGAAAAATTCTGAGCGACAACTGATAACTGGTTTGGGAAGACACAGTTTATATACCACCATGGTTATCTGCTCTCTAGAGGATGATAATTTTCACACTATTGTGCATATCAGATAAATCAGAAACCTAAATTCCCAAGATAAAAGGTTTTCACGGTCGCTCTGTCAGGCGTTGCTAATCGACAACAGAGACTTAAAACCGTGTAACGGGTTCCTGTAGATTTGGCCCGCTTCTGGATATCACAGAGTTATCTCCCTGTGTGTACGAACATGAAAGGGTACTCGGGAAAATATTTTTGCCCAAGCGACTCACTTAAAAAGGGTCCGGTGTTATTTCACGTGCGTCTGTCTGATATCCGATGATTGACAGATCTGCTCGCGTGAGAAACTCAGGTAAATAAACTTCATTCGCTTCCTGTTATGACTGGCAGGTCGCGAAGTTGGTAAACAACTTCGTTTGTTTTATGTTCTAGGAAAAGAGGCGTGGATTAAAAAGTGAGTAAGACAGGCAGAAAAATGCGTGGCTTTGCTAGCAAATCGTATAACGCTACGAGGTCACGAAAGACTGTCAGATACTGTAGCCTATATTTCCATTATACGTCACAAGAAACAGCGAGAATAAAATGATTAAGACAATAGGTCATATTGCAGGAAAACCGATATTCCGTTTATTTTCCCTCCTAAACTAGAACACATGGACAGAGGAAACTACAAAGATCATTTTTTTTTAAGCGGATAGATAGAGTCGCTGAAGAATGTTGGGGAATGGGTACCGATATAAACTGGGAATTTTTTTAATAAATTCTTTTTTTTTACAAAGTTTGAAGACAAGCGTGGAGAATTGACTCTTTATTATTATTATTGTTTTGCAATTAAATAAATTTAATTCTTCTCAATACGTTTTGATGTTTTCGTCTACAATGATAATTTATTACGTTCTACGGATAAAAAGGGGAGCAATGAAATGGTTTGCATAAAGATCGCGCGGTGACTGATTTAAAAAAAAAAACGGTGTTCTACTGAATTTTTATTTTGCTGTTAACGAGCAAAAACAGTTATTAGCCTTTGTTCATATTCACTTTTAGAATCTTTTAGCTTGCGTTCAGAATCGATTTCAGCCATTGTTGTCAGTTGTCTTACTTCTGTAACTTCTCCCTTGAGAGGAAAACATGGAGCTAGCGACCATGGTGTAAACAATTGATAAAAAAGTGCTTTGA
The DNA here is from genome assembly GCA_024509875.1 of Oreohelix idahoensis. Taxonomy (NCBI): domain Eukaryota; kingdom Metazoa; phylum Mollusca; class Gastropoda; order Stylommatophora; family Oreohelicidae; genus Oreohelix; species Oreohelix idahoensis. Next base: position 117,407 of record JAMPIV010002038.1, read on the forward strand.
TACACGTTCTTACATCACCACGGTTCCATACTCACAGAGTAAAATAGACATTTATTCTTTCATTGTCACGTTTCATTGCTCCTTAAACATGTTTCGAATATGTTTCTTTGATCCGTTGATCGGCAAGTATATCGGTAAATATTATAATGATGATTATTTCGTCTTGAAAAACACAAACAAGAATGGCGTCCTATAAACAGCAGATAATGAAATACAGATAATGAATATCTTAGTCTTATCCGGATCTGTTCCGAGTGACCATTTTGTACACACTGGAATATGTGGCATCGATATTTCATTTTACCTGTTGTATCACTTTTATTTATTTGGGTATATTTAATGGTCATAAGCAGCGCTAAAACAAAATCCATGGTGATATCACGAGAAGAAAGAAGACATCAGATTAAGCTGGGAGAACAGGTCCCGGAGAAAGTCGACCACTTTAAATGGCGCGGTGCTTTTATAGACCGAAAGGGAGGCATCAAAGAAGAGTTGGCCACTCGAAAAGCAGCAGCTGGTAGACTTTTTCAGGCCATAAATCGAGGATTCCTCAGCAAGAGAGAGGTTGGTAAGAAAACGAAGATGGCTGTATACCGCTCCACCTATGTCCCAGTCTTGACATATGGATGCGAGTCATGGGCAATGACTACAACCCACAAAAGCCAGATCCAAACCTCAGAAATGAGGTATCTGAGGAAGCTCGTTGAATTAACAAGCAGAGACATACTCCGCAACCAGACGATACGTCAAGAATCCCACCCCCTGCAGACCCAAATAGAACAGTCCCAACTAAGATGGTTTGGCCATGTCTGCAGAATGGGAGAAGATCGGCTACCACGACAAGCATGGGAAACAAAGAGCCAGGGATCCAAACCCCCAGGACGACCCAGAGTTCGCTGGGAGAACAACATTAGACAATCTTTGAAGGACCGAGGACTAGAATGGAACCAGGCCAGAAGGAAGACAGCCGATAGGATAGTCCGGCGCTCTTTCTTCCAAACCTTTACACCCCACGGTAGAATGGGAACGACTAAGTAAGTAAGTATATTTAACTAAGTTCTAGCTTTCTTATTCTTCTGTTTTTGTTAGTTTGTCCCTGATGAAGGTGCTTTGGCCCTAAAATGGACACTTTTCTATGTCCTTTGTCCTAGTAAGAGATATTACCTATTTTCGTTTATCACCCATTTATCATTGTCTTATAGTAATCCTCCTCATTTTCTTATACCCGACCTCTACAATGCATGAGCTATTTAAGGAAAGTAATAGGTAGTCTAAGAAACCTAATTGTCAAGTATTCCGCCATGAACTGACTCACTAGTGCTGCACAAGCGTTATTTTGCAGTTACCATTATGAGTATTCCAGTGAAGTGCTTTCCAACCTGTGTTACGTGAACAATTAGTGATAGGTGGAAGGTCTTCTTGCGATCGTGGGGATGTTTGGAAATCGTGGTTGTAAAAATGTGTTTCTATAACGCTAGTGAGAGAAGGGAAAGGGAGAGGAGAATTAAAGTTTTTTTCTGGTAAAATAAAAAACTTATTTTATTTTGTTATGCGCCTTATGGTTCGAAACATACGGTATCTGGTACTTCAATAGTCACGTGCATGACAATTCACAGCCTCCCATCTAGCATATCTCCATACTAAGCCGATCAAAACGACGTCATTGCGTAAGAACTATAGAAGACCTTGATTACGTGAACCACGTCCAGAACGTGACATGCCTTTCATTCATTCCTTCGTGCCCTTTCAGTCCCATGTGAAACATACGTTGCCAATCAGTCTACGAGATAACGACCTGTTCTGTTTCATCCGCTTAGGTTCTCTCCATGTCTTCTCTATCATTTTTTGTGGCTGTCTGCAGTTATCTTCTGTGTGTGTTTTTAGGTCTGTCTATTTACTTTACCTTGGGTATTCCAGAACAAGGAATGTTTGTTAACGCATTTCCTTGAATGTATATTCTCCCGAACGCAGGTGTCCATACCTCACCTTTGTTCCACTGGCATTTGTCCGGTTCTTTCCATCAGTTCCATACGAGGGATTTTAACTCATATTTATGAAAGTCTATAACTACACGGTTGTAGTTCCTGTTGTTCTCCATGTTTTAGAGCCACATAGTTGGATGGTCTTGCGTGTGGGTTGAAAACAAAATGGTTTTCTTGGGGGGGGGGGGGGGGGGGGGGGGGGGGGGGGGAGAAGGGGGGGGAAGGGGGCTTAAGGGGGGGGGGAGAATATTTGATTATATTTATTTTTATGTCCATACACTTTTCAATGCATTGGAGGTCACTCTTTCCTTCTGTATCCTTATTTTATATAACTGCTCGTTCTTACATTTTGTCTGTTCTGTTACCACCAGTTGTGCGTGAGTCCACACATTGTAGAGGCGTTTTTCTAAGCGTATCTGCCTGTCATTTGTCACATTAATTCTCTTGATCTTTGTCTCTTCTCTAATAACTGTCAAACGCAAGTGCTGTCATCAGATGTTCGTATTCTCATTTTGTCTTTCATATGGTTACGTTTATAAGGCCATCGACAGTATAGAACTGCTTTGTTAGAGTCCACTGAATTCCATTTCAGGTAGTTGATGTTGTTGCACACTCCTATATGGCAGCGAGACCTGGACGACCTATGCTAAGCAAGAAAGAAGGCTCAATACCTTCCATTTGCGGTGTCTACGCCGCATCCTCGGCATCTCGTGGAAAGATAAAGTGACAAATGTCGAGGTGTTGTCACGTGCTGGCCTTCAAAGTATGTATACGCTGCTTAGACAGCGCAGACTTCGCTGGCTTGGCCATGTTCGCCGCATGGAAGATGGTCGCATCCCAAAAGATATCTTCTACGGACAATTAGCAGATGGCAAGAGAACAGTTGGGCGACCACAGCTGAGGTTCAAAGATGTGTGCAAGAGAGATATGAGGGCACTGGACATGGATCCAGCAACATGGGAGGATGAAGCTGCCGATCGCACAAAGTGGCGATGCTATTTACGGCACCACCTCAGATTGGGCGAAGAGAGGCTCACACAAGAAGCAGAGGTGAGGAGAAAACGTCGAAAGGAGCACCAGGAAAATAAGCAGTTGAGGGCTGTCACCTCATGGGCGCATTCCCATAGTCAGTTATGACTGAAGGGGCTATTATTATTATTATTATTATCATTATTGTTATAACTATAAATCAATATATAGCCTGTAATAAAAGAAAATATTGGCAAGAGGCATCCCTGCTGCACTTCAGATTTCAAAAGGTCCCATAATTTGTCAGTATTGAAGAACTCTACATTTCACGTCTTCACTTGTTTTCATTATCAGGTCAATGACCTAATGGGGACATCTTGTGCAGAGTTTCTTAACCTGTGGTACACTGAGCACTTGGGGGTCCATGAATGGATTTGGGGTGGGGGGGGGGGGGGTGATACCTAACCTCGGTGTCACTTTTGCTCGAAGTGTAATCACTTCGTAAGATTTCGGAATGTGGATAGACCTCTCCAATTATATCAGGCGACAGTGTCACGCTATGGCCGTCCCATCACATTACAAAATCTCGTGTCAGCATCTTAAATATAAATATCCTTCTTGAGGCGCGCTGTCTTGTTGAGTAACATAATTTGCCAAACTGTGAGAGCGCGAACTATAATGACCGTGTCCCGTGTTACAAGAGTTTAACTTCAAATATTACTATATCTTTGAACAATATTTCCGAAAGTAATTCAAAACCTATGTGTCTATGATGGCGAGCGGGTATATAAGACTATAAGGGTGTCTTAAACATAATTTACACAATCTTACTACGGATGATGTAGTCTTGTGATGAATATCTTACTACGGATAAGTATCACAAAATGATCTTGTCAAAGTATGAGACAAAAATCAAGCGCCAGTATTACAAGAAGTGCGGAAACAAAATGACAATGGATGGGAAACATATTGATGACACACTTGGCTTACATCAAGTAGTAATCCTTATACTGGAACCACCGAAGCAAAGAAAGGAAGAATTTTTTGTTTTTATATAAGTAAAGAGAAGGAAATGATAGACAGCTCAGAACGTAGAGATATCGGAAAGAACAGGAACCCGACTACATTAAGGAAAGCTTCAAAAGATCTGACTGGCGCTCTATGCTCATCTGACATCAAAAGACACAAATTAACAATGGATCAGTGAAACTAATAGCGAGAGTTTTCATGAAAGATCCCAGTAATCAACAAGATGGGAAGTAGTTAAGAACTGGAAACACATACATCCTTTGCAAACAGCATTACATATATTGATATTATCTGTCGTGTTTATTGTTAAAAGTTATCAGCATTCGTAACGAATAGTTTTACAAGTAACGAGTAATATTAAAAGTCAGACGTATTCTTGTATTTTAATATAGTGAGATCATCGCTTTGCATTTTTTTTAAAATATGTAAAAAAAAAAAAAATAAAAAAAAAAACTATTATAAGAGCTTCGAGATAAATAAATTAAAAAAAAATGTTGTACCGGTAACTTAGTAAGGAGATAACATTGTGTGTTTAAGGACAATTTGTTAAAATGTCATAGCAGGAGAATCAAGGTTAATGATTAGTTTATAAGTAATGAATGTTACACAACCTGACATCATCTCATATACAATTTTAATGCATTAGCAAGTATACCCGTCAAAACAATGCCAGTGGAAGAATTAAAGCTGTTGATGGCTAAAACTTGGCCACCATAACTGTAACTAGCTAATTCTTGACGTAGAAGGCTCACACTGGATACCATAAATGTAAACAGTCAGGAATGGTCTGTGTTCGTCCAAGCGTAACAGGTGTCCGTGATACAAATAGGACAGGCTCAGTTTGGCCACTGTAAATGTAGAGTTGAATGTTTAAGAATGTCCAGTATCAATGTTGGAAACGATTCTAAGCCCCACAGGCGGGCATAATTATGTACAGGCTCTGGTTGGCCGCAACAATGCTGGCATTCGTTTGGATGACTTGAAAGTGTTGAGGTGTTGTATTAATATAGAGTGTGAGTAGACCTCAATGAATGCAAATGCGTGTAGGAAAGTTCGTGGAAGACAATGCATCTACATGACATCACACTTGTTGTAGTAATTACATGCAGTAATTCACATAGTTCTTGGAACACCTCTGACGTTTGATTGACTTTAATACATCACAACGACAGGTACGCCGACATCAACATAAAATAGTCATTGACAATTCAGGACATAGCATGTATGAATACAGTTCTTCAGCCAGTGGTGCATGTATATAATAAAGCTGATCTCGTATAATTCCACCTTCGTCAGCTACAGCAAAATACAGCAAATATGTGAGTTTACACAACTCCTTTCTGACATCAGTAAGTCAGATATATATATGGGTCTACAGCAGGCCGCGCAATATGGCGGGCTTATAGATATGATGGCCTCCGTGATATTTCTATAACAAACAGGGTGAGTCAAACCTTGTTAAATGGCATCACCGCAGATAGCGGGATACAGCACCTGTAAAGTTCTTTGGGCATACACCAGCCCAGTGCATATAATATTAGAATACTTCATGAGCTCCATTACTACTACATCTGTTTCAACATTTGTGTGTGTGTATGTGTGTGTAACATTAATGATGTGCAGAAAAAAAAGATTGTGAGACCGTACGTTTAAAAAGCAACCAGGTACGTTAAAAAAAAAACAGAACATAAAAGCAACAACAAAATTCAAACCTACTCTTGATTACTCTGTCTATTATTAACGCTTTTAACGTATAGATCAGAATCTGGATTTTATTGATGTATTGTCTCAAAAATCGATATGTTCAACCCAAATCAAATATTTATCACGATTTCCAAAAGTAGGCAAGAAGCCTGATTGTGTGGGGTACCTTTCATTTGTTATCCAAAAGGGGGAAAAGGGGAGGGGGGGGGGGGGGTTGAAGCTGAAATTATATAATTAAGGACTTCTAACTTCTGAACAATCAAAAAATAAAAATTAATGTAAGGAATTTCTGGAAGTACTCGTAATTAATTGCATCAAGTAAGTTTTTGTTTTTTTTTGTTTTTTTTAGCTTTAGTTATGAAAGGTCTATTTTAATTCTGAGTCTCCTTCTTAATTAAATACAGTGAGCATCAAGTGGCAGAATCCTTTGAGCGTTTGTTTTCGAGGCAGATATCTTGCGTTCGAAACTTGGTATCGTCACGCACTATTCTATGAGACTGTAAACGAGTACCTCACTCTGCTCTTGCGTTAGGGAAGGCAAAGGTAGCAAAGGAGGGAACTGTCATTTTGTCACATAAAGCTGCACCTGGTGAAATCTCTAACACGTGGCTTAACTTCTGCGGTATCTGCAATAAGACTACCTTTACCGTTATCTTTTGTAGTGGTGAAACACCTGTTACAGGTAACAAACATCTTTATCTTGTTTGTATGTTCTTTCAGTCAATCATTTATTAGCATTTAGCTCACCGTGGAGCATCGGCCATCAGCAAATTCACGTCAAGTCGTCCTGTAAGGTAAAAGGTAAAGGATCCCGTTGTACGCCCATTGAGGCATATTGGTAAGATGGTGTTAGGCCCATATTTTCTTGACCATCGGCACACTAGGGGTAACGTGGTCAGCATCACGCCGGCCGCCTTAACTTTCCCAGAAGTTGCTCTAGTACCCAATTCATGAGGCTGGGTCGACCCCGGAGCAGTTTGCGGTCTAAAACATCACCCCTCAATTGGGGATCGAACCATGGACCACCGAGCTAGGAAGCCAGTGCAATAACTACTGCACTACCGTGGCTCTAAGTCGTCCTGTCCTGTGCTATATTTTCTTAAAAATAGAACTTGCTTTGCTGTAATTCTTCTAATGTTATAAATCTCTTCTTGCGCCTATCATTCTTGAAATTATAGTAATTTTTGTTTTCAAAACAAAAAACAACCAAAAATTAAAATTAAAAACCCTCAGGTAAAACCACAATGTCCGTTAACATGAAACTTAACGATCAAGTAAACCCACTATATCCGTTAACATGAAACTTACCTCTCAGGTAAATCCACAATGTCCGTTAACATGAAACTTAACGATCAAGTTAAAGTTTACCAGGTGTCGGGGAACAGGGGTAAATTACCCCAAATGGGGTAAAAATGAACATGTTGGGGGTAATGAAGGCTAAACAAATACAAATAAAAGTATTGTGAGGTCATCGAACTCATTCGCTTATTAATTGTTTTGCTCCCTCCCCCTCAATTTTAATAGATCAGGGGTTCCCAGCCTGGGATGCCCGCATCCCCAGGGGGTGAGAGATGACATTTCAGGGGGTGCGACAAAGAAGCCTAAGGTCAAGAGTCTCACGCTTAACCAACTGAGCTATCAACGTGATATTACTTTTATACGGGGTGCGAACATTAATCAAACATTTCCTAGGGGTGCGGGGCATAGATAAGGTTGGGAACCCCTGTAATAGATCAACAATAAATTCCTACTTTTATAAAATTAACTCCCCTTGATAATTAAGTCGCATGCAAGGTTGCCACTCAAGTTCTAGCGATAAACCCAGATTTTCTTCTTTAAAAAACTAGGATTAAACTTATGACAAACTCCAAAATTGCTTGTATTTGGTTTGTTTAGTTTTAACTAAGTTAACCTTCTAAAACTATCTTCCGACGCATGCTGAGGAGTGAGGTGGCGTGTGTGTCGTCATGCTGCTACAACTACCTAGCGTACCTTCATCATCGCTCATTTTATAATCTTATAATGACCAAAAAAAAAAAACAAAAAACAAACAAACAAACAATAGGCCTATGCTGTTTATCTGCTTAAGTCTGAAATTTAAAAAAGAATACTTTAAAACACATCGCAAAAATGACTGAGTATTGTAGATGACAGCCATTAACCGAATAACAGGAAATAGATAGTTGATGTAAACGAGTAAAAAAACAACGTCATTGATGTGGTTAAAAACAAGAATTAAATTTAAGTGGTATAAAAAAATATAGCACATAATTGTTTACATTTAATTATAATATAAATGTTCAGTGCACAGAATATACATACATTGTAAATGCCAATTGTCAGAAATACCCAGATTAATGCAGATTTGAAAAAACAATATCCAGACGGAAGCCAAAAAACCCAGATCTAGTAAAAAATACCCAGCTGTGGCAACACTGGTCACATGACCTTTGTGACAGACGAACTCAGCCGACCCTGAATGACCCTGAAGTGTTGGATGATATAGTACGACCTTCGTAGCGACCCCTTGGATAACATCAGTGCCCCCGAATATTGTAACCTTTCGTCAAACGGGATTTTTCTTTTCACCTGAACTCATTAGCTATGCAACCGTTCCACACAGAGGGCAAACACGTTTGCTGATTAATATGTGGACAGTTTATCTACCATTCATTCTGGTCATCGCATTGATTTAAGGAGAGATTAAATCACGCCCATGGACATCTCTTGAGCAAGCATATGCAGTATTTTCATTAACTTGGCCCAGAGGGGGCGGCGCCAGAATCAAACAGATAGTAGCGACCACGATCAAAGACACGGACTGGGGGATCTCAGGAAAGACTAGCGCCACGATCAAAGACAGTAGTGGTCCCTGAAACGAGCGACGCAAGTTCCTGCAGGTATTTCGCATCTCGGTGTTAAACACGAAACCGATCGCAGTAGGAGCGAACGGGAAAGCCGGCGCAAGCAGCGAGCGAAGATACGAGAGACCAGGGGCGGCTTCTCTCTTTAGTCTGGCGGTCAGATCCCCAAAAGTGTCCTGAGATCTAAAAAGGTGTCAATTTTCTCATGTCCCACTCATCTTGCAATTATGTTAGATATATACAGACCACGTAGAAATACACTTTATCACTCGTTGGCCAGACCTTTACAGAAGCACTAGCTATATTTGAAATCTTGCTAGATTATCCCCTGGATTCTTATATATATTTGCAGTGAATTCTATTTCTGTGCAAAACGAGTGATCGTAACCTTTGCGATCCCAGCAATAAAGAAATCATTTAAAAAAACTTCCAGACATATTGATGAAACATTTTTTAAATTTAATCTTGTGGCGGTTCGATGCGACCTAGCTATCATAATTATATGAAAGAAAGACTACCCAAGACTATTTAAAGAACAATCATCATATTAAAATTACAAATCTGTAAGATAAACTGGAAGTTGAACCGTGCCAGTAGCGATACTTTACTTACTGCCCTACTGTGAGAGAGTACATATTTTCCTGAACTGTGACGGCTTAAGTTTTTCCTCACTGGATTAATAAACTTACCGGTCAGTTACTACCATCACGTCAAAAAGAGTCGTAGAAATAGTGGTCCGGTTTAGAGTGGAAAATGATGATGGAAAGCTCAGTGATAGAACATGTAGATATTAAATAGTTGCTTCACAGCGTGCTGGAGGAGAGTAAAGACAGACTTATTTACGACAAATCGCTTCTCTCAATCTTCTCTTCCGCTCTCCTGGTCAAACAATTATCTGCCAGTTTTCCAGACTCGCATCTGCGCGCACACCGATTTGGTGTTTTTCACACACACAGACGATGTAGATACAAACTATATTAAACGAATAGGGGAAAAGTTGGGCTTTGGGTATATCCAACACAGACCTAAATGAGTTTATGTGATTTTATTCACTTTAAACATCAATCACTAACAAATATCAGGTATTACATAAATTATCATAAGTACACAAATGCAAATAACAAATTTGGGAGGGGTGAAGAAGATTGGTATCGACTAAGCCCTTCCCCCTTATTAGACAAAGATAAACCCAGTCCAGAGATAGATAATATCAGGAACATAGGTACGTTAACCTAACAGTGAAGTTAATTACTCTGAAAGAGGGGTTACAACGTTAGGTATAGGTGATAGAAAAAAACCTGTTCTTCCCAGCTGTTCTTCCCTTTACTAAGCAAATGGAAAGGAGGGGGTTTTTAAACAGAGTTAACCAATTAGCAACTCCCCCTTAAAGGAACAATTCAGGGAATACAGAAAAATTATATTACTAGGCAAGAAAGTTAACAACAGGTTTACAAAAGAAAACGATTAAATTTCCTGTCATTCATGCACACGCGTGAGGATCCACACTCATATACTCACACACTTACCGAATGCAGCCTCAGACGATCCATAAAAAGTATATAAAAACAGCAAGTAATCTTTTGACATATGAACTGTCTAGTCCTTCGATGTCCCGCCCCAGATGTTTGCGAGGGTTTGTTGGTAACAAATATTCTCACTTATCGCAAGACTTGAAGACTAAGAGTTCTCGTGTTTTTATTATATATATAAAAAGGAGTCTATGGGATGGCACTAACACAGTTCGGCACAGGGGTGAAAATGAAGTGGTCTCTTTTAATCCTCCGCTATGGTAAAATTCCTTCAATGCGTGATGATAGTTTTATTAAATCCAATTGAGGAAAAAAACTAGGCTCAGTCACAGTCAGGAAAATATGTACTCTCTCACAGTAAACAGTAAATATGATATCGCTACTGGCGATGATTACCTTCCAGTTTATCTTACAGGTTTGTAAGGGTAATTTGATGATTATTCTTTAAAATGTTCTTGGGTGGGCTTTATTTCATTTAATTCTGACAGCTAGGTCGCAAGGACCGCCACAAGATTATACTTTAAAAGAAATGTTTCTTCAATATGACTGGAAGTTTATAGGATGATTTCTTTATTTCTTTCTTTATTTAGCTGGGACCGCAGGTACGATCACTCGCTTTGCACAGAATAGAAATCACTGCAAATATATATATAAAATCCAGGGGAAAATCTATAACAAGATTTCAATAAAGCTAGTGCTTCTGTAAAGGTCTGGCCAGCGAGTGATAACGTGTCTAGTCTTCATGGTCTATTTAGCTAAAATGGAATGTAAGTTGAGTGGGACATGATAAACTTGACAGCTTATTTGATCTCACGAACTTTTGGGTATCTGACCGCCAAATCAAGAGAAGAAGCCGCCCCCTGGTCTTCGTATCCACTCGCTGCTGCCCGTTTCGCTTTCCCCGTTCGCTCGGTTCTGCGATTGACACCGAGACGCGAAAATAGCGGCACGCAACTGCGTCTCGTAGCAGGGACCACTACTGTCTTTGATAACGCCGATAGTCTCCCCTGAAATCCCTCAGTCTGTCTCTTTGATCTCGTGCCGCCTACTAAATGAGTCCCGGTGGAATGAGTTCTGGCAAACGAAAAGTTACAACAAATGTTCAGGGGTTCTAATGTTATGAAAAGCTAAAAGTCCCTTTAAATCATCCATCATATCAGGGAGAATTCACTTGTCAAACTAGACGTACGTCACAGTGGGATAGTTGATAATTTGTTAACTCTCTTTAAAACCCCCTCCTTTTCATTTGCTTAGTAAAGGGAAGAACAATTGGGAAGAACAGGATTCTTTCTACCACCCATACCTTATTTTGAAACACCTCTTTCAGAGTAATTAACTTCACTGTTCGGTTAACGTACCTATGTTCCTGATAACTATCTATCTTTGGACTGGGTTTATCTTTGTCTAATAAGCGGGACGGGCTTAGTCGATACCAATCTTCTTCACCCCCTCCCTACCTTGTTATTTGCATTTTTCTGTACTTATGATAAATTTTAGCTGTAAACACATGATTATTGTAGTGATTGGTTTTTTTAACTTTAATAAATAACATAAACTTAATTGTTACTGTGTTGGAATACCCAAAGCCCAAAATTTCCCCTATTTGTTTAAGATAGTTGTATCCACGTCGTCTGTGTGTTTTAAGCACCAAATCGGTGTGAGAGCAGGTGTGTGTCTGTCTTTACTCTCCTCCAGCACTCTGTGAAGCAACTATTTACTCTCTACATTTCTATCACTGAGCTGTTCACCATCATTCTACACTCTAAACCGGACTACTATTTTCTAAGACTCTTTCTCTCAGAATAAATTTACGACAACCTTATCAAAGACGCCATTTTGAAACAGCACCATTTTCCCAAAGCCTTAAGTGGAGATGTTTTGAATGAAATTCTTCAGTTCTTCAATCCTTTTTTATTAATTTTGTATGTGTGCTATTCTTTTGACAGCATGTGTGGCTTTTTAAGTCTTTTATTAATTCTTGACTTTGAGAGCAGTTTATTCCTCATTTTAAGAGCAATTAGCTTGTTTTTGTTTACTTTGAAGTCTGGGGGGTAATATCATTTAACACAAATAAATTTTGGGTAATACGCAAAAACTTAGCCCGACCCCCTGGGTTAAACCCACAATGTGTGTTAACATGAAACTTAACGATCAGGTAAACACACATTGTGTGTTAACATGAAACTTAACGATCAGGTAAATCCACAATGTATGTTACGGTAACATGAGACTTAACGATAAAGTAAAACCACAATATCCGTTAACATGAAACGTAACACTCAGGTAAACCCACATTTTCCCTATTTGTTGTTCCTCGTGTTTGAGACCCGCACAACAGGACCAACTTGATATTTCAATTGAAAATTGTCAATTTTTATCTTGGATTTAATTTCTTTTGATTTTTAAAATTGTTCTATTGCAACGAGAGCCGTTCTTGCCTTCTACTTTGATATCACTGATGCTTACTCAAATAATGCCTATGTTGATGCCACGATTTATATACGAGTCCACGTTTTGTTTGTGTATAACTTCAAGTGCAATCTTTGTATTTTATCTGCGAATGTTCAGGTCAACTGATCCGATCTCATCAAGCATTCTTCTCTTGTCTTGCACTGGGTTGCAGTTATGAAGTAGTATGACAAGGTTATCGGAAAAATCTGATTTGTAATAGCTGTTTTTGTCAGAGTTCGCCGAATTCTATTTCTATTGGTTCATATCATTGTTTTAATATTCCAGTCTATAGCTAGTTAGAATAGAAAGGTGACAAGAGGCATTCCTGCATCATCTCATCTCATCTCAACCCATAACCCGTCATGGGTCGTATGGGTGCCATGGTGGAAGCATCAGCAGACAGGGTCCTCCACTGCTCTCTATTCTCAGCAATGCGTACAAGTGTGGAGAAACCGTGTCCTGCCCATTCTTTGATGTTATCAGCCCAGGATTTTCTTTGCCTTCCTCTTCTCCGTTTACCTTCGACTGTTCCCTGGAGGATCGTTTTCGAAAGGGAGTCATGACGAGTTACATGCCCAAACCAGGCAAGCTTTCGACGTTTCACTATTGACAAAAGTGGTTCTTGATGGCCTGCATAGGTGTTTATCTTCTCTCTAACATAGACATTTGTTTTGTGCTCTTTATAGCAAATGCGCAAAATTCTTCTATAACATTTATGCTCAAAAGCCTGAATCCTTCGCTCCGTATCTGCAGTGAGTGTCCAGCCCTCACACCCATACAAGAGAATAGATAATACAAGTGATTTGTATAATTTGATCTTCACAGGAAAACTGATGTTACTTTTCCAGATCACATTCAACCTTGTCATGGCAGCTGATGCCATCTCAAGTCTTGTCTTGATTTCTTTATTTGATCTTCCATCACTACATATAGTGGACCCGAGATATTTAAAGGTGTTAACTTCTTCTAACGTTTGCCCATTTAACGTAATGTTGGTCGGAACATGTTTCTTATGGCTATTCACCAATATCTTGCTTTTTTCTATATTAATTTCCATCCCATATGTTCTTGTTACTTTCTCCAGTCTAGAGGTAAGGTCTTGAAGTTCTGATTCTGTGCCATACTTCAAGTTCTTATCCGAAAGGGCTTCCATAAGCTGTCCTTTATGAAGAATTCTAAATCTCATGTCTTCGAATGTTTTCTTTATTAGGTCAATGAAACCTATGTGGAAGGGGAGACGCCTAATAATGCTCCATCATTTTACAAAATGATTCTCTGTCTAAGGCCTGTATGTGGTTCTCAATTTCAGTGTGAAATGGCGACTTCAAATATTAATCCACTATACAACACATCACAACATCTAAAGGATAGTGTGTGGTGCAATAAATAACCGCAGCAAATGAGACTCACATTCAACAATTCATTGCTCCTCGCAACACTGTTAAACTAGTACAGTACTCAGCTGTCTGAAGGGTGGGTTTATTTTAAAAAAAGAGAGGGGGGAACAAGTTAATTCGTCTTGTTAGGACAAAAGATAAAGAAAATTGCCTACGTTGCGGCCACAAGGCCTTCGTCAGAAAAAAGAAGGCAAGAAAGCGAGAGTTAAGTAAGAGGCCGCGACGTAGGCAATTTTATTTGTCTTTCGTCCTAGCAAGACACGTTATCGTTTCCCCATTTTTATAATGAACCCACCCCACCCTTCATCACGTCTTACTGCAGTCATTCTCATCTTCCCACAACTGCTTCAATAATATGACATTATGCTCAAAACATCTCGCATATTCCACTACAATATACTACTGCTAACCACATCATACAACTTGCTACTTGACTCGACAACGTCCCTTGTTCAACCCCTTTCTATAACACTACTCAATGCTCACGCCAGTACAGTTCCTGACATTCACTCACTCTTTAAAAACTCGTTCAGATACGAACAGCTCACAACAGCTCAAATACAAACCATGTGAACTTGACACAAATATACTAACAACGTTTTCTCAGCTCACCCTTTACTCTTAAACAACTTCCAAACTAGTGTATCTCTCGCAGAGCACATATTCTTAGAAACTACCCTCAAAGCTGTTCGTGACAGTAAGAATAGAGCGAAATTTAAAACAAAGTTAATTAAAGAAACAAAACAAATAACAACAACAAAACGACAGATCAGAGAAACACGCGAGAAATGTGATCGATCTGGCTAGAGTTGGCAAAACGGTGTCATTAGTGAGGCTTAGCGGTCAAATCTACTGTAAACGTAATGAGAACGGAAACAGTTAGAGAAAAAATTTTTCATACCGAATTGTTTACATTTGAATGTGACGCTTTAACATTTAAAAGGTAGTCCCATAGCAGATACTGCGGTAGGGGAGTGAAGTGTTAGAGACTTCACCATAATAGGTCCAGTTTTATGAGGTGGTTGACCAAGTCCCTTCCTCGCTGCATTTGCCATCCCCAACTCAAAAGTTAAAGTCATGTACTGTTTTACAGCTGGGCAGACTGGAACGTGACGCTACTTTGTTTCGATTCTGGAACCGGGTAACTTGGCTGCGCGAAAGGCAGCGCTCTATCCACTCTCCCAGTCGTACACTCTATCCATTGCTTGGCTATGATGAATGTTTGAAATTAGCTATAAGTAAAATATTTACAGAACTGTTAGAATTTCCTGATAAACGTATTAAAATTGTTTTATGTCTTTAGGAAAATGTTAACTGTTCTAAGAAAATTATAAGACAATTCAACTGGATCTACTAGTTTGTGTTTTTGGAAGTCTATCTAGTGGAATTGTTGTTGTTATTGTTGATCAGAATCGACGTCACTGTACTCCGGGCAAACCTTTAGGTGCTCAGTCTCCCTCAGCAAATGTCGAAGGGTATGAATGCTAATTGTTCCTCTTGCGCGCTGGTTGTATTCACGCCGGATGCATCCTCTCGTACATCCATCCTTGCTGGTCTTACGTTTGATGCCAAATTCCAGCAGTCTTAGCCTTGATGAGTCATCGATTGCAGTGTCATTCTCTAATAGGCGATCATTAATTGCCCTCAATATCTCTCCCTTATCCATATCCAATGCTCCTTCTATGTGTGCTTTTGAAGCTAGTCTATTAGCTCTTTCATTGCCGTGTACCCCTGCATTACCAGGACAGTAGATCCACACCAGTTCCTGAAGATTCAAAGCTTCTATGGAGGTTTTCCATTTATGCCCAAACCGTCCACTTAACATAGCAGGGCTTACATGATAACAACCTCCAGCTTGAGAATGGAGGTAGAGACAGCTACTGTAGACAAGGTGCCTGAGGCTCTATTAACAAGTTAAGTTATTGTATCAGACTCACATTTCATTCCAAAGTATGACGCAAGAAACCGAAACAGGCTTTCACATATCCTACAGGCCTTCAAGATCATAACAACCTCATATATACACTGTGTAAAAATGCCAGAAACCGAACAGCTAGAACACACTGTTTCGTACAACCACCTTGGTGGAATGAGACGGTGGACAGAGCATGGGTTTAAAAACAAATGGCAACAAAAGAATCGCGGAAAGCACAAAAGAAATATATGAGGAGTGATGTACTGATTAAAGAGAAGAAGGAAGTAAAAAAGTAAGCTATCAATATATTTAAAAGCTTGACAAAAGAGACCAAGGATGCAGTATAGGAGGCCTTCGTGACACAGGTGGGCTCGGGAAAATGCGCATTTTCCCGGAACTACCCCAGGGTTTTCCACTATCACCGGTGCTGTTTAACATCTACACAGCAAAAGTACTACGATTCGGCCAACTGGACTGGGACGGACATTGACTTTTGCAGAAGAGATACTCGTTTATAGGACTGGTTCTGACCGACACGAAATGATCAATAGCATACATGGAACACTACATGAGGTGGTTAAATGGTGCGAGGACACCGGATCCAAGGTCAATTCCAGCAAAGCCTGTGTGTTGTGGTGCTCTTTGAACAACTCCGTGTAAAGATCTTCCAGACATTACTATCAGTGGGCAGAAAATTTAAAGGCAAGACAAGCTGAAATATCTCGATATAACATTCGAGACGCGGATTATTATACAAGTACCATGTTGATCTAATTATACAGAAGTGCAACAGAGGTCTGGCAGCCATAAAAACAATGGCAACAGCGCATCTGGAACAGAGACTACTGTTTGTCCTGTATCATCAGCTAGGCATGTCAGTCATCGAGTATGATCTGGGAATACTCACGCTGTCAAAATCACAATGTGAACGATTGAAGCGCATTAAAAATGAAGGAATACGTGCAGTCTTGGGCTGTACGCGAGATACCCCCATCGTGACGATGCGTTACATGCTTGAGTTACTGTCGATTAGATCTAGAAACTATCCTGAAAGAGTCTTATCTGATGCCCTTAACCGCATTAGTCCCGTCACTCGCCAGGTTGCACTCACTGCTAAGCCTGCTACTACATCTGACAGACTCAAACTTGTCTTAACTTTCCATCCTCACTGTTTGGCGGTGAAAAAAATTCTGTTCCGTCATCTGCCTATTCTCCACTCTGATCCTAATACTAGAGAGTTGTTTCGTGATACCCCTTTGGTGGCATATCGTAGGGATAAGAATTTTAGGGATATTCTTGTGCATAGCCGCTTGAGACAAACTAGTCCTTCTCACTTTGGTACTAAACCGTGCCAACGCCGCATATGTAAGACCTGTCCGTTTGTACTCCAAACGCAGTCAGTCGCCTTTCCGAACGGTAAATTTACCATTGGGGAGTCTTTCACGTGCGAATCCAGAAACCTGATTTATGCTATCATCTGCAAGAGGTGTGACATGACCTATATTGGTGAGACTGGCAGACGTTTGGCAGACAGGTTTCGTGAACACTTGAATGACATCCATCATGGCAAACATTTACCAGTGGCCCTTCACTTCAACAGCCCTGACCATTCGGGTAACTCTGACATTCATGTCACTGCCCTCCGTTCATGTATCGGCGACGACCGAACTCGCTTTTCGTTGGAGAATCGCCTCATTTTTCAAATGGGCGTTTTAGCTCCTGCTGGGATGAATGTCCAGCATCATTTTGCATAATTCTGGTGGCTTCTGTCGTTATTTTCCTATCTATCCTTGTTTTTGCTTGGGTTCGTCTCGTTTCCGCATTTTCTGTTCTTAGCCGTCACTAGCTCCTACGTCACTTCCGCATGACGCCTTAGTTTTTTCAGCCATTTTGAATGTTCCCTTCCTCGACACAGCTAAGTGATTTTTCACGCATTTTATTAGTGTTATTCATTCCTGTCTTCGTTTCGTTGATTATTTACTTTCTTGTTTCGACATGTCTTTCTGGTTTCATGATTTTTTCGCATTATTACTGTTATCGTTTCGCTCATCACTGTGGTTTCATCTGCTTGTATCGCTAATTTGACGTTTTCCTCATCATCACAGATCTTTGTAGTACCTATATGTAGTTCTTGTCCTTGTCACCTGTTCGTAACTGTGGCTGACGAAGGGTAAAACCCGAAACGTCCCTTGTCTCATGTGTACCGTTTACTTGTAAAACTGATTTCATACCATATTATTTTTTAATTTATATATTAGATCTAGAAATGCGATGGCCCAGTGTAACGAGATGGATATTTATAGTTATTGTCTTGATAATAGTAGATAATAGTTCAAGAAAGAATACTGAACTGCAAAGTATACCCCAGTCCCAGAAATGAGCACTGGTGTATAATAGCACACGTGATAGTCAAACAGTAAAGATCTCTTGTCCCGATGGTAATAAGTAGATCAAGAATCTAGAGCGCTTTTCGTTACGACTACCCTATGCTATGAAAATAATGCAGTTCCAATTCATATTCAACTTTCAAAGTAGGGAATTGACGACGTCCAAAATACAGTTAATAATCATTTTATTTATATTGATACTTTTTCTATTCTTATCTTGGAATGTGAAAAATGAAAATATTTATATGTAATATATTTACGCAATAATCACAGATCTCAATAATGATTACACTTATAAAATGTCCCTGTGATAGGAGTTTTCTGGACTTCTGACTTTGATAGAAAGTTCTTTTCATCACTTGACTCTGTTCACATAAATTGCTCGCAAAGTTCATGAGCTTTGTTTACTTAACTCATAATGCTCCTGGCTGATAGACGACAATGTCCCAGACCAGTACTTGATGATGCAGCACACACTATGAAATATACAGTCTCTTCTGATTCTACAATTCACTATTGGATATCAGCACGTTCTGAGTGGCCCAACTGTAGTGCTCCGTGTCACTATGCAGGATAACACTTGTGGTGTACACTTCTGACTTATGAGATCTATATATTCGACCGAAACAATCACAAAGCGTGTAGCTAGCCTCTTCTTATGGGTTCCACTGGACTAAGTCTGGTGGGTGTGGAGGTCATCAGTTTATGCATGTGTATGAGATGTCACATGTGTAATAGTTATTTTGTCAGTATACCAGATATCTACTTTGTAATTACATAATAATATACATAATACTTACTTACTTAGTCGTTCCCCTTCTACCGTGAGGTGTAGAGGTTTGGAAGAGAGAGAGCGCCAGACTATCCTATCGGCTGTCTTCCTCCTGGCCTGGTTCCATTCTAGTCCTCGGTCCTTCAAAGATTGTCTAATGTTGTCCTCCCAGCGGACTCTGGGTCGTCCTCGGGGTCTGGATCCTTGGCTCTTTGTTTCCCATGCTTGTCGTGGTATCCGATCTTCTCCCATTCTGCAGACATGGCCAAACCATCTTAATTGGGACTGTTCTACTTGGGTCTGCAGGGGGTAGGATTTAAGGCCTTGACGTATCGTCTGGTTGTGTACCATGTCTCTTCTTGTTACTTCAACCACCTTCCTCAGATACCTCATTTCTGAGGTTTGGATCTGGCTTTTATGGGTTGTAGTCATTGCCCATGACTCGCATCCATATGTCAAGACTGGGACATAGGCGGAGCGGTATACAGCAATCTTCGTTTTCTTACCAACCTCTCTCTTGCTGAGGAATCCTCGATTTATGGCCTGAAAAAGTCTCCCAGCTGCTGCTTTTCGAGTGGCCAACTCTTCTTTGATGCCCCCCTTTCGGTCTATAATAGCTCCGAGGTATTTAAAGTGGTCGACCTGCTCCAGGACCTGTTCTCCCAGCTTAATCTGATGTCTTCTTTCTTCTCGTGATATCACCATGGATTTTGTTTTAGAGCTGCTTATGACCATCCCTCTCTTCTCCAGCTCTTCCTTCCAGACTTGCAGGTTGGATTGGAGATGTGCCTCTGATTTAGCAATCAGGGCAACATCATCAGCAAATGCCAGCTCCGAAATTAGACCAGTCTCATCTTCCAGTACCCCACTGAATACTTTCTTGTTCTCTCCTTACATGCCTTGATGACATCGTCCATAATGAGTATGAAGAGGTAAGGTGATAGGATATCACCTTGTCTTACACCAGTGGTGGCCCTGAACTCTTCTGACTTATGGTTTGCTGTCCTCACATAATTTCTGCAAGACTTGTAGAAGCTCTGTATAGCATGAATCAGAGGTGCTGGAATATTCTTCCTTGCCAAACAGTCCCAAAGTTTGCTCCAGGGGACCCTGTCAAACGCCTTTTCCAGATCTATGAAACAAAGATGCATCTCACTCTTATACTCAAGGGCCTTTTCATTCAGCTGTCTGAGTGTGAAGATTAGGTCTTGAGTACTTCGGTTTGCTCGGAATCCGCACTGGACCTCATCCAATTGTGGCTCAGCTAGGCGTCGGAGTCTCTGCTCTAGGATTCTAGAGTAGATTTTACCAGGGACACTGAGAAGGGATATGCCTCTATGGTTTCCACACTGTCGATTGTCACCCTTTTTGAAAATTGGTGTTATGATGGCAATCTCCCAATCCTTTCGTATGGTCTTGTTGTACCACGCTGCCTGTAAAACCCTTAAGAGTAATAGGTCGCCTGATGCTCCCATGAACTTAACCATTTCTGGTGTTATACCATCATGCCCTGCTGCTTTGCCCATCTTGATTTTCTCCAGTGCTGCCTTCAGTTCTTCCATCTTTATGTCATCTTCACCATCATTGGTTTTCTCTTCTGTGCTAGTGTTTATCATTTCTGATGCTTCACCATGCTCACCATCCAGGAGTTCTGAGAAATATTCTTTCCATCTTTCCATTACTTCCTTCGGGGCAGTAAGCAATTTGCCTTGCTTGCCCTTTATAAATTGAGAGGACATTGTTTTCCTTCCTCATGTTTTTTAGGGTATATACATAATAATATACATTTATAATACACCAACTAAATAATCAATAATGTGATGTCATTCCAAAGTATGAAATGTGAGTCTGATACAATAACTTACCTTGTTAATAGAGCCTCAGACACCTTGTCTACAGTAGCTGTCTCTACCTCCATTCTCAAGCTGGAGGTTGTTATCATGTAAGCCCTGCTATGTTCAGCGACGATTCTGCCTTTTACTCCAGCAGAGAATCCCCACCCTGATTTCTCACCACGCATTACAGACCCATCAGTGTACACAATGGCATCATCATCCCCAGCATGTTCATTTATCAGTTGGTCAGTTTCCAGCTCTGCCCTTCCATTGGTCCAAGTTCTGCACTCTCTACCAAAGATGATGATGACTTGTTGGTAGTTAGTCCAGTTCTCATATGACTTACTCCACTCTTCCCCTTTGAATATATTTTCAACTGTGGTCACCTGCTTAATCGTTGCATCTGCCTGTGCCATCCATGACATCCCCTCCCCTCCCCCTTATTCTCACTCCCTTAATCTCAGCTTTGTTTCCATGTAGGGGTGCCTTTTGTCTGTGGTTACTCGCATATAGGCTTTTGACTGGGTGTGAAATAATGCAAACACATACCTCGGTTTGTCTCTTGGACGAGCAGAAGGAACAGCCAATCAGGAACTCACGTTTCACGCAAGATGGCGGAGGTTCATTTGCATAATTATTATTGGAAAATGGCAGTGAACAAAAGTGTATTAGGATCGTGTAGTTTTAAATTCATTAAAAATAAACGGATGGACAGAATGTAATTCTACTTTGCCATTTCTTCAATGAAGAGTAGACGCGTGTATGAATATAGTTAGGAAGAAAATGCCTGTATATTTCATGAGTTATGGACAAGTAAGTATGTTGAATAGTTTGATAAATGATGTAAAGTGCTGTGTAATAAATCATAGTAAATTGAAGGAAGGGCGGATTTTGAAAAGATTGATATGGAAAGAAAGCTACAACTTCGCCGATCAAAATGAGACACCCTGAAAAGCAACAGCTGTTGTGGAAGAGGAGAAAGACGAAGTTATATGGGATAGGAAAAGCACAAACTGCCAAAAGTCACTCGACAAGCCAGAATTATTTGGGGCCAAAGTCTGGATGACGTAAGAACTTAAACGGACGCTCGAGAAGGGGGGATAAATAAGCGGCAAGTTTGAACATGAAACACACACACATAAGTTTTACACACTGACGGAAGGTGAGAGCGAGTCACGACTTCATGTACTAATTTGTATTCTGCGACAGCCTGCCTTTACCACATCGAGTCCAGTTTAGTGTATTTCTGAAAAACCAGAGGATGAGTAGAATTGCTGTATATATATTTGCCAAATAATTAAATAATTTGTTCCAGGATATGTGAATAAATTTCACTGTGTAACTACATGAGTGATCATACCATGGGCAAATATGAATCAGAATTAATATGATGTGTGGAAAACCAAACCAGATACCCACAGTGTGATCGTGAGTCCTGTCAACAGTATTGGAAGGATCATCCTATATTTGTTTAACAATTCCTGCATTCCAGAGCTGATTGGAAAGACAAGTAAAAGGGACTATGACATCACATTATTGATTATTTAGTTGGTGTATTATAAATGTATATTATTATGTATATACCCTAAAGAACATGAGGACGGAAAACAATGCCCTCTCAAATTTATAAAGGACAAACAAGGCAAATTGCTTACTGCCCCGAAGGAAGTAATGGAAAGAATATTTCTCAGAACTCCTGGATGGTGAGCATGGTGAAGCATCAGAAATGATAAACACTAGCACAGAAGAGAAAACCAATGATGGTGAAGATGACATAAAGATGGAAGAACTGAAGGCAGCACTGGAGAAAATCAAGATGGGCAAAGCAGCAGGGCATGATGGTATAACACCAGAAATGGTTAAGTTCATGTGAGCATCAGGCGACCTATTACTCTTAAGGGTTTTACAGGCAGCGTGGTACAACAAGACCATACGAAAGGATTGGGAGATTGCCATCATAACACCAATTTTCAAAAAGGGTGACAATCGACAGTGTGGAAACCATAGAGGCATATCGCTTCTCAGTGTCCCTGGTAAAATCTACTCTAGAATCCTAGAGCAGAGACTCCGGCGCCTAGCTGAGCCACAATTGGATGAGGTCCAGTGCGGATTCCGAGCAAACCGAAGTACTCAAGACCTAATCTTCACACTCAGACAGCTGAGTGAAAAGGCCCTTGAGTATAAGAGTGAGATGCATCTTTGTTTCATAGATCTGGAAAAGGCGTTTGACAGGGTCCCCTGGAGCAAACTTTGGGACTGTTTGGCAAGGAAGAATATTCCAGCACCTCTGATTCATGCTATACAGAGCTTCTACAAGTCTTGCAGAAATTATGTGAGGACAGCAAACCATAAGTCAGAAGAGTTCAGGGCCACCACTGGTGTAAGACAAGGTGATATCCTATCACCTTACCTCTTCATACTCATTATGGACGATGTCATCAAGGCATGTAAGGAGAGAACAAGAAAGTATTCAGTGGGGTACTGGAAGATGAGACAGGTCTATATTTCGGAGCTGGCATTTGCTGATGATGTTGCCCTGATTGCTAAATCAGAGGCACATCTCCAATCCAACCTGCAAGTCTGGAAGGAAGAGCTGGAGAAGAGAGGGATGGTCATAAGCAGCTCTAAAACAAAATCCATGGTGATATCACGAGAAGAAAGAAGACATCAGATTAAGCTGGGAGAACAGGTCCTGGAGCAGGTCGACCACTTTAAATACCTCGGAGCTATTATAGACCGAAAGGGAGGCATCAAAGAAGAGTTGGCCACTCGAAAAGCAGCAGCTGGGAGACTTTTTTTCAGGCCATAAATCGAGGATTCCTCAGCAAGAGAGAGGTTGGTAAGAAAACGAAGATTGCTGTATACCGCTCCACCTATGTCCCAGTCTTGACATATGGATGCGAGTCATGGGCAATGACTACAACCCATAAAAGCCAGATCCAAACCTCAGAAATGAGGTATCTGAGGAAGGTGGTTGAAGTAACAAGAAGAGACATGGTACGCAACCAGACGATACGTCAAGGCCTTAAATCCTACCCCCTGCAGACCCAAGTAGAACAGTCCCAATTAAGATGGTTTGGCCATGTCTGCAGAATGGGAGAAGATCGGATACCACGACAACTATGGGAAACAAAGAGCCAAGGATCCAGACCCCGAGGACGACCCAGAGTCCGCTGGGAGGACAACATTAGACAATCTTTGAAGGACCGAGGACTAGAATGGAACCAGGCCAGGAGGAAGACAGCCGATAGGATAGTCTGGCGCTCTCTCTCTTCCAAACCTCTACACCTCACGGTAGAAGGGGAACGACTAAGTAAGTAAGTATTATGTATATTATTATGTAATTGCAAAGTAGATATCTGGTATACTGACAAAATAACTATTACACATGTGACATCTCATACACATGCATAAACTGATGACCTCCACACCCACCAGACTTAGTCCAGTGGAACCCATAAGAAGAGGCTAGCTACACGCTTTGTGATTGTTTCGGTCGAATATATAGATCTCATAAGTCAGAAGTGTACACCACAAGTGTTATCCTGCATAGTGACACGGAGCACTACAGTTGGGCCACTCAGAACGTGCTGATATCCAATAGTGAATTGTAGAATCAGAAGAGACTGTATATTTCATAGTGTGTGCTGCATCATCAAGTACTGGTCTGGGACATTGTCGTCTATCAGCCAGGAGCATTATGAGTTAAGTAAACAAAGCTCATGAACTTTGCGAGCAATTTATGTGAACAGAGTCAAGTGATGAAAAGAACTTTCTATCAAAGTCAGAAGTCCAGAAAACTCCTATCACAGGGACATTTTATAAGTGTAATCATTATTGAGATCTGTGATTATTGCGTAAATATATTACATATAAATATTTTCATTTTTCACATTCCAAGATAAGAATAGAAAAAGTATCAATATAAATAAAATGATTATTAACTGTATTTTGGACTTCGTCAATTCCCTACTTTGAAAGTTGAATATGAATTGGAACTGCATTATTTTCATAGCATAGGGTAGTCGTAACGAGAAGCGCTCTAGATTCTCGATCTACTTATTACCATCGGGACAAGAGATCTTTACTGTTTGACTATCACGTGTGCTATTATACACCAGTGCTCATTTCTGGGACTGGGGTATACTTTGCAGTTCAGTATTCTTTCTTGAACTATTATCTACTATTATCAAGACAATAACTATAAATATCCATCTCGTTACACTGGGCCATCGCATTTCTAGATCTAATCGACAGTAACTCAAGCATGTAACGCATCGTCATGATGGGGGTATCTCGCGTATGTAATATGAATACATTAAAGTACGAACCACACATTGTAATATAATGCGAATCTTGACATGTACGATATCCTGTAAATAAACATGGCTACGAACTGAACATGCTTATACTGAGTGCTTTCTGAAACATGTGTGTGCTTGTGTAGATGACGAGGTAATGCTTATATACATACATCATAACATTACATGGTGGCAGCGGTCGATACCGGACCGACGCAAAACAGCTACACGATAACACGTGAGTACAGTTTGTTCGGCTAAAATTCGTCATTGAGGTCAACCATGGAAACTAAACACTACCGCAGCGCACCGCAAATGCGATTTGCCGGTCGAGGTGATAAGAGTGAAGCTTTCTTGTTATGGCGCCAACGCATAGATCTATATTCCAAGACCACTGGTCTGGAAGGACAAACCCTAACTCCATATATCCTAGAAGCATTGGACGATGAAGGTTTGAAAATTTACAACAGTTTTGCTACCGCCATGCCTGTGGAGTCGGCGACAGACCCCGCAGCCATATTGGACGAATTTGAAAAACGTCTGATAATAAAGCACACGAACTTTAGAGCGGCAAGATTAGAACTTCACCACCTGCGACAGAAACCTAGTGAAAGTCTAGATGGTTTTTTTCACTCGCATCAAGGAGAAAACAAGTGTATGCAAATTTAACAAAGAAGAAGAAAAAGAGCGAATTATCGAACAGATCCTTCTCAGCACACCAATGCCAGAGTTCCAGAAATGGATACTGAGCCAGAGTGACACACTAACTATACTACAACTTCTGGATGAAGGCAGGAAACACGAGGCACAAGCACTAAACATTAAACAAATTCAGCAAGGTACATTAGCAGCCCAGGTGGATGCAGTGAAAAGCTATAAACCTAGACACAACAAAGCAACTGGTTCGAAGCAACAAGAAAAACACAACACAAGCAGAGGTGCTATGTGTAAATGTTGTGGCCTAAACCACATACAAAACCACTGTCCAGCTAAAGACTCTACATGTCATTACTGCAGAAAGAGGGGCCACTGGATAAAATTATGTTTCAAGAGGAAACAAGACAGTGCTCAACACAAACTTCACAGCAGAAAGTCATCAAAACAAACACACTCTATGATGACTGAGGACCTTGACTCCAGTGAAGAAAGTGATCCTTCCAGTTTTGATACTGTGAAGATACTAACTTTCAGCAATGAACCAAAGAGAACGCAGGCTTTCTGCAAGGTACAATTCCGAATACCAGGAATTAAAAGGCACAAAGAAAGATATATTCGGTTCAAGATAGACACAGGTGCCCAAGGTAACACTCTACCCTTAAGAATATTCAGACAGATCATGCCTGACAAGGTGGATGAGCAAGGATTTCCCACAAGGGATGTAAAAAGTAGGAGTGGCAGGACAAAGCTAAGAGCTTACAATGGAACAAGTATAGACTGTTTTGGAGCAGTAACACTTGAATGTTCATACAGAGGCTCTGAATGGACATTGTCAACATTTTACTTGGTAGATGTTGAAGGACCTGCAATTTTGGGTTTACCAATGTGCGAAAAGCTGAGTGTGGTAACTATTAACAACATTAAAGAGGATATAGGTCTTGCAGATGCTCTCAGCAGACTACCAAACCCCAACAAGACAGCAGATCTTACCCCAAACATCAAAGTTGATTTTGTCAAGTTTAGCGATAATCGGCTTGAACACATCAGAGAAGACACAATGAGAGATCCTATCCTTAACTCTCTCAAAGAACTGATATACCATGGATGGCCAAGCTCTATCAGGGAAGTTCCAACACACATCCGTCCATACTACTCGATGAGGGACGAGTTAAGCATCGAAGATGGTCTGATCCTTAAAGGAGATCGCATTGTTGTACCAGAAACACAACGCGATATCATCCTTAAACAGCTCCATAATAGTCACCTTGGTATTGTGAAGACACAACTGAGAGCAAAGAAAGATGTTTACTGGCCACAGATAAACAAGGACATAGAAACACTATGTAAAAACTGTTCAATTTGCCAAGAACATGCAAATAGGCAGTGCAGAGAACCTCTCATACCATCAGACATACCATTGAGCCCTTGGAGCATTATAGGAACTGATATTTTCTCAATCGACAATAATGACTATCTTATTATTGCTGATTACTACAGCAAATTTCCCATCATTGAGAAACTTCCACAACCCTCACCATCAGCTGTTATTGCAGACATTACAAAGAAGTATTGCAGCATGTTTGGCATCCCAGATGAAATTAGATCAGACAACGGTCCACATTTCTCAGGTCAAGCATACAGAAACTTCACTAAGGACTGGAAGATCAAACACACAACATCATCACCTAGATACCCTAAATCTAATGGTTTCATTGAGAGACAGATACAAACTATCAAGTCAATCATGAAGAAAACAAGAGCAGAGGATGTACACCTAGCACTCTTGAGATGGAGAACAACACCGGTAGACAGTAAGATCGACAGTCCAGCAGAACTTATGTTTGATAGAAGAATTAAAGACCTCCTACCATCTAAGGTCCACTTCCGTCCACAACATAGAGACAGCACATATGATCAATTTCAGCATCGTCAGCAAGTTCAGAAATCCAACTATGACAAATGTGCTAAAGACTTACCACCATTATATCCTGGTCAGCATGTGACTACCTACAACCACAACAATGACACATGGTCAAAAGCAACAATCATTTCCAGAAACCCTGAACCCAGGAGCTATACTTTAAGACCAGACAGCAGCAGCAACCTCCTGAGGCGAAACAGAGTGGACATAAGAGAAATCCCACAGAATACAACAGAACAGAGAATTCCCATGCTTTCAACAGACAATGCAGTAACTCCAGACCTTGGTGCCCCACAAAACCAACAAGCGCCAAGGCCGAAATCACAACCAACTCAAGCTAAACCAGGGACTTCCGCAGAACCACCAGCACTTTACACCACTCGTTCTGGCCGTACAGTGACACCTCCCAGCCGATACAGACAGTGACATATATACTCACACTGAGCATTACACATACTTATCCTTTCTCACATGAAACATTTCGTTGGAAATGTTTGCACACATTTTTTTTTCAAAAAAGGGGGGATGTAATATGAATACATTAAAGTACGAACCACACATTGTAATATAATGCGAATCTTGACATGTACGATATCCTGTAAATAAACATGGCTACGAACTGAACATGCTTATACTGAGTGCTTTCTGAAACATGTGTGTGCTTGTGTAGATGACGAGGTAATGCTTATATACATACATCATAACATTACAGCGTACAGCCCAAGACTGCACGTATTCCTTCCGTTTTAATGCGCTTCAATCGTTCACATTGTGATTTTGACAGCGTGAGTATTCCCAGAACATACTCGATGACTGACATGCCTAGCTGATGATACAGGACAAACAGTAGTCTCTGTTCCAGGTGCGCTGTTGCCATTGTTTTTATGGCTGCCAGACCTCTGTTGCACTTCTGTATAATTAGATCAACATGGTACTTGTATAATAATCCGCGTCTCGAATGTTATATCGAGATATTTCAGCTTGTCTTGCCTTTAAATTTTCTGCCCACTGATAGTAATGTCTGGAAGATCTTTACACGGAGTTGTTCAAAGAGCACCACAACACACAGGCTTTGCTGGAATTGACCTTGGATCCGGTGTCCTCGCACCATTTAACCACCTCATGTAGTGTTCCATGTATGCTATTGATCATTTCGTGTCGGTCAGAACCAGTCCTATAAACGAGTATCTCTTCTGCAAAAGTCAATGTCCGTCCCAGTCCAGTTGGCCGAATCGTAGTACTTTTGCTGTGTAGATGTTAAACAGCACCGGTGATAGTGGAAAACCCTGGGGTAGTTCCGGGAAAATGCGCATTTTCCCGAGCCCACCTGTGTCACGAAGGCCTCCTATACTGCATCCTTGGTCTCTTTCGTCAAGCTTTTAAATATATTGATAGCTTACTTTTTTACTTCCTTCTTCTCTTTAACCAGTACATCATTCCTCATATATTTCTTTTGTGCTTTCCGCGATTCTTTTGTTGCCATTTGTTTTTAAACCCATGCTCTGTCCACCGTCTCATTCCACCAAGGTGGTTGTACGAAACAGTGTGTTCTAGCTGTTCGGTTTCTGGCATTTTTACACAGTGTATATATGAGGTTGTTATGATCTTGAAGGCCTGTAGGATATGTGAAAGCCTGTTTCGGTTTCTTGCGTCTTGTGGTCCTCCCTTTTGCAATGAGGACAACGCAGGGTATGTGATTAGTGTCATGTGCCCCTAAAACATCACAACGAGCCTATGTGGCAGCAACACTAGAGGTAAAAGCCAGATCTATGACACCATCTATATCCCCGGGTTTAGTCGCCAGTCTTGTCAGGCGGCCATCATTTAAGATATCAAGGTTCGAATTGAGGAGGGCCCGGCTTAAAGCCATACCCTGCCATTGTCAGTTACGTTTCCCTACTCCTTACATCTAGCGTTAAAATCACCAGCAATAAAACACCTTTGGATAGGTTCATCCGACAATTCCGCTTGGAAAGCCCAGTTACTAACTTCTGGAAGGTGATCTACGTGGGCATATAAATGGAATATTTGCCATTACTGACCATCAATATTTAATGTCATTCCTTTCTATTACGTGAATTACGACAAACAAATTCAGTCATCTTGCGGTAGAGGCAGTTAGCCTTTTCAAGGTAAGCTTAAGGGATTTTGTTAGCTTACATCATCAAATACGCTTTTCTTAGAATAGCCTCCTCCCCTACACAAAAATTAAATTAAATTTTAAAAATCTCGGTTTAAGATATATGTTTGAACAAAGAAGGATATTTTTTTTTAGGTTGTCACGGGTTTGCCTCCCCTGATTTGCAGTAGTGGTCCAACAGTGGCCAAAACTCAAGAGTATCTAATATGGGCCTTCAAAGGTGTCTACCTTTGCACAAGATTACTCTTGGCTGAGTGCTAGATAGAAGGATAATGATGCTTCTATCTCAAGGGAGTATCCACAAGATATTCAGAAAAGCGAGAACAATGCTGTATTGGCTGAGTACGTTAACGTTATGATCTGCCGACAACTTTTGTGATGGATTAAGCAATTATTAATTTTAGCTCGTCAAGCCCCCACTCTGATTTACTCAGTTGAATTCTTATTATTATGGTATAGCTCTGTTTAGAGTGTATTTAGTAAATTGACTGAGACAAACATACAGTACACTTAAAATAATTAAATCGAAGTTAAATTAGCATAATTACAAATAACAAATTTAATAATCATTTAGTTTTAACAAGGGTTTAAAAGAATGAATAATGTTTTCAGAAAGGTATAATCACTGTTGTGATTGGATAAAAGTGTATACAGGGGTTCACGTGGCAGCTTTAAAGTTTAACCTATCTGCCACTGTTAGGTTCTGCTTCCGCTGATGGTTTGGTTCTCGGTAGACTGATTGTGACGGTATTGCCTCCCCTGCTTTGCAGTAGTGGTCCAACAGTGGCCAAAACTCAAGAGTATCTATTATAGGCTTCAATGGAGTCTATCTTTACACAAGATTACTCTTGGCAGAAATATAGATAGAAGAGTAGTAAGGCTTCTATCACATGGGAGTCTTCACAGGATATTCAGATAAGCGAATACAATGCTGGCTGTTGCTGAGCACGTTAATTCTGTAATCTGCCGACAACTTTTGTGAAGAATTTAAGCAATGGTTTATTCTAGCTTGTTAACCCCTGAGTTAATCAGTGGAATTATTATTTTAATATAGCTCTGTTTAGAGTGTGTGTTTAGTATCTTTGACTGAGACAAACATGTAGTACATTTAAAATGATTGAATCGAATTTAAATTGGTATAATTACAAATAACAAAATTTAATAATCACTTTAAGTTTAACAGTTTAAAAGAAAGGAATAATAGTTAATTACAAAATAAAGTTTTCATCACTCGGGTGATGGTTTTTGATAAGAGGTTCAAGTGGCAGCATATGGGTTAACTTAGCTGCGAGTGACGATTCTGATCCTCCTCCCCCTGACGAGTTGGTTTTCTGTACACTGACTCGTCTCTGGTCAAGGTTCGCAGGGTGAAGCTCGTTTCCCAGGAAAGTCTAGGAGAGTCTTCAAAGCTGGTCTTCCGTCTTAAAGCGTAACCACTCGTCCCTTCTTGTCCCAGAAATGGTCCTTTTTGCTGGTACCACCAATAAGCCAATCTTGGCTACAGACATGTTGCTCAGACGAATAAAAGAGACGAGTCGGTCTCTTACACGCGTCTGGGGGTCTTTAATTTGACAACAGATTCCCTCTCTGACTCCGTGTGTTTCTTCAGTTTCCTATTCCCGGTGTTCCTTATTAAAATGTAGAAATTTCCTGTGCTTTGTAAGTCTTATTTGGTTCTCCAATAAAAGGTCCGGTTAACAAAAGGAATTATGAATCTAGTCTTCACTCTTGCGAGGTCTGATGTTGTCTTGTCGAGCTTGAAATTCACAGTGAAATAAAACTGCAAAATGGTCAGACTATATTCATATCTTCCCACGCCTTCATTTGTTACGGAGTTAAAAAAACGCATCAGTCATATTCAAATAGGTTGGCTGTGGTACTTTCAAAATATTTCCGACATGGAAAATTTTTTGCAAAGGTCACGTCTGCCATATGTGGTAATATGATGTCCGATGCCCTTGTGTACAAACTTACAGACAGATCGGGGAACTCACATGACATCATGTGTAAGCTGTAATGCTTATTACTTTATTAGAAAGTAATGTTGTCATTACAAGTCGGCCCGGAAGAGATTATGTCACACTTGTCTGCCCACAGGTGTCACATAGACAGTAATCTCGTTATCTGTCGTATCAGTACGCATAACTCCGTGTCTGCCCATCTGGGTTACCAAAGTCGTCTTATCAGCGGTTCAATCTAAACACGCCGGCGACTATCTTATCTCAGTTGCTCATCGCGAGCCAGGATGACCGGGTAACAAACAGGTGACAGCACAGAGAGGAGTGTCGAATGATTTGATAAAATTAAATATTTGCTACTTAGCAGAAAAATAACGACGAAAGAAAGAAAGAAAGAAAAGTGCGATACTTGAGAGCACATTAAAAAAAATCAGTACCACAAATGTATCGATACTGCCGGAGAGAAACAAAGATCGATAGGGGCCGCCCCGTTATGTCTCACTGATTACTGATAACGCTCGTCGCTGGTCAAGGATATAGGGCGTAGCACGTTCCCAGAAGTGTCAGGGAGTGTCTACAAAGTTGGTCCTTCGTCTTAAAGCTCAGGCCACTGTTCCCTTCTTGTTCCAGAGATACTACCCTCAAATGGTACCACCAACAACAACTATGGTAAAAGAATAGAAACAAAACGCTCTCCTGAGTATTGCGTTTTCTAACCTATAGGTATGGGTCCCCTTCTCTCTATTCCACCATCCCATCTATCTCAGAATTTACCCTCGATGAGAATTAAACTTAATCCATCGAGAGAAAATTTTCTTTACATTTAAATTGAACAACTTTATCTTTATTTAACATTTACATCTCCACTGATTGAAAAGTGTTCACAATATAAATTGAATATGTTTTCATTTATGTCTACACTTGTTGCAAAGTTTGAAACTTTCATTAAGTTTAAAGTGAATATGTGTACATAGACATTTACACTGATTTGAAAAGGTAAATATTATACTTATTAGAATGTACACCATTTCTTGTATCTTTCCCTCCCTGCTCCATATGGAGCTTGGGACTACCTATGCTTTTAGTTCTCTTTAAGAAACTAGCGATAATGCAGTCACCAGCCTTTGCAGTGGTGGTTCATGAAATCATCATTCTATACGTTGAGGCTGCCAGCCTCAAACGACTTGGACATCCACTAGCGATTTTCACATATTAATATTCACATGGTAATATATACATATTAGTTCACTTGTTAGTAATGAAAACATAAAAAATTTAAAATGCACAACTTACGCCAATCCTGGCTCACAGAAATTTTGCCCAGATGAATAAAGGCACTGGTAGATGCATCTTACACGTGCACTTGGGGTTCGTTATTTTGATAATAGATTCCCTCTTTGACTCCGTGTGTTTCAGTTTCCTCAGATTCCGGTTCCATATTAAATTGATAAAGTTTTCCTGGGTTGTTTTGTAAGTCCTTTTAAATACTCCAATAAAAGGTATCCGGTCTGATCAAATGGAATTCTTATTCTAACTTCTGGCAGTCTGGTTGTGTCGTCTTGGCAAGCGATTTTTCACAGTGAATTAACACTGAAACGTGTCAGGTTATATTGCCTGTACTCCCCCGCATTTGTTTGTTCGAAGCTAAGTAAAGCGCCAATCGTTTCAAACATGCTTGTTGGGTGGGGTAATTTCAAAATATTCCGACATGGAATAATTTTGCGCGTGATGCAAAGGTTACGTTTACCATATATGGCA
The DNA here is from genome assembly GCA_024509875.1 of Oreohelix idahoensis. NCBI lineage: Eukaryota > Metazoa > Mollusca > Gastropoda > Stylommatophora > Oreohelicidae > Oreohelix > Oreohelix idahoensis. The sequence goes on from JAMPIV010002038.1 coordinate 150,976, forward strand.
ATAAAAATATCCGATGCCTGGTGCACAAACTCACCAAAACATCTGTAACCTCATACGGCAATGTGTGTCAGATGTAACAACTTATTACTTTCATTTAAAGTAATGTCTTCGAGAAAGTCGGACAGGAAACGATTATGTCATACGTTTCCGCCGCGTGCATGTACTATGCGAAAACTAAGCAGGCCCATATGGGTTTACCTGCGCTAATCCTAGCAAATGTGATGCGTTATCACCAACAAGGAGTGTCAAATGTTTTGACAATATCAAATATCTGCTACATAACAGAGAAAGAAAAAAGTGCTGACCATGGAAAAGCACGCAATTAGTCAGTATAAAAAATTAAAATGAGTACTGCCGGAGTGAAAGAGAGATTGAGAAGGGGTCGCCCCAAATCCATCCTGTGACAAATGTATGATGCCACATACAGCAAAAGGCAATTGAGCATATTATGTGGATTTAGAGGTACTGTATGCCCTAATTATAACCTATGAGAGGTTGAACGGGATATTCGTCTTTATAAACTAACAAAAACAAAAAAACCATATGTTGGAAATGGCTGGAGATCAGTTTATTATAAGAATTTTCTGGTATATTTAGTTTGTAAACAATGCTACAATTTGGATAATTTTTCGTTTTTTTTTTATTTTTTTATTCATTTATTTTTGTGTGAGGTCTTCAACACTTCGAAATATAACGATAAATAGTTAACAGCACAATTCTGGTGGATCCTACAATAAGTGTCATGACTATATTAGGAGGATTACCTGCATGTCTTTAACACTCAAGAACACGTTTCTTGTTTCATTTAGTACACTCTGGATTTCCTTACTTACTGGTTCATTTTATATCAGATAGAATGTTAAACACAAGTTTTTACAACACGAAAAGTAAAATCCCGCTAAGTCTAATGGGTAATACATGTCAGATTTTTCCTGCTGTTACTTTTCATTTTCAATAATTTTGTTTATTTATTTGTTTACTTGTTCACTGAATTCGTGCTTTTTTAAAATCTTGGGTCACTGACACGTGTAAAAGATGCGAATATTGTATGCGCTTTTTCAAGTCTTTGTGAAACTAGGATTTGGTTTTTTTTAAAATATCTTTCTGACACAGGACAAGGCCGATGTGCGACAATACCAGGAAGTACTAGTAGAACTAAATATATGTCAGTGAAGCCTCTGTCACTTGAAAACTAGCTCATTCAAACCATTAATGGCCACTTGCTGTGTCTACAAACCAGTGCACTGTCTAACCTTTTGTCCGGGACCTAGCACAAACAAAAAAGGTCAATAAGGACCGCAGTCGACAGTGCGCCGATATCGACAAAACGTCAGCGACAGACACCAAGGACTTAAGAAAAATACAAAATTGTCAGCACCACTGCCATCTCGTTTATTTCATTATCGCCATTACAGCCAAAGTGTCTATTGTTTTCTAATTATTACACTATAAGCCCAAATATACTATTATACATCATTACCATCATCATCATTACCATAATCATCACTATCGTCATTACCATCATCATCACCATCATTATCATCATCACCATCATCATTACCCACCATCACCATCATTACCATCATCAGTACCATCACCATCATCATTACCCACCATCACCATCAACATTACCATCATCACCATCATCAGTACCATCATCATCATTACCATCACCATCATCATTACAATCATTATCATCCTTTGAGCTGCTTACAGTGTATGGTGCCACCACTGGAGTGGGTCGCCATCTAGGAGGCCTGCACCAAGCAGTAACATACCTGTGTAGAGGTGATTTCTTGGGAAATATGTTTAACAGGATGAGATAGCTAGCCCGACACAAAACGTCATATTAGTGGCCTTGTACGACATTCCTGAGGTTGCAGTTGTGCTATATTTCTTTGTTTCTCCAGAGATCCCCGTGAGCAACACGAAGCAGACGATTTATATATTAACCTTTCATTTTTTTATTCTCCCAAATACTAACCTCTGCTGTTATAAACTGCAGATAAGGCGCTTCAGTAATCGAGTTTACAATTACAGGTAGTTCTTTGTTTACACGATATATGCATTCTCCAGACCCTCGCGTAAACAGAAATCGCGTAAATGGAACAGGATTTTTTTTCATTCAAAAACATTGAAAGTAAGAGGATGCGTTCCACCAATGCTGTACATAAAAGTAATAATAAATGCATGTAAAAATAAACAGTTTAAATTAATATATACCATTCATATTAAGTATATGTACCTGTACAGAAAACAACATTGACAAATTATTCAACACTGACAGGTGTGGCGTGATTGTCTTTCCTGCTCCGCTGTTGTAGTCCAATAATGGCCAAACTTAGAGTATAATGATTGACTAATCCAACTATAGCTTTAAAGTTACAAATAAACACGTTTAATAATCTGTTATAATGAAATTTTTAAAGATCCTGAGCTAACTTTTAGCAGATGTGATGACGGTGAAAAATATTAATTATTTTTAAAACTACTTACATTTGAATAATATCCTTTTGGATATTACTCATATTTTATCTCCTTATGTAAATTATTATAGTTTTAATATCTCTCAACCAAGCTTGCTCTTGTAGCTTTAGATTTTCTTTCCTGCCAATGCAAATTTGTCTGAAGTCCGCTTAGATTTTCGTTTAATCTCTTTGTTTGAGGCGATCTCTGCTTTTTATGTACTTGTTTTCTCTTCTTGTCACTACACACATATCTTTCCTTCCTTCCAAGGTATCCTTTCATTTTCCCCATATGAAGCTTTCATTCTATTCCCCCCCCCCCCTCCCCCCCCCCCAAGATGCAGCAATAGTGAATGCAGTCAGCGACCCATAGCTGTACTGCTTGCATCAGGACCAGCGAACCAGAGCTGGTCCAGACCGCACTCCACCTCCACGTGGTGGTCCTGGAAACAGTCTGCAGCAGTGCAGTCTGGCTGAGCGAGTGCGGATCGCAATGGGAAGGCAAACCCGGTCCCTAAAAAATGCCGTGCTGAAGTCGGATGTGTCGACCGAAAAGTGCAGATATCACAGCTTAGGCGTAAACAGAAACAACGCAACCACCGTCCTTTTCAGGGCGAACGAAGAAGTAGAAGAAGAATTCTATTCAAGTTTTATCGAAATCTGTTTGGGCATGTAGTTATAATAAATTTTTAAAGATCATGAGCAGATGTTTGGCAGATGTGATGACGATGAAAAATATTAATTATGTTTAAAACTACTTGTATATATTACAAATGAACATTTAAATGAAAAGTTCAGGCCTATAATTACAACCCGTGTGATTTCCGGACGTCTTTGATGAGGCACAGCGAGATTAGATTCATTGATTCGTCAGGCGTCTCGAAAGAAACAGCTAATGCGAGATTTGCATATAGGGCTGGTAGCTCCATCGTATAAACCGAAATTCATCACTACAAAAGCAGATGAAGTACTTTGACGCACATTTCCTGCAAGTGGACCAACATGACTGATGACCCCATATTCCATAAAGAGCTAAATAGGAGAATGAGTTATATTTAAAAAAAAAACCAAAAAACAACAACAAAACTGATGTTTATTACCAACCTTTTCATTTATTTTATTACACCCATTTTCCTGCGTGCCATGTCGGTTGGCGTTGGTGAGCTAGTCTCTCCATCTCCTACGGTCTCTGGTGTCGTGAACAAACTGTGTTTTTAATCTTTTCCTGATGCCATGAGGTCAGTTTGTCAAGGTAGAACTGTCTTTTAGTAGATCACCTGATATGCATACACAGTTGTAGACGTCAATCAATAGTTTTGTTATCACGTCTAACCAAAATTCTCCCACAGCCTCTATTTCCCCTCCTGTTTCAAAATCTAGTTCCTCCCCCCCCCCCCCCCCCACACCACCCCCCCCGCCCCCCCCCCCCCCCCAAAAAAAAAAACCACACATACAAGCAGAAGATAACTGGACGCAGACAAAAGAAGGACTAAGGAGTGGCTGTAATTAATTTCCAACATTTTCTGTTCTTGTTTCTAAGGGAGACGGCACCGGCTCTTCTTGATGAGGTACTAATGTATTCAAACGCTTTCTTTTCTTGGTTAGAGTGAAGGGAGTTCGCCATCTTTAACAAAGTATGACGATTGCAAGATTGGTCGTAATGCAGAAGAGAGAAGACAGAAAAAAGTGATTAAAAATCTACTTTTGTTTAGTGATGATATGGAAGGAACATTTAGCATACGAATGCACCTGCCGACAAATCTGTAGATGCGGAGGAGAAATTTAAGATAAGATATAACTTTCGCACAAGAAATAGTTGTGTATCTCTGATGAGAAACATTACGTTTAAAAAAAAAAAAAGAACCACGCGTTAAATATTGAAATTTAATAGACAAAAGAGAACATAAGATGCCATAATTAGACCACAGGTCTTTTAAATTTGGACATGCGCCTTAATTTTACAGACAGACCCTGTACCCAGGTTGAACGAGGCAGAATTTTATTTTATTTTTTAAAATAATAAGATGCCATGGCCGTCAAGGCAGTCCGGTATACTTCAGCCTTTTTCACCAACTAGTGTCTCCAGTTATTGTCATTATTCTAAACTTTTTCTCTCTACCGCTGCAAGCCACTGCTAGCCCAACACTTAGACTGAAACTAGATCGCATAAAAAACCAGGCACTCAGATTTATCTGTGGAGGCTTGCGAACTATCCCGACCAGCGCATGTGTGATTTCCGCCAATGTGGAACACCTAGAACTAAGGAGAGTGATAACTCTCTTTTTCTTCTTCATCGTAACTGTGTATACCAGGCATGCTGTAAAGTACTGCTTTCATTCTCCTCACGCAAACCAGTGGTGAATATGATGGAGGCTCCAGGGGGAGCAAAGGTCAACTCAACCGACGCAGGATTATGCAAATATGGAGTGTGAGTGTGAAGTCTGAGTTAAGCGAATGGTGGACTGTTTGTGTGTTGACCCGTATAAGGCATTCATTCACTCATTACGTTATGTCACCAATGCAGACCACTGTAGTCGTTTCAATAGTTTAATTGGACGCACACACTTGACAGATTGGGTACAGTTACAGGAACATGAGTCGACATAGACTGCATAATATTGATCAATGGACTACCGTCCTAAATTAGCATTCATGAAGAATAATCTGGTAATGGAACATCTGTAAACACCAAGATTTCCATAGTTTATAAATACAGTCAGTAGACCTTACTGACCGAGCATGTCAATTAAGCAATACTGTTCAAACTTGACTCCTAAACAGGATCTCTTTCTAGCGACGATTCCTTTAGGTAAATTATAGCAAATCTCTGTGAAGATAATGTTAATTTCTTTATAATAGTGATCTCTCAATCATCACCTGATAATAAGGAAGTTTTCCCGTTCTCTGCTAATGATTTACAATAAGTAGAATTCCAAAATCAATCGAATTCCACAATGGCTGCTGGTTCCAGGTTGAGCATCACTCACTATACGAGTGTATAGCCAAATCTTCAATCGAAGCTTTGTTCATCAACAATAAATGATTCTACAAGGATCAGCATATTCTGTCCTCATAGTTGCTGCATATAAACATATGTAGTGCTGCTAGAGAATATGTCGTTCCGACATATTCATAGGTAAGTTCATGTAAACGTCTGCCCATCTTAAGCCTAGGAATGAACGAAGTCAGCAAAAGTACGTTTTTTTACCTGGACATAAGAAATACACTAGCAAGCACAAAAACGCTCTCCCGGCGTTATAGAATCACAACTGGGGAACTCATGGACTAAACGATCCTGGAAGAAACTATCTTCGTCCCCAGAATAACTTAAAGAGATCACAAACTCTTGGGCATCTCTCCGACATGACTTCCCGCCCTAGGCCTTGACAACCAAAGAACCCTCTCACCTCTCTTCATCCGCCGAAAACACCTGACCCCCTTCAGTACAGTACAAGAACAAATAGTTCCACTTAAACATACTAAGATATCAAGATATAAGACATACTCGTCCTACATAGACAAGCACTACACATAGATTCGGGCCATAGACATTCTGAAGCAAGAACAATCTATTCCTAACCAAACACAGAATAGATTCAAGTAAGTCTAAATTCCTCCGCCGAGTTCTATTTTTAAGAACGCTACAAACAGCGATAACTCACAGAATGACTACTTATTGCCCAATCTGAGTTTCGTCCCTCAAGACCAAAACATGCATTCAAAGATGAATATATCTTCATCAGACAATTAAATCATTTTACATGGTATGCGTAATCCGTGCGCCAAAAAATATGTGCACAACAGATTACCACACCCCCCGGGGAAAAAAATGAAAATCATTTTTTTTTAAATCTGAGAGCAACATACAATAGGCTCCCTACGCATAAATACTGCGCAGATGAGAAATATCTGGAATTATTTAAGCCAGATTAATGCAAAATCTCAATCCCTCAGAGAAAGCATTTCTCTTAAGCATAAGTGTTTCCAGGGAGGTGTCACCAACGCATACTACTATACAATGATACAATGCATATAACGATTTAAGTTTAAGCATTCCAAGTACATGATTGACAAAAAGAAAAATCATCAACGAGTAATGGTGACTATATATCAATGAACGTAGTGTCATTACGAATTACAATGTGTATTTATTATGATATAGAAAAGAAAAATCTGTTGTCGAGTTGGAAGTGTTAAGACTTCCAGTACTCAACAGCTAAGTGGAATCATGTGGGCATCTAGACAGAATGTCTGCCATCACATTATCTGATCCACGGATAGCTCGTACCGAAAAATGAAAAGGTTGAAGAGCAATTGCATATCGAGTAGACCTCGAACTCTTCAAATTTTTACTCTGGATAGCTGTAAGAGCTTTCTGATCGGTTTCTACTATAAAATGTGCGCCTAGAAGAAATCTTTGTAATTTGAGAATTGACCATACCATAGCCAACAGTTCACGGTCTAAAACCGAATAATTCCTTTCTGCAGCATTAAGCTTTCTGGAAATATACATTACAGGATGCAGAGTTCCAGAGTAATCTTGCATTAGTGCCGCTCCAATCCCAGTGGATGAAGCGTCACTACGAAGAACAAATGTCTTATCTTTAGTAGGCAACACTAAAATAGGTGCAGTAGAAAACATAATTTTAATCTTATCCAAAGAGGATTGACATTCTTGAGTCCAATGGACTATATTGAAATGTTAAGTATTTTACTTGTATTATGGTCCTCTGTTTTTAGGAAACCATGGCCGACCCGGTGACCTAAAAAAGAAATTTCACTAAAACCAATGTAGGCTTTAGATGGTTTCGCTGTCAGATTATACTCGCGTAGAGTAGATAGCAATTCAACTAACCCTGAATAGTGATCTTCCCAAGTATCGCTGAAAAGACATATGTCATCTATGTACGCAATGACATCTGACCGATAGGATAGAATTCTACGCATCATGCGTACGAATGTAGCTGGTGCGTTCATAAGGCCGAAAGGCATAACATTCCATTGAAAAAGGCCTCTAGGTGTAGACAAAGCAGTAAAAGGTTTGGCGCGTTCAGATAGAGGAACTTGCCAATATCCTTTAGACAAATCTAGTTTAGTGAAAAAATGCGATTTAGAAAGCTTAGTAAGTAGCTCTTCTAGTAAAGGCATAGGTTCAGCATCAAACTTCGTGACTTGATTCAATTTGCGATAGTCAACGCAAAGACGTATGTTATTGTCTTTTTTACGGACAATAACCATCGGCGAAGAATACGCAGAAGTAGATGGTTCAATTATTTTTAAATCTATCATCTCATCCAACTCCTTTTCAACCTGTGCTTGAAAATGTATAGGAATAGGATAAGGTCTGACTCTAATAGGATTATGGTCAGTTAGAATAATGTCATGTTCAATGACATGAGTTTGTCCAGGAATGTCAGTAAGGACATCCTGAAATGTTTGTAACATAGACGAAACTTGTCGCTGTTCTCCTAGAGATAAATCGGGAGAAACAGTAACATTTTTCCATGATTCACTAGAATGAAGTAGAATCATCGGAAGCGGAAGATTAACATCCGAAAAACTTGTTTCCTCATCCTGTATTACAGACAGTGATGAGTAATGACCATGTTGGACAGGTGAATCGTCCGTTGCCTGGAAAATAGGCTGTAAATAATCCGGACGTTCATGGAATTCCGTAAGCATATTGATGTGGAAGGTTTTACGCTTCCCATCAATATCGACAATGTAGTCAACATCGGAAATTTTCAAGATTATATCGTACGGACCTTTCCAAGAAATAAGTAGTCTGTTTTCCCTACAAGGTAGCAAAACAAATGCTTTGTCACCAGGACAAAGTTGTCGTAAGGTTCTTTTCTTATTGGCAAATTGTCTTGCTTTCTCCTTAGCAAACTCAGAAGAAGAAGTTGCCAATTTGCATGCTTCGATAATCTTTTGTCTCAGCGCGATGACATATTCGTAAGAAGATTTTGTGTCATCGGTAATATTATCAGCGGTTATGAGATCATGAAGCAAAGACATAGGGCCGCGCGGTCGCGCGCCAAAGACAAGTTCAAAGGGAGAAAATCCTGTATGTTCATTGGGGACCTCTCTGTAAGCGAAGAGGGCCGCGGGTAAAACCCTATCCCAATCTTGAGGATGATCCTCAGTTATCTTCCCTAGTAAGTTTTTGAGTGTTCTATTAAGGCGTTCTACCATCCCATTCGACATTGGGTGATAGATACTGCTCACAGATCTCTCTATCTGGAGAGTAGACATTACTTGAGACATGGTATCCGATATTAGTTGGGTGCAATGATCTGATAATATTTCTCCGGGAAATCCCAGACGAGAAAATATAAGCCAAAGAGCATCTGCAATGTCTTCTTCTTCGATCCTTAACCACCGACCGTCAAAGCAGTCAGTGGCCATCACGCCTAGTGGCGTCTTGTAGGGCAACAACAAATTGATTCCACTTTGCACGGTCGGTGGCCATCCTTCGTACAGTGCCCCAACTCTGGTTCATTCTTTGCATCTCAGCCTCCACAGTCCTCCGCCAAGTTGTTTTTGGTCGGCCTCTCTTTCGCTTTCCTTCAGGGGTCCAAAGCATATCTGTTCTTGTGATGGCATCGGGGTCTCTTCTGAGGACATGACCAACCCAGCTCCAGCGTCTGCCAGCTATGATGGTGTGCATGTCCTCTTGCTTGCTACGAGTAAGCAGATCTTGGTTGGTGATGGTATTCGGCCAAAAAATGCGGTGAATTTTTTCTTAGGCATGTTGTGTGAAAAGAGGACAATTTTGACATTTCCTTCTCTGTGACTCTCCAGCATTCCGCACCATAGAGAAGCACAGAAAGCACGCAGCTCTGGTATAATCTTAATTTTGTGCTTGTGCTGTATTGGGAGGACTTCCAGATGTTATTTAGGCTAAAGAAGGCTGTTCTTGCCTTATTCATTCTGATGTTGATGTCTTTGCCTGCCCCACCGTCTGGTGTTACTATGCTTCCTAGGTATGTGAAGGTATCTGTCTGTACCAATTGCTGATTCCTTACTGATATGGGCTCAGGGTTGCTCACATTGAGCGTCATGACCTCAGACTTCTTTAAATTGATGTTCAAGCCCACCTGCTGGCTAAATTTATTAAGTCTATCCGTTTTTTTCCTGGATGTGTTGATGTGAATGTGCCAGCAGTGCAATGTCATCTGCATATTCCAGATCTTCCAATGTAGAAAATGTAGTCCATCTTATTCCTCTTGGACTGCCCTCTGTTGTCTGGCGCATCACCCAGTCTATGACTGTTAAAAAAGAGTGGTTGATAAGGGGCATCCCTGTCGTACTCCTGTCTTCACCTCGAAGGTTAGGTTGCTCTGCCCAACACTACACGTAAAGTTGGCATAGAGGCTTTTTATGATTGCCACTATGCAGCTTGGAATACCATAAGCCCTCAGTATTTTCCATAACCTGTCCCTATGTATGCTGTCAAAAGCCTTTTTCAAAATCAACAAAATTTATGTAAAGCTGTCTTTGCCATTCTGAGCACTGCTCTATAATGTTCCTGAGAGTGAATATATGGTCTACACATCTTCTGTTCTTTCTAAATCCTGCTTGTTCTTTCCTCAGTTTGTAGTCTACTGCCTTTGAAATTCTCTGTATAATTATCCTGCCTAGTATTTTTCTGGGAACTGAGAGAAGAGTGATTCCTCTCCAATTATTGCAGTCTGCAAGATCTCCCTTTTTGGGCAATTTGACAATTATTCCTTTGTTCCACTCTGATGGTGTTGTCCCCGTTTTCCACACTTGTGCAAATAGTGGTTCTAATAGTTCTGCTGCTAGCTCAGGGTCTGTCTTAAATAGCTCTGCATTTAAGTTATCATGGCCCGGAGCTTTACCGTTCTTTAACCCTTTGATTGCTGTGATGATTTCTTCTTTTCGTGGAATGTCTGTATTTACATCTAGATCGTTTTCAGCCTCAGGAACATTCAATTTGTCTCTGGTATTTCCTTGTTCAGAGTTTCTCTGAAGTGCTCTGCCCATCTTGTTTCCTGTCCTTCTGCTGTCTTGATGAGATTTCCTTGCTTATCTCTTACTAATGTAATATTGTTTGCACCTTGTTTTCCGCTGATGAATTTAGTTATTTTGTTTACTGTGCTTTGTTCATTTCTCAGTGCTGCCTCTTCTGCCTGTTTTGCAAGATCGTCTAGGAAATTCCTTTTGTTGGCTCGGGTTTGGCGTTTAACTTCCTTGTCCAGCTGACTGTACTGTTTGCTATATAGTTGCTTTAACCTGGGGGACTTCGCTTCTGTTTTCTTTCTTTTCATTACCTTTCTCAGTGTTATGGTGTTTAATGTTTCTGGTGTTATCCAGTCTTGCTTCTTCTTTTCCTGGAATCCCAAGCATGATTTGTTGCTTTCCTTATATATTGTTGAAATGGTGTTGAATTTCTGGTCTATATCATCAGTCGATGTCTTTTCCTGACTTTTGGCAAATTGATATCGTTTCTTTATGTCGGCCGCAAAAGCTTTTCTGGTAAGGGAGTCCTTCAATTTGCTGATGTCAAACCTTTTCTGTGTAGTTACAGTTGGTGCAGCCCTTCTTAGTTTCACTTTCAGTTTTGCTACTACTAAATGGTGATCACTTCCCACATCTGCACCTCTTCTTACCTTCACATCTTGTAATGCATGTCTCCATCTACCGTTAACCATGATGTGGTCTATCTGGTTTCTGTCCCGACCATTTGGTGATTCCCATGTTAATTTGTGAATTTCTTTATGTGGGAAGAGTGTTCCTCCAATGACCAGGTTGTTAATGCTACAGAAACTTATTAGTTTATCCCCATTTTCATTTGCTCTTCCGCTGCCGCATTTCCCCATTGTTCTTTCATTATATGTATTGTGTGTACCAACTTTCGCATTGAGGTCTCCCATTACTATAATAAGATCATATCTAGGTGTGTCTTCCATTTCTTTCTGCAGTTGTTGATAGAATTCATCCTTGACCTCCTCATCGCTATCATTCGTTGGTGCGTAGCATTGTATTATTGTAGTGTTGGTGAATCTCCCTCTCAATCTCAATCGTATCAGTCTGTTGTTGATGGGTTTCCATTCCAGTAATGTCCTTTCTATCCCTTTCTGTAGAATAATGGCTACGCCTTCACTGTGCTGTCCATCCTCTCTTCCAGAGTAAAGTACTGTTTCTCCTGTTGCTGTTTTAACTTTTCCTGCCCCTGTCCATCTGCTCTCACTTATCCCCAGGATGTGTAACCTATAGTTTCTCATTTCTGCCGTGACCTGTCTTAGTTTACCTGTCTCGTACATTGTCCTGACATTCCAAAATCCTATTCTTGTATCCTGTTTTGCGGTCAGGACATCCGTTTTCATGTCAGTGGCTTCCTTTCGGCTTTCACCACTGACAGTCATACGAGCCACAGACTCCGAATGTCCATCCCGCAGCAAAGTTTGTTCATTTGATGTTGTTTCCGTAACTTCATTATTTTTTTACATAGACAGGGGTGTCAGCCCTATGCTAAAACCCCCAACCTGGAGGACCAGGGTACCAGCTTTTGTCTGACCCCTACCCACACAGACCAGTCCAGCTTGGTTGAACCTACCAGGAGTAAAACTCCCACTGGCATAGCTCTGGGGATTGTCAGGGTACGCAAGCTGCCATACCGCTACAAGGTATAGGTACCATTGATGGCAGATCTGCAATGTCAGCAGTAGTAATGCTCTTCAGAGGGATAGCCTCTGGCCAACGTGTGCACATGTCCACACACGTTAAGATAAACTGATGTCCTCTAGCAGATTTGATCTTAAATGGACCAATGATGTCTATCGCCATTTTCTGAAATGGTCTAATAGGAATGTCTGCAGCCTGAATAGGTGCAGCATGGCGTGGACCTTTGGATTTGACTTCTTGACATATTTTACAAGATCGACAATAGATCCGTATGTCCTTGTTCACAAAAGGCCAAAAGAAAGCCGCAAGAACTCTTGACTTTGTACGGGAAAAACCCATATGTCCAGCACACTGAGAGTCGTGTGCGTGTTGTAATATTTTAACTCTCAAATTCTTGGGTACAAGAATCTGAGAATGACTTGACTTGTCGGAGTCTTGTACCATACGTACAAGTACGCCATTCTTCATTGTAATCCAAGATTTACTCTTTGAATCTTTATTCGGACCACCTTTTGTTGCAAGAGTAAAGAATTTCTTTAGAGTCGGATCCTCTTCTTGCTGTTTTATAAACGAGTCACGAGAAATTACCAAGGGATCATCTTGGTTATGCACTTCATTATCTTCAATAGATGAAGTTTCGGGCCTATTGAGAGCTTGAGCTCTAGTGACTACAGCATTAGCAGTTTGAATATTTTGTTTTTCCCAAACGGAAATTTGTTGTGGAGTGCATTCTTTGACTCCGTGAATACGACCGATGATAAGATCAGCGATCGGATTCGGCAGAAGACATGCGTGTACATCTCCTGTAAAGAAAGGAGTAGCGATCCTAATGATAGCAGTAGAGTATTTCTCTATGGTGCCGCCAAATGTTACACATTTGACTACTTTGCCTGTAGCACGAGAAGGATCTATGAGTGACTGCCTAACCCCAATTGTGGTGCATCCAGAATCAAAAAGCAGTGAAACTGGATTGTCATTTACTAAACCTTTGTGTAAGACAAGAGAACCTCGTCCATCATGCGCGATTGACGCGGGAAGAGCGGGAAGAGGATGGCCACAAATTAAAGTGGACACCGTAGTTGGTTCGAATAATGTTTTGCATTGGGGGCACTGAGATGCTCTCCCAAAATCGAAAGCGACACATGCCATATTGTTAGAGTCATCATTATCTTTATTTTGTTTATAGGCATCATGGGACTCTTGCTGTGCAGAGTTTGCATGATAATGAGATTTTTGTTTTTTTATGTTGGGGTCTACCTCTGTTATTATTACCCTTGTAATTATCATTGTTTCCTCTATTGTAACCCCTATTTGGGTTTGAGTCATAATTCCCCTGGTTACTATTATCATATTCATTATAATGAGTATCTCTGTAATTATGATCTTGTTGTCCCCATGATGGACAACTAGGATAGTTTTTATAATGACTTCCTTTGCGGAAGTTTCTATAATTATGACTACCCCTGAATCGAGGGCTGTCGGCTCGTCTCCAGATATTCGAAGAAGAACCCTGAAATGATTGGTTACCTTGGTTCTGATAACTGTTATGGTTACCCTTTTTATCAAACCTGTTTTGAGGTCCTTGGAATTTGTGTGAGTAATTAGGGTTGTATGGTGTTGCTGATGCAACTGGCATACTTTCCTTAACCTTAGTATTGCTAATAGCTACATCTGGGTGTGCAGTGACGTATTGGGTACAATATTCTTCCATTTCCTTTAGTGTTTTAGGTTTCCGCTCATGTAGGAATTCAAGGAATGGTTTACTAATGCTTGACATAATCTTGTCTCTGAGCAATAAATCCATAAGTGCTTCATAAGTCTTTTCTGTTTTGGACAGTTCAATCCAACGATTAAATGTAAGACGTGTCCTTGCAATGAATTCTGAGAATTCTACCCCTGACTCAGGTACCATTCTTTTAAACAAAATACGGTAACCTTCCTCAGATAACTGGTATTTCTTTATCAAGGCTGCCCTAATAACCTCATAATTATCCTTGTCAGTTTCTTCAACCAAACTTAAACTCGTCAGAGAATCACCTTTTAAATTCTCAGACAACTGATTAGCATATTGTGATTTCTCCACATTATGAGCTCGACAAGCACGTTCGAATCTATCAAGCCAGAATGTTATATCATCACTGGCAGAATTGAACGCTGGTACCTTGACCTTGTAAGTAAAGGGTTTACCACTAGATGACTGATTGACATTACTCATGTTTGTCAATTTCAACTTTTCTAACTCAAATGCTAAATGTTCTTTCTGATGTTCATGTTCTCTTATTGCTCTTTTCTCCTCAGCTTCAGCTTCTTTGTCTAATCTCTTTTGTTCAGCTTCTCTGTCTAATCTTCTCTGCTCAGCATCAGCTTCTTTGTCTAATCTCTTTTGTTCAGCTTCTTTATCTAATCTCTTTTGTTCAGCTTCTTTGTCTAATCTCTTTTGTTCAGCTTCTTTATCTAATCTCTTTTGTTCAGCTTCTTTGTCTAATCTCTTTTGTTCAGCTTCTTTGTTTTGTTTTTCCAATTCCATTTGGAATCTCCTTTCCTTAACCTGCATCTGCAGTTTCTTTTGTTCAAATTCTATTTCCATTTTTCTATCCTCACTTTTTTGTTTCATTTCCTCACTTTTTTGTTTCATTTCCTCACTTTTTTGTTTCATTTCCTCAGCTTTAAGTGCTTTATCATATTGACTGGTAGCATACTCCTCCAACTTATCTCCAGTCTTACCTAGAGATTTCCCTAACTCAATAAAGTGTTCCAATGTAGACATGATGTCTACTAATGATAGCAATCAGTTGACACAAAAATGTAATCTATATTTCACAGTAATGTAAACACAAGCTCTTAATAATTTGATCAATCAGCTCCTTATCCCAAACTATGTGGGGAAACAAGCCTTTAGTAAGGTCTTGTATAATCAACTGTGTTCCAACCAATTACTAAAAATCATCAGTTGACTTTTTCTTATAAATACATATGATCAAATATATTTTAAATAGTGTATGTCGATCAAGAACACAACAAAACAATTATACAAGAGAACAGGAAACATTTGCAGAAATCAAATAAATCAAATAGGAAAAATCAAAGAAAAATGATCACAGAATCTGTGATGATATCTGCAATAGAATGAACAAGACAAATAACGCCACAGTGTATAAACATAAATTGTGTATAAAACTGAAAGATACGAAAGGATAGACCTACAAATACAAACAAATCAAACAAACTAAGGAACTCAAAATTATTAACAAAAACAACGAAGAAAAGAACACCTCATCACAACTAACCAAAAATAGCACCAGATGTTGCCAGCAAATTTCCAATAAAGAAAATTGCTCCCTATAGAACGCTAATATAAGCCCTATGTTACTTGGGAAATCTTATATTAGACACACGAATATAATACATATATACAAATAACATGTAAACATCAATAGCATAAATGCATACATTAATTAATTAAATGTGTTGTGGTTGGAATGTGTTGTAACGTATGCTCAGTATAAATGGTACAGCTTTTTAATTCAACTAACTGCCATTTTTAATCAATTTCAATCTTTGATTTATTTTATTACACTGTTCTTAAATATTAAAGTTCAACACAATAGCAGAACATAAGAAGATCCATCGATGAAAATAGGCTTCTAAGTTCAATACTTCTGCTAACACAGTTAATTTGCTTGCCAATGTTCTGTGTAATGCTGTGATGTCCACTTGTAAACAACTTGCCGTGCTACGCTGTCTGTTATATGAAATAATGCCTGTACCAAGCAAAATGTCAACAGTGGTGACCTAGATACAGTTACACTTGTCATAACAGGTCAAGCTGACATCGACTGGATAGTTGTCCTATAGGTGTTGATGTGTGTCACATTCGGCCAAAATAAATGTTCTTGAAACACTAGGTGACTTCCACTTTGAAGACTGCGAAGGATGGACCCAGGAAACTGGCCTACCACGTTGATAACTCTCTTTTTCTTCTTCATCGTAACTGTGTATACCAGGCATGCTGTAAAGTACTGCTTTCATTCTCCTCACGCAAACCAGTGGTGAATATGATGGAGGCTCCAGGGGGAGCAAAGGTCAACTCAACCGACGCAGGATTATGCAAATATGGAGTGTGAGTGTGAAGTCTGAGTTAAGCGAATGGTGGACTGTTCGTGTGTTGACCCGTATAAGGCATTCATTCACTCATTACGTTATGTCACCAATGCAGACCACTGTAGTCGTTTCAATAGTTTAATTGGACGCACACACTTGACAGATTGGGTACAGTTACAGGAACATGAGTCGACATAGACAGCATAATATTGATCAATCGACTACCGTCCTAAATTAGCATTCATGAAGAATAATCTGGTAATGGAACATCTGTAAACACCAAGATTTCCATAGTTTATAAATACAGTCAGTAGACCTTACTGACCGAGCATGTCAATTAAGCAATACTGTTCAAACTTGACTCCTAAACAGGATCTCTTTCTAGCGACGATTCCTTTAGGTAAATTACAGCAAATCTCTGTGAAGATAATGTTAATTTCTTTATAATAGTGATCTCTCAATCATCACCTGATAATAAGGAAGTTTTCCCGTTCTCTGCTAATGATTTACAATAAGTAGAATTCCAAAATCAATCGAATTCCACAATGGCTGCTGGTTCCCGGTTGAGCATCACTCACTATACGGGTGTATAGCCAAATCTTCAATCGAAGCTTTGTTCATCAACAATAAATGATTCTACAAGGATCAGCATATTCTGTCCTCATAGTTGCTGCATATAAACATATGTAGTGCTGCTAGAGAATATGTCGTTCCGACATATTCATAGGTACGTTCATGTAAACGTCTGCCCATCTTAAGCCTAGGAATGAACGAAGTCAGCAAAAGTACGTTTTTTTACCTGGACATAAGAAATACACTAGCAAGCACAAAAACGCTCTCCCGGCGTTATAGAATCACAACTGGGGAACTCATGGACTAAACGATCCTGGAAGAAACTATCTTCGTCCCCAGAATAACTTAAAGAGATCACAAACTCTTGGGCATCTCTCCGACATGACTTCCCGCCCTAGGCCTTGACAACCGAAGAACCCTCTCACCTCTCTTCATCCGCCGAAAACACCTGACCCCTTCAGTACAATAGAAGGACAAATAGTTCCACTTAAACATACTAAGATATCAAGATATAAGACATACTCGTCCTACATAGACAAGCACTACACATAGATTCGGGCCATAGACATTCTGAAGCAAGAACAATCTATTCCTAACCAAACACAGAATAGATTCAAGTAAGTCTAAATTCCTCCGCCGAGTTCTATTTTTAAGAACGCTACAAAGAGCGATAACTCACAGAATGACTACTTATTGCCCAATCTGAGTTTCGTCCCTCAAGACCAAAACATGCATTCAAAGATGAATATATCTTCATCAGACAATTAAAACATTTTACATGGTATGCGTAATCCGTGCGCCAAAAAATATGTGCGCAACAGAGAGAAAAATCAGTTATCATCACGGCAGACAGGTTCTTGCGAGCTGACAAGGATGACCCCTGCAAAAATGTTATCAGTGACCACAACTCCAAGTACCGAATTAAAAAGACCTCCTTCACTAGAAGATACCAAGAGCTTTCAGGGAAGCACTACATAACAGAGACTAGACTGCCTACTCAAGCTGTACCTGACTGTGATGCAGTACCGTAATTTTATTTTTCAATAGGCCCAATTCTTTTTCTCCCTGAAATTATGTCCTGTAATTAGTGGAGTTTAGTCTTTTTCTCTAAGTAAATTATTACGTTTTTTTTCAGGAGGGATTACGGTCGGTTTAATTTTTAAGAGTTGCACCAGTTTTCTTTTCTCTAAAATAATTGCGATCTCGATGGCTTTTCTTTGTTAAAATAATCGCGGTCATGTTATTGTATATCAGCGCGTGAGTATTATTTGGGCTGGGTGTAAATTTTCCTATGTTAAATAACCCCTACCCGGTAAATCGATGGGTGGGGGCGTAATAGCACGACCTAGGTTTCAGCCAGTACCAAACGGAATTTTTCCGGCAGGCAAATAGGTCATCGGGTTACGCTTACGTGCTAAATATAGCGCATGAGCACGGGATATTTTTAGAAATTGCGGCAAGATTATTGGTTCCAGAGGGACGCGATGCGATGACGTATGGCTTGGGTTCTGGCGTGGGTTTTCTTGAATAAATAAGAAAGTAAATCTTGTCGCGGTCTCTCTGATGAAAAATTTGCTGCCGTGATTCTAAGCATATTTCGTCTGCTCTTAAGTGAGAAATTCGAGATTGGGCATGTCCATATTTTAATTAGCGTAGTACTTATAGTTGTTTCTTAAATAGAATCTTAGCACGTTAGAGTAAAGTTTTCTTCTGGGAAATTAATTAAAGTTAATTTAGCTCGAAGTGCCATCAATTACCATCTTAACGAAATAATAGAACTGTAAGTGTGCTTATAACTTTATGTGACGATTGGCAATATCTATCATGTGTGTAATGGGTTTGTGAAATTAATTGTATAAGGTTAAGTCCTTAGGCTATATCAATATTGTAATTGGGAGGTCCGATATATACATGTAGGTAACCTCGATTTGATTTTAATATTTGCAGTGTAAAATACGCTAGAGTAATTGTGTGTACGTTATTTTATTGGGCACTTAATTTTGTGTACGTTATTTTATTGGACATTTAATTGGTTTGTAGTAGGATGGTGAGGGATAAGTTAATATTACTGAGACGGGAGTAATCTTTCCTAAGTTTATATCGGGTAATGTGATAAACCTCACGGGTCAATGTAGAAAGTAGACCTAAGTATTTTAGTACAGGAGTTTTCCCTCAGGTATGAAATGTGACGCGAGACTAGATTAGCGTAACAGATTAGGTCAGCCCGAGTCTGGGAGTTTTCTTACCAGACCGATGTTTACTTTGCAACGGGGTAGAAGTAGAGAGAAGGGAAGCGTATGGCAGGCTGACCTCTGGGGGATAATATTTTGTTTATCGCTGTGCGTAGCTTGGGGAGGGGAGAGGTAATTATTTAAGGAAGTTATGTGTTAGAGATGAGTGTAATTTTGATGTGTTGTATATCTGTTGTTATTATTTGTTTCCCAGCAGTTTCACGGCAAGTGGGAGAGTGGAATCTGTCCCTACCATTTGCCAACGACAAATTTTGGCATCTCAGGAGACGAGAGCTCGAGATATCGCCAGAGGCGAAAGAAAATAAATACGTTCTCATGCAGTGAAGACATTCTTCAGCGGGAACGGGATTTTACTTAAAATCCCGAGCGCTAAGCTCATATCCACACACCAAAACAAAGGCGCGTGGCCTGGTGTTTTCGTTTAGATTCGGTCATAATAAAACCAACGGCCCTAAACTCAATGAGGGGTAACCGGGCAGGTGAATTAAATTTCGTCAGCAGTGAAGCCTCTACATCCTAAGTCAAGTACCTAGTCATTATTTCAGAAGTCATCAGTGCAGTAGTCAGGAACAGGAGAAAGGGTCAACATTCCTTTTCTGAAGGCTAACGAGAGAAGGGGCGTAACGGAGACGCCACATCAGCATAGTGTCAGAGAGACACCGAAGCAAGGCGGAGAGGAGAGAGAGAGAGTGAAATATAGCTGGGACCAGTAGGGTCTCATATTATCCTTAGAGGACAAGCCTCTGAGCCATAGATGTAACAAAAGTCTACTAGCGTAGCAGTCCAGTGTTGTTATTTAGTGGCGTGTATATCGCCCAAAGAGCTTGGAAGCTGTGTAGACAGTCGGTTAGGCAGCGTCAGGAGGACAGTGATAGTAGTAATATTAGTATAGTCGGGAGTGGTGGTTCAAGTTGAGACCCCCACCAATTAGATTGTGGTTAAATCATTAATCTTTTTATTTTTCCCCAGCAGGGTGAACGAAAGAGTGAAAGTGGTTGTTTTTAGTGTCTATCAATTTAATTGTTTTTTTTTCAGGTCTGTGCAACATTGCACGATATTTATTTAACTGTGTTATTTGATTATGTTGATTTGTTTAATAAAAACTATAAAATGTTCATTGAATTAGTTTCTATCTAAACTATACTGTACGTATATATCATTGTCTGTATAGTGTGTCTGTGGTCTTTATTAAACCTTATCTCCTTTATGGTAGTCAGAGGCGGTGAGCCTATAGCTATCAAAGACGTCAGGAGTGGCGAGGGAGAGTCAATCTCGGTTATCACCCTCGAAGCCAATAGTCTCATCTTTTCCACATTCACTGTCATTTTCATCAAAATCTATCTTCTCAGACTTTCTCAAAATAGTGTCTTGTCTACACACTCAGACAACACTCTATAAATAAATCCACTTCGTGACACTGACCTATCACCTCACATAGAACTAAAAAGACCAATAATACGTACAGACCTTCTGCAACCCGCAAATAAAAGCCTCATACCTACTTCGCTGAAAACACTTGCCATGAAAACCATCTGAAGAAGAAGATATTATGCATGCTTACACAGGCGGATCAGCTTTTAGAGCAGCCATAAATGCTGGATATGGGGCCATAATCATCCCACCCAGTACAGAAGAACCCATCAAAATTGCAGACCCCTGTGGTACCTGGTGCACAAACTACAAAGCCGAATTAATCGCCATACAGAAAACCCTAACTAGAATTTTTGAACTCTTTGAATCAAACGAAATGGAACCAAATGATGTTGTAATATTCTCAGACTCGCAGGTTGCCCTCTTGGCAAAAGGAAACTGGAAAACCAGCTCAATCAATACTATCCAGAAGGTCCAAGAAACATGCCACAAAATTGTGAACTTGTATGGAACAGAAATTTACATGCAATTGATACCTGGCTACAAAAAACATCATATTGCACGAAGTAGCTGATAGACTGGCAAAGAAGGGAGCAAAAATGTCACACATTGACCGACCATTGATTATGTTAACAATTAAACAAATAATTTAAAAAAACCTGAAAGAAGTTTGGCTGAACACGTGGGCACAGGCTAAAACAGGACGAAGACTCTTCATACACCAAACAGCACCAAATAAGGAAGATGCTATGAACTATATCGAACGAAGATACCAAACCAAAATTTTCACTCTACACTAAATGGCCACAGAAACAGAATGTGTTCACAAAATATAGCAAAATGTAGACACTGCCAAAACCTGTTGGAGACAGTAGAACACCACCTCCTACAGTGCCCTGCACTCCAGGGACTGAGACAACAACTACTACCACACAACCCATCCGTAGAAAATACACAGTATTGCAGCTCAGAACCGCTTATACGAACTGCGCAGTACCACATTATGGCATCAAGGTCACCAAGAGCTGGCGCTCAGTGACAGTGGATCAAAGTCAAGTCTAAACTTCTTGTAAATAGTGGATTTCTATCTAAAGAAGCTTGTGTAAATAGATGTCGTAGCATTATTGTAAATGTATCAACACAGTCCTACAGTATCAACGTCTGACTTTCTTTCATGCAGAAGTTTCTTTCTCTGTATTAATCTTTGTTTCTAAGTAGAACAATTAATAGTTAATTGTGTCTCCAGGCCAACTCGCAAAGACGTGTGCCAAGTCCAGAAACATTCTTCCTATTAGTAGGACTACAAGCTTTATAATTTGAGTTTCGAGTTTGTTTGCCTAGAGGTACCGCGAACTTTTGAGATAAGATGCGTACACCCATGGTTTAGAAAACATACACTTACACATAATCTAAAGGAAGCTGTTCCTATATTTTAGCGAGAAATCACGATCACGAACGTACATATACATATACGTCTTAGTGGAGACACGGGAGAAGTGCATACAGTCTACAGGATGCGTACGCACCTTTCTAGATGAGACGCACACACGCGTTTTCCAGATGAGACACTAATTTTAACATGACACGCACACACATATTTTAAATAAAATACACACACATATTTCCTGGACGAGACATCCACTTTCTAGTTGAGACAAATTCACATTTTCTATATGACACACACACCTTCTATATGGCACACACATCTCCTATATGACACGCACAAACACACATATTTAGAGGACACAAATTCTACAGCTTCATAAAATTTAAGTCCGCATTCTTAAGGTGGATACAGACATTCGTCAAGTGCGAATACACTGTCTATGTAATATAGTCTGGTTAAAGTCACCTACACATTACACATGGTCTAGTTAAAGTCACCTACACATTATACATGGTCTAGTTACAGTCACCTACACATTATACATGGTCTAATTACAGTCAGCCGCGCTGGTGTAATGGCTACAACGTTGTACTGGCGACCAGGTGTTCATGGTTCAAACCCGGCCGTCGGCGTTTGAAGAAATGTTTACGACCGGAAATTTGACTGAATAATCTGAACGGCTCCTGCACATAAATCCCGTGTGGATGGGAAGGAGCAAAGCTCCTGACCGGGTTGGAAGGAAAGTCCACTGACCCCCCAGCCTCGCAATGACATGTCATTGGGCCGAAAGAGCTGGAAAGCTCGAGTGCCGCTGGTTATAGAAAAAAAAAAAAATTACAGACAGCAACACAATATACATGGTCTAGTTAAAGTCACCTACACATTAAACATGATCTAGTTACAGTCAGCAACACATTATATATGGTCTATTTAAAGTCAGCTACAAATAATACATGGTCTAGTTAAAGTCAGTTACACATGAAACATGGTCTAGTTAACGTCAGCTACACATAATACATGGTCTAGTTAAAGTCACCTACACATTATACGTGATCTAGTTAACGTCACAAGGTTGAATGTGATCTGGAAAAGTAACATCAGTTTTCCTGTGAAGATCAAATTATACAAATCACTTATATTATCTATTCTCTTGTATGGGTGTGAGGGCTGGACACTCACTGCACATACGGAGCGAAGGATTCAGGCTTTCGAGCATAAATGTTATAGAAGAATTTTGCGCATTTGCTATAAAGAGCACAAAACAAATGTCTATGTTAGAGAGAAGATAAACACCTATGCAGGCCACCAAGAACCACTTTTGTCAATAGTGAAACGTCGAAAGCTTGCCTGGTTTGGGCATGTAACTCGTCATGACTCCCTTTCGAAAACGATCCTCCAGGGAACAGTCGAAGGTAAACGGAGAAGAGGAAGGCAAAGAAAATCCTGGGCTGATAACATCAAAGAATGGGCAGGACACGGTTTTTCCACACTTGTACGCATTGCTGAGAATAGAGAGCAGTGGAGGACCTTGTCTGCTGATGCTTCCACCATGGCACCCCTACGACCCATGACGGGTTATGGGTTGAGATGAGATGAGTTAACGTCACCTACACGTTATACATGGTTTAGTTAAAGTCACCTGAACATTATACGTATTCTGGTTAAAGCCACCTACACACTATACATGGTCTAGTTAAAGTCACCTACACATTATGCATGCTCTAGTTAAAGTAATCTACACATTATACATGGTCTGGTTAAAGTCACCTACATACTGTATATGGTCTAGTTAAAGTCACCAACACATTATATATGGTCTAGTTAAAGTCACCTACACATTATACATGGTTTAGTTAAAGTCACCTACACATTATAAATATTCTGGTTAAAGTCACCTACACATTATACATGATCTAGTTAAAGTCACCTACACTTTATACATGGTCTAGTTAAAGTAACCTACGCGTTATACATGGTCTAGTTAAAGTCAGATACACATACATGATCTAGTTAAAGTCACCTGCACGTTATACATGATCTAGTTAAAGTCACCTACACGTTATGCATGGTCTAGTTAAAGTTACCTATACGTTATACAAGATCTAGTTAATGTCACCTACACGTTATACATGTTCTAGTTAAAGTCACCTACACGTTATACATGGTCTAGTTAAAGTCACCTACACGTTATACGTGGTCTAGTTAAAATCAGTAACAGAGAAGGAAATGTCGAAACTGTCCTCCTTCCACACAATATGCCTGAAAAATTATCCGAATCTTTTGGCCGAATACCACCAGCAACTAAGAACTACTTATTTGGAGTAAGCAGGAGGACATGCACACCATCATAGCTGGCAGACGCTGGAGTTGGGTTGGCCACGTCCTCAGAAGGGACCCTGATACCATCAAAAGAACAGCTATGCTATGGACCCCCGAGGGAAAGCGAAAGAGAGGCCGACCAAAAACAACTTGGCGGAGAACTGTGGAAGCCGAGATGCAAAGAATGAACCAGAGTTGGGGCACTGTACGAAGGATGGCCGCCGACCGAGCAAAGTGGAATCAATTTGTTGCTTCCCTACAAGACGCAACCAGGCGTGATGGCCACTGACAGCTTTGACGGTTGGCGGCTATGGATCAAAGAAGAAGAAGAACATGTTATACACGGTCTAGTTAAAGTCACCTACACGTTATACATGATCTAGTTAAAGTCACCTACACGTTATACATGTTCTAGTTAAAGTCACCTACACGTTATACATGGTCTAGTTAAAGTCACCTACACGTTATACATGGTCTAGTTAAAGTCATCTACATGTTATACAGGGTCTAGTTTAAGTCAGACAAACATCAAACATGGTCTAGTTAAAGTCAGACACACATACATGGTCTAGTTTAAGTCAGACACACATACATGGTCTAGTTTAAGCCAGACACACATACATGGTCTAGTTCAAGTAAGACACACATACATGGTCTAGTTCAAGCCAGACACACATTCATGGTTTAGTTTAAGCCAGACGCACATACATGGTCTAGTTTAAGACAGACACACATCATACATGGTCTAGTTTAAGCCAGACACACATACATGGACTAGTTCATGCCAGACACACATCCTACATGGTCTAGTTTAAGCCAGACACACATACATGATCTAGTTTAAGCCAGACACACATCACACATGGTCTAGTTCAAGCCAGACACACATATACGGTCTAAGTCAGACACACATACATGGTCTAGTTAAAGCCCGACACATATACATGGTCTAGTTTAGGTCAGACACACATCATACAATGTCTAGTTAAAGTCAGACACACATACATAGTCTAGTTAAATCCAGACACATACATACATGGTCTAGCTCAAGTCAGACATTCATTAAACATAGTCTAGTTAAAGTCACACACACATCAAACATTGTCTAGTTAAGTCAGACACACATTATGCAGCAGTTATTTCCACCCCAGGCCCACAGATGCACCGAGATCTTGAAGTTCTACCCCAAGGGAGCCTGTAATGTGCGTCGTTAGTTATGTTGTGATGTTAAGTCTGAGTATGTCAATTGTTGGAGGTAATTTTAAAGTGGACACCACTTTTAAGACAAAACATTTATACTAAACGAAAGAAACTGAATTATATAACTCATACATGAACAGAACAATACAGAGTATTCCTACAGACAAACAGACGGACTGATAGTTGGTTGTGATAGACACGCTGACAAACATATTGAAAGACAGACGGACTGAAGGACAGACGGACGGATAGACAGAGAGACAGACAGAAAGACAGACGGACAGACAGACAGACGGACCGACCAATAGAAAGACAGATAGACAGATAGACAGACAGATAGATAGATAGATAGATAGATAGATAGATAGATAGATAGATAGATAGATAGATAGATAGATAGATAGATAGATAGATAGATAGATAGATAGAAGACAAACAGACAGGCAGTCAGACAGACAGACATATTATGAAATTGAATGCAATATTTAATGCAATGTATACAACATATAGCTTTAGTTGTATTTTGTTTATGATCGCCCAGGTTAACGAGTGGACGAACGTCCGTGCACTTTGATTCTGATGGTAATGGCATTAATTTTACTCTCTGCTAACTCTGTGCTTGTAATGATCGTCATGTGATCAATAGACATTTAAGCCATCCGCCCACTAGTATTACGGAGTCATAGGTCCTGTCATTGTCCACAGACATTGATATATTAGGCAGCAGTGTTTCAGTTACTTAGAGATGGGACATTTTGCTATTTCTAATTCTAATTTAGTTTCGTTATCGTATCTAATTTGAGAGGTATTTTTTTCCACGTCATAGACATTTTTGTGTTGATGAGACACACAGTGATTAGGCATGACGTCACAGATTGTTCAGGAGAGTTGTTGGTCTCCGTTGAAATAATTTTTTTTTTTTTTTTTTTGTTGTTGCAAACTGCAAACTTTGTAATCTCTTTGTTTTTTCTTAAACATGTAGCCTGTTTTTCCAAAGTAATTTAATTAATGAAAATGCTAAATTGAACATAAAAAAGACAGCATGAAGTTCGTATAGCTATATATTTTAAACCCTTTATCGTAGTCTATCCCATGCCAAAGCTCCTTATTCACCTTTGGTAGGTCACAGATCTCTTATATTTGCTTCACATTCGGACCAGACGTCGGAAATGGACAGGCCACACTGAGTGGAGTCATCTTGCAGTATCACTAGACGGTCTTTGATCTTTAATCTCCAGGGTATCACGAATTAGGAGGAGACACAAAAACACTTACAGAAGATAAAATAGATGTTGAAAAACATAGGAATAAAGAACACACGAGGGGGTGGGCACGGCTGTTTGCCAGCGATCTTTTAGTTATTTCCCCTTTTTCCCCGACCGCGCTATTTATAGCCCACTTGACAGAGGTCACGTGGTCAGCTTCCTAATGGGAAAAACATGTGGCGATGTTTACTTTTGATAGGGCTTAATTAATGCTTTTAGGCTACTTTATTATTATAAATACCGGCTTTAATTTTGCGTAAAGCTAGACTAGAAATGTTAGAGTAAATTTTAGAACAAGAACAAACATTTTATCACAATTAGAACAGAAGATATAATAGTCTGAAATAGTGTAAAATTTACGTTTTTTTATATTTTGTTATGTTTTTACAATTTTCACTAAATCGGTCACAATCAACATGCATAACAAATTACAGAAATCAAAAGTAGAAAACCTGCAGAAAATGGATATCAAAGATTTGTTTTGGTTTCATGCGTCAAACATTAATTATTGAAAGTTTAAAATGCAAGTCCACATTTATTACCTTAAAATAACACACCCAATGGTCCTCAAAACATGTTTGAATTGCTTTTATGCTACTTTATTATTATAAATACCGGCTTTAATTTTGCGTAAAGCTAGACTAGAAATGTTAGAGTAAATTTTAGAACAAGAACAAACATTTTATCACAATTAGAACAGAAGATATAATAGTCTGAAATAGTGTAAAATTTACGGTTTTTTTTTACATTTTGTTATGGTTTGTTTCTAATTCAATTTACACTAAAACGGTCACAATCAACATGCATAACAAATTACAGAAATCAAAAGTAGAAAACCTGCACAAAATGGATATCAAAGTTTTATTTTGGTTTCATGCGTCAAACATTAATTATTGAAAGTTTAAATTGCAAGTCCACATTTATTACCTTAAAATAACACACCCAATTGTCCCCAAAACATGTTTGAATTGCTTTTATGCTACTTTATTATTATAAAAACCGGCTTTAATTTTGCGTAAAGCTAGACTAGAAATGTTAGAGTAAATTTTAGAACAAGAACAAACACTTTATCACAATTAGAACAGAAGATATAATAGTCTGAAATAGTATAAAATTTACGTTTTTTTTTTTTACATTTTGTTATGGTTTGCGTCTAATTCAATTTACACTAAAACGGTCACAATCAACATGCATAACAAATTACAGAAATCAAAAGTAGAAAACCTGCAGAAAATGGATATCAAAGTTTTGTTTTGGTTTCATGCGTCAAACATTAATTATTGAAAGTTTAAATTGCATGTCCACATTTATAACCTTAAAATAACACACCCAATTGTCCCCAAAACATGAGAGCTAACAATTATCTCAATCATACATCATGAGTTCTGATCCAGTCTGCGCAATGTTTTTCTAATATGTGCTGTTTATGAATTGTCTTACTGGGGAATAGCTTTCTGAACAAAGACATATAAGTCTCTATCGATGCTGTTATTGATTCTTTACTAATTGGTTTACTGTGTGATATTTTGTTGTGTACTTTCTCAAATGCTTCTTTCAGTGAGTTGAATTGTTCTTGGGCAATAAAAGCTATGTTAGTTATATCTTGTTTGTCTGTAATTTTCAGTGTTTGTGTAATGATTGCTCTTGTAAGATCTTTATAAACTTTTTGTGTGAGATATCTGTGGCAGTGATTCCCTATAATTGCTCTGCTATTATAAGCCTGTTGTATGATTTTGTGTTTGGCTAGTACTTTGTCCAAGTGTGAGCAAACTGGACCAGACCTAGTACATAGATCTTGAAACTGAAGTTTGGCCAGCGCATCTTGTGCATTTTCAAGTCTAACTTTAAAATTATCTGTCTCCTCCTTATCCTCACAAAGTTCAATACCTACCTGAAAAATTCAATTTTAGCTCCTAATTCTTCTGCCTATTTCCAGTTCCTACTAAATCTCTTCAAGTTCTTAAAAGTACTAATGTTTGCATGTATCTCTTGCGAATTCTCAAATATCTTTGCGTCTATTGTATCAGCTACCTGTTCTAGAAGTCTGTGGTGTTTCAAAACAATGCCTAATAAAATATGAAGGTAAGGAGGAGCTACATTTTCAATTTCAATCTCTAACATTGGTTTGTGTAAACAATTATGATAATGTGCCACTTGCCTTTTATTCCCTTTCCCATATTTCATATATCTATTGTAATCTCTTATCAACATGGCCAAACTTCTTGGTTTGCAAGTTGTATGCAATCTGGATGTCTTTGATGAAAATGTTTGGTTTGTCTGGAGCTCAAGGAATATACCCATGTCTGTGGTGTCTCCAGCAAAACAAGGAAATAATCCCCGAATAAGAAAACAACAACTTGTTTACCATCCCACTCTAAATATTTTAGTGACTCTATCTGAGCTTTCATGCCATTCATAAATATTTCTAAATTATCATATGTATCTCTGACTCTAGCCATTGATAAAAGGATGGTATTAGATTTAGAATTTGGTTTCTCTAAATTTACTACCTGCATTGTAACTTTGAATGAAAGAAGATATACAAACAGTTACTTAGAATTCTTTGGCAGCCGTCGTGTGCACAGGATTGTCTACCAAAGAACACCAATGGAACAGTCCTTATCTCACACACAATTAAAAAAAAAATTCATATTATAAATAGAAGATTAACAAGACTTGAAAGATAGATCAAATTATGTGGAAGTAATCTATCTATAGCTTTACATGTTTTCTGACGCTTATATACGTAGCTAAATATCATTATAAATGAATGAAAATGCAAAAACAGATGGTGTTTACAAAAAGTTATTTTTTTACTACCTTATTTAAGATTTGTGAGTATCAGGAATGCGTTTACAGGGATTTAAATGCTATAAAATCTGGTGACAATATGCTTGTTCTTGTAATGCCACACTCACAAAACTGACTACCACACATTCTCAAGATAAGAAACCAAAAAAAAAAGTATGTGTAAATAATCTTTAGCTTCCCTTCGAGAAGTCTTTATAATTATAAACTCAAACGAATGGGCCGATTTTTAGATATTAAATTAATAAAAAGATTACTTATTTTATGAATTTCCTTAAATGATGACGCTGTTTTCAAAAGTCTGTAACTCCGTCAAAACTAATTTCAAACAAATAAAAATGCAATCAAAAATAGAACACAGAACAAAGTTATAGTACACAAAAGAATTTTAGCGCTGTGTTTATCCAGAACGAGTGTGTAATGATTTATATTTTACTGATTTTACTCACACATCAGCTGATTTTCCCCGCCAAAAACTTAAATAGTCTTTTACGGTGCACACAAAATTTTATACCCGGTGTCAGAATTCCGGTCACCGAAACTAAAAGAGCGCTCTGGTATAGGGCACAAACAGCCGTGTGGGGGGGGGGGGGGGGGGGGGGGGGGGGGGGGAGGGGGAAGATGGGAGAAAAACATGAGCAGATCGCTAAAGACAGAAGGGCTTGAAGAACACTGACTCAAGACCTATCCTCGTAAAAAACAAAAAACAAAACAAATACAGCTTAAGGCACGGCTGTTTGTGCCCTATACCAGAGCGCTCTTTTAGTTTCGGTGACCGGAATTCTGACACCGGGTATAAAATTTTGTGTGCACCGTAAAAGACTATTTAAGTTTTTGGCGGGGAAAATCAGCTGATGTGTGAGTAAAATCAGTAAAATATAAATCATTACACACTCGTTCTGGATAAACACAGCGCTAAAATTCTTTTGTGTACTATAACTTTGTTCTGTGTTCTATTTTTGTTTGCATTTTTATTTGTTTGAAATTAGTTTTGACGGAGTTACAGACTTTTGAAAACAGCGTCATCATTTAAGGAAATTCATAAAATAAGTAATCTTTTTATTAATTTAATATCTAAAAATCGGCCCATTCGTTTGAGTTTATAATTATAAAGACTTCTCGAAGGGAAGCTAAAGATTATTTCCACATACTTTTTTTTTTTTTTGGTTTCATATCTTGAGAATGTGTGGTAGTCAGTTTTGTGAGTGTGGCATTACAAGAACAAGCATATTGTCACCAGATTTTATAGCATTTAAATCCCTTTACGCATTCCTGATACCCACAAATCTTAAATAAGGTAGTAAAAAAATAACTTTTTGTAAAGCACCATCTGTTTTTGCATTTTCATTCATTTATAATGATATTTAGCTACGTATATAAGCGTCAGAAAACATGTAAAGCTATAGATAGATTACTTCCACATAATTTGATCTATCTTTCAAGTCTTGTTAATCTTCTATTTATAATATGAATTTTTTTTTTTATTGTGTGTGAGATAAGGACTGTTCCATTGGTGTTCTTTGGTAGACAATCCTGTGCACACGACGGCTGCCAGCGAATTCTAAGTAACTGTTTGTATATCTTCTTTCATTCAAAGTTACAATGCAGGTAGTAAATTTAGAGAAACCAAATTCTAAATCTAATACCATCCTTTTATCAATGGCTAGAGTCAGAGATACATATGATAATTTAGAAATATTTATGAATGGCATGAAAGCTCAGATAGAGTCACTAAAATATTTAGAGTGGGATGGTAAACAAGTTGTTGTTTTCTTATTCGGGGATTATTTCCTTGTTTTGCTGGAGACACCACAGACATGGGTATATTCCTTGAGCTCCAGACAAACCAAACATTTTCATCAAAGACATCCAGAGAGCATACAACTTGCAAACCAAGAAGTTTGGCCATGTTGATAAGAGATTACAATAGATATATGAAATATGGGAAAGGGAATAAAAGGCAAGTGGCACATTATCATAATTGTTTACACAAACCAATGTTAGAGATTGAAATTGAAAATGTAGCTCCTCCTTACCTTCATATTTTATTAGGCATTGTTTTGAAACACCACAGACTTCTAGAACAGGTAGCTGATACAATAGACGCAAAGATATTTGAGAATTCGCAAGAGATACATGCAAACATTAGTACTTTTAAGAACTTGAAGAGATTTAGTAGGAACTGGAAATAGGCAGAAGAATTAGGAGCTAAAATTGAATTTTTCAGGTAGGTATTGAACTTTGTGAGGATAAGGAGGAGACAGATAATTTTAAAGTTAGACTTGAAAATGCGCAAGATGCGCTGGCCAAACTTCAGTTTCAAGATCTGTGTACTAGGTCTGGTCCAGTTTGCTCACACATGGACAAGGTACTAGCCAAACACAAAATCATACAACAGGCTTATAATAGCAGAGCATTTATAGGGAATCACTGCCACAGATATCTCACACAAAAAGTTTATAAAGATCTTACAAGAGCAATCATTACACAAACACTGAAAATTACAGACAAACAAGATATAACTAACATAGCTTTTATTGCCCAAGAACAATTCAACTCACTGAAAGAAGCATTTGAGAAAGTACACAACAAAATATCACACAGTAAACCAATTAGTAAAGAATCAATAACAGCATCGATAGAGACTTATATGTCTTTGTTCAGAAAGCTATTCCCCAGTAAGACAATTCATAAACAGCACATATTAGAAAAACATTGCGCAGACTGGATCAGAACTCATGATGTATGATTGAGATAATTGTTAGCTCTCATGTTCTGGGGACAATTGGGTGTGTTATTTTAAGGTTATAAATGTGGACATGCAATTTAAACTTTCAATAATTAATGTTTGACGCATGAAACCAAAACAAAACTTTGATATCCATTTTCTGCAGGTTTTCTACTTTTGATTTCTGTAATTTGTTATGCATGTTGATTGTGACCGTTTTAGTGTAAATTGAATTAGAAACAAACCATAACAAAATGTAAAAAAAACCCGTAAATTTTACACTATTTCAGACTATTATATCTTCTGTTCTAATTGTGATAAAATGTTTGTTCTTGTTCTAAAATTTACTCTAATATTTCTAGTCTAGCTTTACGCAAAATTAAAGCCGGTATTTATAATAATAAAGTAGCATAAAAGCAATTCAAACATGTTTTGGGGACAATTGGGTGTGTTATTTTAAGGTAATAAATGTGGACTTGCAATTTAAACTTTCAATAATTAATGTTTGACGCATGAAACCAAAACAAAACTTTGATATCCATTTTCTGCAGGTTTTCTACTTTTGATTTCTGTAATTTGTTATGCATGTTGATTGTGACCGTTTTAGTGTAAATTGAATTAGAAACAAACCATAACAAAATGTAAAAAAAACGTAAATTTTACACTATTTCAGACTATTATATCTTCTGTTATAATTGTGATAAAATGTTTGTTCTTTTTCTAAAATTTACTCTAACATTTCTAGTCTAGCTTTACGCAAAATTAAAGCCGGTATTTATAATAATAAAGTAGCATAAAAGCAATTCAAACATGTTTTGGGGACAATTGGGTGTGTTATTTTAAGGTAATAAATGTGGACTTGCATTTTAAACTTTCAATAATTAATGTTTGACGCATGAAACCAAAACAAATCTTTGATATCCATTTTCTGCAGGTTTTCTACTTTTGATTTCTGTAATTTGTTATGCATGTTGATTGTGACCGATTTAGTGAAAATTGCATTATAAACAAACCATAACAAAATATAAAAAAAAACGTAAATTTTACACTATTTCAGACTATTATATCTTCTGTTCTAATTGTGATAAAATGTTTGTTCTTGTTCTAAAATTTACTCTAACATTTCTAGTCTAGCTTTACGCAAAATTAAAGCCGGTATTTATAATAAAAAAAGTAGCCTCAAAGCATTAATTAAGCCCTATCAAAAGTAAACATCGCCACATGTTTTTCCCATTAGGAAGCTGACCACGTGACCTCTGTCAAGTGGGCTATAAATAGCGCGGTCGGGGAAAAAGGGGAAATAACTAAAAGATCGCTCGCAAACAGCCGTGAAGGACAAACAAAAAAGAAGACACAAATGTGAAGTTTGTTGTGATGCGTGAAGATGATACGAATGGTGACGTTGGGTAAGGGTGAAGGTTTACTTAATGTTAGGTACATAATATTCGTCTAAATAGTCGTTGTTCGGAGAGAATATATTTTTTTCTAACACACGTCTGTCTTCTTACTAGCTGTGACCAACCAAATAAACCATTGTACAGTAACGCCGCTTTACGCTACGCCGAATGGCGCTATTTCGGTTTTAGAACGTTCTTTTCCACCGAGTGCCGCTAAACAGGATATCAGATCAGCCACACTAAGACATGCAGAAGTAGTCTAAAGACATGAGGACACATTAACCCATGAGCACTGGTTGGGTGTTTGAATACTTCTTAAATATTCTTAACTGCTACTGATTTGGTTGTAAACATTTACTTACTTCCCCTTCTACCGTCAGGTGTAGAGGTTTGAAAGAGAGAGCGCCAGACTATCCTATCGGCTGTCTTCCTCCTGGCCTGGTTCCATTCTAGTCCTCGGTCCTTCAAAGATTGTCTGATGTTGTCCTCCCAGCGGACTCTGGGACGTCCTGGGGGTCTGGATCCCTGGCTCTTTGTTTCCCATGCTTGTCGTGGTAGCTGATCTTCTCCCATTCTGCAGACATGGCCAAACTATCTTAGTTGCGACTGTTCTACTTGGGTCTGCAGGGGGTGGGATTTTAGGCCTTGACGTATCGTCTGGTTGCGGACCATGTCTCTTCTTGTTACTTCAACCACCTTCCTCAGATACCTCATTTCTGAGGTTTGGATCTGGCTTTTGTGAGTTGTAGTCATTGCCCATGACTCGCATACATATGTCAAGACTGGGACATAGGTGGAGCGGTATACAGCCATCTTCGTTTTCTTACCAACCTCTCTCTTGCTGAGGAATCCTCGATTTATGGCCTTAAAAAGTCTCCCAGCTGCTGCTTTTCGAGTGGCCAACTCCTCTTTTATTCCTCCCTTTCGGTCTATAATAGCTCGGAGGTATTTAAAGTGGTCGACCTGCTCCAGAACCTGTTCACCCAGCTTAATCTGATGTCTTCTTTCTTCTCGTGATATCACCATGGATTTTGTTTTAGAGCTGCTTATGGCCATCCCTCTCTTCTCCAGCTCTTCCTTCCAGACTTGCAGGTTGGATTGGAGATGTGCCTCTGATTTAGCAATCAGGGCAAGATCATCAGCAAATGCCAGCTCTGAAATACAGACCTGTCTCATCTTCCAGTACCCCACTGAATACTTTCTTGTTCTCTCCTTACATGCCTTGATAACATCGTCCATGAGGAGTATGAAAAGATAAGGTGACAGGATATCACTGTAGTAAAGTACATCTGTGTGACACCCCGCTTGAAAATTAACTAACGTAGTCCTAAAATCTATTAATAACTACAAAGTTTGAAATTCGTCTGGGGCAAAGTCAAATTTACCGCTTGAAAATTAACTAACGAACTCCTAAAATCTATTAATAGCTACAATATTTGTAATTTGTCAAGGACAAGGTCACATCTACCGCCAACATGTTAATTAAAGAATGTGAATTTTTTCTAACACCAAGCGTTAAAAGTTACTACCCCCTTTTAACACACTACCCTTCCCAATATTTATTAACGAACGCCGAAAAATTAACAACCAATAGTATTGTTACCTCGTTTTTGGGTAGAGACCAAAAATCTAAGTTGTAATGGCATAAATGCCGATTCTGTCTTTTAATAAAAATTAAATAATTTATTTCTCAATAACCAAAAGGAATTAGATTGAAAGGGATATCTTAAATCATAGCGCTGTCATTGATTAATATAATACCATAAAGATTTCCCATAATAAAACGATCTTGACGTAGAAATATTTACTTTATTAATATTTTCAGTTGGGAAAAGCACAATAAATTATAAAAAAATTACACATATGAAAACGGGGACAAATAATTAAAAGAAACCTATATATGAAGATAGAGGACAGTGGTCTGTTTAATAATCACTTTCAATATTAAAAATCGATACATTAATAACAAAGATATTGTATAAATAAAATTGAGACAGACGAACAAACACACTTCTGAACTGCTCAAGTTTATAGCCTAGGGGAAAAAGTGAAAATTTCTGGACGCGTTTCTGATTGGTTAAGGGGGATGAGCATAGGGGCAATAAAATTAACATTTTGCCGGCATAGTCCGCCATTTGAAAAATACTATTTGCCAACTTGAGATCAGCGGGAGAGCATTCGTGACCAAAACTTTCACCGTCTGGACACTAGAGCATTTCTGAACTACCCATTTAATGCTAGTCAAGCTTGTGCATATTGTGATATATTCTTACTTGAGGGTAAGGCAGAATAAGTTTATTTGTTGAAATTAATTAACATGTCGGCCACATAGTTATTGTGCGCCATATTCGGATACTGCCTATGGGAAAGATTAATGTCACGACGCCTTAAGTAGGAATGCAGTTTTATTGTGAAATTGTGTCAAATGTGTTTGAAAATTTGCCATAACATTTTACGACTGTAAGTCCAAAAGAGAGGAAAAGTAATAGTGGCTTCTGGAGTGCCACAGTGTTCAATTAACATCTGACACCATACCTAGAAGTTGAAAAAAAAAATAAATGACCAGTCACAGGATTTGGGCACCCCTACTGATAGTATGGAAGACAAGCAATGCTTCAGGGACAGAGGTTGTGAAGTTGTGTGTAACAGATGAGAATACACATCCCTGATTGTAGAAAATGAAGATAAGATCTGGTGCAAATGGTCAGCACACGTGTCTGACCCAGGTAAGCGTACTGTCAATTAGTTGTGGAATTGTTATAAGACAGGCATTATCGGGGAGGGAATGTTCCTTCTCATTACAGGTCATATCACCAGTTAAAAAGCTGTGCAACTATCCTGGAGAAGACAGAAATTGCAGGCAGTGGACGCTCACAATACTTGCTGAGCTACAGGCCGTCTTCCAGAGGGCAGCACTATCTGTGTGATCATAAATACAGTTTGGAGCAACTAGTCTCAGACAGAATATTAAGATAAGTGCCTTACCTGGACACTTGAGAGCTCATTCTCATAATTAAAATAACAATCCACAACATAGATTTCCTGACCTGGGGAGGATGTAGAAAACAGATCTTCAAACAATAGTATAGTTACAAGTTCATGTATTTAAAAAAGACTGTGAGGTGCCCAAGAAAGTGACATTTGGTGATACAAGTCATGAACACTTTTCAACATATTGATTTCTATACTGTAAAATAAAAACTTTTCCCGAGTTGTTACTTCCTGTCCAAAACATTGAGGTACAGGAAGAATAAAACCACACACATATATATATATATATATATATATATATATATATCTTTCTTCTTCTTCCGTCCTTAGCCAACGACCGGCAAAGCAGTCAGTGGCCATTACGCCTAGTGGCGTCTTAAGGGCAACAGCAAATAGATTTTCTTTGCCGTTGTTCCCATCACGCCTAATGGCGTCTTTAGGGCAACGACAAATCAATCCGTTTGTCGTTGTTTCCGTAATCAAAGTGACTGGCAAACGGGTGATCAGCCCGTTGGTTATATATATATATATATATATATATATATATATATCTATATATATATATATATATATATATATATATATATATATATATATATATTTGTATATATCTAATTCTACAACCAGCCTTACTTCATTATTTTTACTAAGTTAAAGTTCTGTTTTACCATTTGTCATACATCATAATAATTGCATTACCCTAGACACATGCCATACACACCCTCACAGATTCTTTATTCAGGTGAGATCTCGGGAGGTGACAGTTAGGGACCCAGAGACTTTCAACATCATCATCCTTTACTCTGGGAACTTGCATAGTCTGACCTCACCTTGATTGTCTATACACCCTTATTCTGTTCAGAGAAGGGGTATTGCTCATAAGACCAGTCCCTTATCTGGCACTATTCTAGTGTCATCTGACACATCTA
This sequence comes from Oreohelix idahoensis, assembly GCA_024509875.1. Lineage (NCBI taxonomy): Eukaryota > Metazoa > Mollusca > Gastropoda > Stylommatophora > Oreohelicidae > Oreohelix > Oreohelix idahoensis. Next base: position 188,413 of record JAMPIV010002038.1, read on the forward strand.
ATTGTCCAAGGAAACCTATATTCTATACTCTAAAACCTCCTACCACAGAGTGGGGTCCTGTCCGGGATTATTGTACCACCATAACCTGGGACTCTTAGCATAAGAAATAAATAAATCAGCTGTGGAAATTGAATGAGCTGTCATTGCCTACAGTTTAGTAATATAAATATCATTTGTTAAATTATATTTTAAGATAAATAATTTGTGAAAGGAAGAAAAGATGGCAGATTTGGCCAAATTCAGATCTGCTACAGTGCAGACGGCGAAAGAACTTGGCATGGAGGGCCAAGCTCTGATTCAGTATGTACCTACTGAATGTGATAAATTCATTGATAGGGAAGATAGGAGGTTAGCAGAAGCTAAGAAATTACAGTTAGAGGCAGAAGATAAGAAATTACAGGTAGAGGCAGACAAGGAAACTAAGAAATTACAGTTAGAGGCAGAAGCTAAGAAATTACAGTTAGAGGCAGAAGCTAAGAAATTACAGTTAGAGGCTGAAAAGGAGGCTAGGAAATTAGAGGCTGATAGGGAAGCAGAAGAAAAAAGATTGCAAAGGGAAGCAGAAGAAAAAAGATTGCAAAGAGAGCATGAATTAAGACTAAGAGAACTGGAACTTCAAAGCCATGCTCCAGAAAATGGTAACAGCCCATCTACCTCTGATGCCAGTACAAGTCAGGGTGCCTCTAACGTAGCTATGAATTTTCACTTAGATCCTTTTGTGGAGAAGGACGACGAGATTGAGTCCTATCTCAGTAGGTATGAAAGGCTAGCTATAAATTATGGGTTAGAGAAGGAGAAGTGGAGTTTAAAATTATCCCAAGGGCTTAGGGGAACCTCTTATGAAGTCTTCTCAAAGTTAAGCAGAGAAGACCAAGAGGATTATGATATTTTAAAACAGGCCTTACTAATTAGATATGAGAAGAACGGGGAATTTTATAGGAAGAAATTTAGAAATGCTAGGTTACTGTCTGGGGAGACGTACCACCAGTTCTCTGCCAGACTGGATACCTATTTGGAGAAATGAACTGCTCTGGGGAAAACCCAAGATCTGAAGGAAATGATTATGATGGAGCATTTGAGAGAGTCCATGGCTCCAGACCTGAGAAAATTTCTCACGGAACAAGGTGCAGAGAGGCTGGGGGAGATTCTCAATGTTGCTGAGAGATATCAGGCAGCCCAGTCAGAAGTAGCTGGAGGTAAAAAGAAACCAGTAAAGAGTAATAAACCGCCACACAGTCAGAATAGGTTCGACAATAAAGATAAAACATATAGGTATAAACAAAATTGTGATAGGCCAAGATATGATCCTAGAGACAGAAACCCTCAAGTAAATGACAGGAAACCCTACAGACCAGAAGGAAAATATTGTAAAATTTGTAGGTTAAATAACCATAATACAAAAGACTGTAGGAAGAAAAATAACCCTCCACATTACGCTGCATGCCTTAAAACAGGACGTAAGGGACAGAAGGAAAAACCTACTGGACAGCAGGAACCTCATCATCCCCCTGTATTTGAAGACGTAGTATGCAATGGGGCCACTATTAAGTGCCTTTATGATACTGGATTGGATTTTGACTCAGTCGTGAGTTCTCACCTAGTGCACCCAGATCAATATACCACAGAAACAGTGGAGATACAAGGGGCAACTAAAGAAGTAGCAACCATGACACTTCCCATTGCAAGAATAAAAGTAAAAACTCGCTATGTGGAAGGAGTGATTAGAGCAGCAGTGATAAACGAACCAATCTACCCCCTGATACTAGGGTGTAGATATGTGTTGTTGGGAAATCCCAAAAGACCAGTGATTATGGCAGCAATACAGACCAGATCACAGTCATCATCTCATCTCAACCCATAACCCGTCATGGGTCGTAGGGGTGCCATGGTGGAAGCATCAGCAGACAGGGTCCTCCACTGCTCTCTATTCTCAGCAATGCGTACAAGTGTGGAGAAACCGTGTCCTGCCCATTCTTTGATGTTATCAGCCCAGGATTTTCATTGCCTTCCTCTTCTCCGTTTACCTTCGACTGTTCCCTGGAGGATCGTTTTCGAAAGGGAGTCATGACGAGTTACATGCCCAAACCAGGCAAGCTTTCGACGTTTCACTATTGACAAAAGTGGTTCTTGATGGCCTGCATAGGTGTTTATCTTCTCTCTAACATAGACATTTGTTTTGTGCTCTTTATAGCAAATGCGCAAAATTCTTCTGTAACATTTATGCTCGAAAGCCTGAATCCTTCGCTCCGTATCTGCAGTGAGTGTCCAGCCCTCACACCCATACAAGAGAATAGATAATACAAGTGATTTGTATAATTTGATCTTCACAGGAAAACTGATGTTACTTTTCCAGATCACATTCAACCTTGTCATGGCAGCTGAGGCCATCTCAAGTCTTGTCTTGATTTCTTTATTTGATCTTCCATCACTACATATAGTGGACCCGAGATATTTAAAGGTGTTAACTTCTTCTAACGTTTGCCCATTTAACGTAATGTTGGTCGGAACATGTTTCTTATGGCTATTCACCAATATCTTGCTTTTTTCTATATTAATTTCCATCCCATATGTTCTTGTTACTTTCTCCAGTCTAGAGGTAAGGTCTTGAAGTTCTGATTCTGTTCCAGCTATCAGATCAATATCATCAGCAAAACGTAGATTACACAGAGGTCGGCCTCCAATCGATATCACAGTCAAGGAAGGAGGAAGATAACCCAATAAATACTCATCCAGAGGAGATGAGGAAGGCACAGGCTGAGGATGGGTCACTAAAGCCGTGTTTCAGGAAACTCCCAAAAAGCCATACCCCTCCAAACAAAGGAGATTTTTATATGAAGAACAAGTTAATGTACAGGAAGGCCGGAACTGGATCAAATGGTCATGGACAGCTGGTACTTCCCACTTCATATAGGGAAAAGGTGATGGAGTTAGGACATGCTATCCCCTTCAGTGGTCATATGGGGATTAGCGCCACAGGACAGCGTATAGCTTGTCATTACTTCTGGCCAGGGATAACGGAAGATATAAAAAGGTATGTCAAATCCTGCCCAGAATGCCAAAGGGTAGCTCCAAAACATTGGACTGCACCTGCAACTTTAGGGGAGATGCCAATCACGGGAACCCCGTTTGAGAGAGTTGCAGTGGATATTGTGGGACCTCTGACACGTACCAAGAGGAGAAACAGTTACATTCTTACTCTGGTGGACACTTGTTCTATGTGGGGAGAGGCAGTAGCCCTGTCATCAATTGACTCAAAACATGTGGCAGAAGCGTTACTTACAATATTCACAAGGTTAGGTTTTCTCCACCAGATCTTGACTGATAATGGATCACATTTCAAGGGGAGGCTAACAGAGGAAGTTTTCAGGATCTTTCAGGCCAGGCACTTTCACTGTAGTCCGTATCACCCCCAAGGGAACGGGCAGGTGTAAAGGTTCAACGGGACACTTATTTCCATCCTGCGAAAGCTGGCACATGAAAAACCTGACACATGGGATCAATACTTACCCGCGGCTTTGTTTGCTTATCGGGAAGTCCATCATAATTCAACAGGAATGGCACCTGCAACATTGTTATTCGGCCGACCAATTAAAGGTCCATTGGAAGCCTTATTGAGGACATGGAAAGATGAGAAGGCAGAAGAGACTGTAACCTCATCATATCAGTATGTGAACGAGCTGACCACTCGATTAAAAACTGGCTGGAAACTCGCAAATGAGAACCTAAGACAAGCCAGGAAGAAGCATGCTGCATATTATAATAGGAAAGTGAAGGATAGGGAGCTTGCTGTGGGGGAGAAGGTGCTCCTTCTGTTACCCGGCAGCAGCAATAAACTTCAGATTGGATGGCAAGGTCCATACATAGTTCTAGAAAAGGTATCTAGAACTAACTACAAGATAGACAAGAAAGGAAAGGAAAAAGTCTATCATGTGAACCTTCTTAAGAAATATCATGATAGAGGAAACCTGGAAGGGGCACATTTAATGACCTTGGCCATAGCTACTGAGATGAAAAATGAACCTCTCACCTCTTACGAATACCCCCTGAAACCCTGTGAAACTCCTGCACAGGTAAAGATCAGTAATCATCTGACAAAAGGGCAGAGGGAGAAGATTCAGAAGGTTCTGGAGAATCATACAGACGTGTTAACGGACAAACCGGGGCATACTAACTTGTTGGAATATGACATGAAACTGCTAGACCCAACACCCATCTGTATGAGAGCCTATACTATCCCATTCGCAAAAGAGAAAGCTTTAAAAGAGGAGATAGATTATTTGTTACAAGAAGGGATTATTTTTCACAGTGAATCTCCTTATAGCTCCAGTGTGGTATTGTTGAGGAAACCCTCTGGGGAACATAGACTTTGCATAGATTACAGGAAACTGAATGTTGTCACAGAAGGTCAGGTGGATCCACTACCTGATACTAACCGATTGTTTGCCAGATTGAATAAGGCAAAATATTTTTCCAAGGTAGATCTCAGTAAGGGATATTATCAGATTCCAGTGAAGCCTGAGATTCGACCTTATCTGGCCTTTAGCACCTCGGAAGGGCACTATGAGTTCAACATGTTGCCGTTTGGATTGAAGAATGCTCCGAGTGTCTTTTCCAGAATGATGCGAAAACTATTGGATCCCCTGAAAAACCCATGTTACGAATTTCATGGATGATATCCTCATCGCTACGGAAACATTTGAGGAACATGTAGACTCATTAAACATGTTATTTGACAGACTCAGAGAGGCAAACGTAACTGCTAGACCAACAAAATGTTGTATTGGATGCAAGGAATTGGAATTCTTGGGACATACTGTACATCAGGGTAGCATGACCCCTGATCCTAAGAACTTGGAGAAATTGCAGAGAGCACCCAGACCACAGACGAAGAAGGATGTGAGATCCTTTGTCTCACTTTGTGGGTTTTACCAAAAATATATTAAAAATTTTAACTCTGTGTGTGCTCCTCTGACGGATTTAACTCGTAAAGGAAAACTAGATAACATAGAATGGTCAGCAGATTGTGAGTTGGCATATAATGAGTTAAAGCAAAAACTCACCAGTAAGCCCATATTGAAATTACCTGATTTGAGTCAGGAATTTGTGGTGAGAACTGACGCTAGTAAAGTGGGATTGGGAGCCACGTTGTTGCAAAGGGCATCATCACCAGACGGGGAATTGAACCCAGTTGCTTATGCCAGCCGCAAATTGAACAGAGCGGAACAAAACTACTCAACTATAGAAAAAGAATGTTTGGCTTTAGTCTGGGCGATAAAGAAATTCCAGATCTATCTGTATGGTAGGCATTTCGTGGTACAAAGCGATCATCAGCCCTGGTTTTTCTTGCTCAGGCCAAACATGGAAATGCACGATTGTTAAGGTGGTCACTCCTCATTCAACCTTACTCGTTTACCATTGAATATATTCCTGGATCGCAGAACGTTGGATCGGATTTCTTGAGTAGGCACCCACCTGCAGGAAACCAGGATCAACCTAAGGCATAGTTGAGTCAATTTGATCGAGATTGTAACACAGATAATAAAGCTGTACTAGTGGTTCACGCTTTTTAACAGGGGAGATATGTAGTAAAGTACATCTGTGTGACACCCCGCTCAAATTTCCCCGCTTGAAAATTAACTAACGTAGTCCTAAAATCTATTAATAACTACAGTGTTTGAAATTCGTCTGGGGCAAAGTCAAATTTACCGCTTGAAAATTAACTAACGCACTCCTAAAATCTATTAATAGCTACAGTATTTGTAATTTGTCAAGGACAAGGTCACATCTACCGCCAACATGTTAACTAAAGAATGTGAATTTTTTCTAACACCAAGCGTTAAAAGTTACTACCCCCTTTTAACACACTTCCCTTCCCAATATTTATTAACGAACGCCGAAAAATTAACAACCAATAGTATTGTTACCTCGTTTTTGGGTAGAGACCAAAAATCTAAGTTGTAATGGCAAAAATGCCGATTCTGTGCTTTTAATAAAAATTAAATAATTTATTTCTCAATAACTAAAGGGAATTAGATTGAAAGGAATATCTTGAATCATAGCGCTGATATTGATTAATATAATATCATAAAGATTTTCCATAATACAACTATCTTGGCGTAGAAATATTTATTTTATTAATATTTTCAGTTGGGAAAAGCACAATAAATTATAAAAAAATTACACATATGAAAACAGGGACAAATAATTAAAAGAAACCTATATAGGAAGATAGAGGACAGTGGTCTGTTTAATAATCACTTTCAATATTAAAAATCGACCCATTAATAACAAAGATATTGTATAAATAAAATTGAGACAGACGAACAAACACACTTCTGAACTGCTCAAGTTTATAGCTTAGGGGAAAAAGTTAAAATTTCTGGACGCGTTTCTGATTGGTTAAGGGGGTGAGCATAGGGGCAATAAAATTAACATTTTGCCGGCATAGTCCGCCATTTGAAAAATACTATTTGCCAACTTGAGATCAGCGGGAGAGCATTCGTGACCAAAACTTTCACCGTCTGGACACTAGAGCATTTCTGAACTACCCATTTAATGCTAGTCAAGCTTGTGCATATTGTGATATATTCTTACTTGAGGGTAAGGAAGAATAAGTTTATTTGTTGAAATTAATTAACATGTCGGCCACATAGTTATTGTGCGCCATATTCGGATACTGCCTATGGGAAAGATTAATGTCACGACGCCTTAAGTAGGAATGCAGTTTTATTGTGAAATTGTGTCAAATGTGTTTGAAAATTTGCCATAACATTTTACGACTGTAAGTCCAAAAGAGAGGAAAAGTAATAATGGCTTCTGGAGTGCCACCGTGTTCAATTAACATCTGACACCATACCTAGAAGTTGAAAAAAAAATAAATGACCAGTCACAGGATTTGGGCACCCCTACTGATAGTATGGAAGACAAGCAATGCTTCAGGGACAGAGGTTGTGAAGTTGTGTGTAACAGATGAGAATACACATCCCTGATTGTAGAAAATGGAGATAATATCTGGTGCAAATGGTCAGCACACGTGTCTGACCCAGGTAAGCGTACTGTCAATTAGTTTTGAAATTGTTAAAAGACAGGCATTATCGGGGAGGGAATGTTCCTTCTCATTACAGGTCATATCACCAGTTAAAAAGCTGCGCAACTATCCTGGAGAAGACAGAAATTGCAGGCAGTGGACGCTCACAATACTTGCTGAGCTACAGGCCGTCTTTCTTCCACAGGGCAGCACTATCTGTGTGATCATAAATACAGTTTGGAGCAACTAGTCTCAGACAGAATATTAAGATAAGTGCCTTACCTGGGCACTTGAGAGCTCATTATCATAATTAAAATAACAATCCACAACATAGATTTCCTGACCTGGGGAGGATGTAGAAAACAGATCTTCAAACAATAGTGTAGTTTCAAGTTCAAGTATTTAAAAAAGACTGTGAGGTGCCCACGAAAGTGACATTTGGTGATACAAGTCATGAACACTTTTCAACATATTGATTTCTATACTGTAAAATAAAAACTTTTCCCGAGTTGATACTTCCTGTCCAAAACATTGAGGTACAGGAAGAATAAAACCATGTGTATATATTTGTATATATCTAATTCTACGACCAGCCTTACTTCGTTATTTTTACTAAGTTAAAGTTCTGTTTTACCATTTGTCATACATCATCATAATTGCATTACCCTAGAGACATGCCATACACACCCTCACAGATTCTTTATTCAGGTGAGATCTCGGGAGGTGACAGTTAGGGACCCAGAGACTTTCAACATCATCATCCTTTACTCTGGGAACTTGCATAGTCTGACCTCACCTTGATTATCTATACACCCTTATTCTGTAGAGAAGGGAGTATTGTTCATAAGACCAGTCCCTTACCTGGCACTATTCTAGTGTCATCTGACACATCTAATTGTCCAAGGGAACCTATATTCTATACTCTAAAACCTCCTACCACAATCACCTTGTCTTACACCAGTGGTGGTCCTGAACTCTTCTGACTTATGGTTTGCTGTCCTCACATAATTTCTGCAAGACTTGTAGAAGCACTGTATAGTATGAATCAGAGGTGCTGGAATGTTCTTCCTTGCCAAACAGTCCCAAAGTTTGCTCCAGGGGACCCTGTCAAACGCCTTTTCCAGATCTATGAAACAAAGATGCATCTCACTCTTATACTCAAGAGCCTTTTCACTCAGCTGTCTGAGTGTGAAGATTAGGTCTTGAGTACTTCGGTTTGCTCGGAATCCGCACTGATCTCATGCAATTGTGGCTCAGCTAGGCGTCGGAGTCTCTGCTCTAGGATTCTAGAGTAGATTTTACCAGGGACACTGAGAAGGGATATGCCTCTATGGTTTCCACATTGTCGATTGTCACCTTATTTGAAAATTGGTGTTATGATGGCAATCTCTCAATCCTTTGGTATGGTCTTGTTGCACCACGCTGCCTGTAGGACCCTTAAGAGTAATAGGTCGCCTGATGCTCCCATGTACTTAACCATTTCTAGTGTTATACCATCATGCCCTGCTGCTTTGCCCATCTTGATTTTCTTCAGTGCTGCCTTCAGTTCTTCCATCTTTATGTCATCTTCATCACCATTGGTTTCCTCTTCTGTGCTAGTGGTTATCATTTCTGATGCTTGACCTTGCTCACCATCAAGGAGTTCTGAGAAATATTCTTTCCATCTTTCCATTACTTCCTTTGGGGCAGTAAGCAATTTGCCTTGCTTGTCCTTTATAAATTTGAGAGGGCATTGTTTTTCCTTCCTCATGTTCTTTAGGGTCTTATAGAACAATTTCTGGTTTTCTTGCGCATCTTTTTCTAGCTTTTCTCCAAATTCTTCCTAGGACTTCTGTTTTGCTGCTAGCACCTTGTTCTTTGCTTCTGTTCTAAGTATCACATATTCTATATATTTATCTATTTGTCCTGCTGTGTTTTTAGCTCCTAAGTATTGTTTCCATGCCATTTTCTTCTCTCTTATTTTCTCTTTGACTTCCTCTGTCCAACAAGGTGTCCTCTTTTTCTTGTTTCCAAGTCGGACTTCACCACATGCTTCTGCAGCAGCTGTCTTTATGATATCCTTGAATTTAAGCCAGAGGGTTTCCAAGTCATCAGGTTGTTCTTCTGTGTTTCTCACCGCTGTAGCAATAAGCCCCTGATATCTGGTGGAAACATTTAATGAATACGATCCCCGCCTTTACATCAAGAGTTGATTTTATTAGTGCACGAGTCTGATTTGATGGAGAAGTGGTCACAAGACATTAGTGCACGGCAAGGACATCAACATCACAACTCCACCACCCCGCCACACACACACACACACACACACACACACACACACACACACACACATACATACATATATATATATATATATATATATATATATATATATATATATATATGTATATATATATATATATATATATATATATATATATATATATATATATATATATATATATATATATAGTCGATCCTTGCTATTCGCGAGTTCCGTGTTCGCGGATTAGCTTATTCGCGCGAGATAAAGTGTAACCCATTTTTTCCATTCGCGGGCACCTCACGGGTATTCGCGGCCATGCGCAGTATGCAAAAATTTTCGAGACGCCTACCGCGCAGCGTCGCAGGTGGGGCCAGCAAGGAGAGGCTGCCTCCTTGTTCTCGCGGCTTTCGTTGTGTTTACACGTGTCGTTGTCGAGCATCTTTTCATCCACGTTTTGCAGTTTTACGCTGTTTTTGATTATTTTTGTAATTAATAATGGCATCCAAGCGTAGTGCAAGTGTGTTGGTGAAATACTGTACTATTACAAAGAAAAAAGTGTATAAAATAAATTTATAAAATGTACAGCATAACAAATAAGCTGTTGTTGTTTTTTTACAAGAAGGGTACACGAAATGATGATTTTCTTGTGATCGGTAGCAAAAGCGTATGGTGAACAGGGTCCTTCATGAACCTAACCCCCCTTTTCCCACAGGATCAATGGTTCAGGTATTTGCAGATTACCGCATACACGGGGTTTTTAAGGAAACTAACCCCCGCGAATAGCTAGGATTGAGTTATATATATATATATATATATTTATTTATTTATTTATTTATAAACAGTGGTCAGCGTTATTAAGTTACACCTATTTGCCGAGAGCTGCCGTCTTTGTGTACATCAGTATCTACCACGCTGCTGCTGTGATGTGTTCTGTTTTGCTAATATGTTGGTGATTAAGCCTATGCATGTATGACTACACTTTACTAACAAAATATGTTTTATAATTTTATAACTTATCAAATTAATGTTCCACATAACACTGAGTGTGACTTATTTAAGCTAGCAAGTACTTGGCGGAAGCAATAACGAGTCAGCTGATAAAGAACGCGGTCTTTCACAAAAGTTGCATAGAGCGTAAATACTTTGCTCCATCTTTCACCGCATATTCTAAGTTCCTTTGAGGTTTTTTTTTTTAAAGGTGTATTTTAAATCCAAGTTTATCGTAATTACAGTAATAATTAACTAGAGCAGAACTAAGCCGTACGTCACTACAAATATTTACAGTCTCCCACCCATTCACTGCCTCTAGGCGATAACTATGGCTCTCACCAACCTCTCTGATTCTATTGCATTAATCATTCTTCAAACGTGTGCTAATCATTACACAGCTCATTACGAAGCATCCTACATTTACTACTAAAGACACTTTAGTAAATTACTGTTTATTATTACCCACACTCGTCCCCTCAAACATCATGTTGTATACAGTACAGTAAACGATATCTCAGGTTAAACATAACCTGTCAGGATCGCCTCTCCATTTATGCTGTTAAAATGACTCAGTAGAGCGCTGTTTCGTTTAGTGTTCCATTTTCCACGAACGAATATTGAGCGCTAAGCGGGGTATTACTGTATTCAAGTTTTGGGGAGTTGCCCCTTTGTTTGTTAGAGCAGAAAATAATGAGCGAATTGTCTGTCCTTTTAATGTAACTCACTGGAACTCGATGGAAACACATGTAGGCGCACATGCAAGAATTAATCTTCAACTGCCATGCCTGGTTGCGTAAAGGATCATGTCTTTACGCCACTTCTTTCCTCATGGCTGTTTATCAATTCTGTTATTGACTTTTTTTGCCATGCCGTGATGTCAGACTATCTAGTATTTCCTCTCTTTGTCGTGCTTTGTTTCTTTTCCCTTCAATCTTTCCTGTTGTCACTATATCTTTTCCATTCAGTCTTTCATGTTGTCAGTACACCTTTTCCCTTCATTTATTCATGTTGTCACTATATCTTTTCCCTTAATCTTTCCTGTTGTCACTATATCTTTTCCATTTAGTCTTTCCTGTTGTCAATACACTTTTTTCATTCAGTCGTTCATGTTGTCAGTATATCTTTTCCATTCAGTCTTTCATGTTGTCACTATATCTTTTCCATTCAGTCTTTCATGTTGTCACTATATCTTTTCCATTCAGTCTTTCATGTTGTCACTATATCTTTTCCATTCAGTCTTTCATGTTGTCACTATATCTTTTCCATTCAGTCTTTCCTGTTGTCCCAGTAGGTTCCGGCATTCTTCTCATAAATGCAAGAATAAAAAAGATAAATAACGTATTTGCTAAAGAAGATGTCTGAATTTCCAAAGAAGTAAGTTAAAACTGGAAACTAAGAATGTCAAACTAAGTGTTCAGATTTTTTTATTATTGAGCAGAAACCCGGAGAATAATTAAGGTGAAGAAAATGAAAAAAAAAGTATAAATACTGACTTTAATAACTTGATGCTTGAGGAAAATAATAGGATAGAAGACTGGCAGGAGAGATGCATTAGAAATCAAAACTGTCAGGAAAATAATCAAATTCCCGCAGAAAACTTTGATTAAAAACAAAACAAAAAAAAATTCATACAGAAATAAATTGAACGTGTATGAGAAAAGTGACATATAACCCTTATTGTCACGCATTGACCAGAAATCTGGTCGAAAAAGAGATACAAAGGAAAACATGTAGAACGGACACTTTGACAGAACGGAGTGATGAAGAATTATAGAGAACGCTGGAGAAGACAGTCTACGACAGATCTGAAAGACGGAAAGTAATGGGGAAGGGGGGGGGGAATGAAAGAGGACGCTTTGACACGACTCATAGATGGAGAATCATGGGGAGCAAAGGAAAAGGGCGCATTCAATAGCTCCTGATTTCAGTGGTAACTCTGAGTAGGTCATCAGGTAACAGGTAAAGGTAGTCCCATAGCAAATACTGCCGTTGGGGAATGAAGCGTTAGAGACTTTTCAATACTAGGTCCAGCATCGGGAGATGGGATGACCAGTTCCCTTCCTCGCTGCCTTTTCCTTCACTAACTCAAAGAACAGAGTCAGGTGCCCATTTACAGCTGGGTAGACTGGAGAGTGTTGGTACCGTGATTCGAACTCGCACCTTTGCCGCTAGAGACCAGCACCCTAACCACTCTGTCATTCGGACACTCAAGGTCATCAGGTACATCAGGTAAATCTGAGTAGGTCATTAGATAAATCAGATGTTGAAAATGTCATTCAAGTGTGTTTTTATCATTCGTATTGCAGCACATCCAAAGAACATCTCCATCATACAGGTATATGCCCCCACTACTGACTATGAGGATGAGGCAATTGATACATTTTATGACAATTTGGATGAAGCAATTAAGAAAATTCCAAAGAAAGATCTTCTCATTGATCTAGGTGATTGGAATGCTAAAATAGGGCCAGATGCATACGGTCACTGGGCTGGCACAGTGGGGAAATTTGGGACTGGAGAAACCAACGATCGAGGACTAAGGCTACTAGAATTTGCCAGCAACTATAAACTAACCCTTGCAAATACACTATTTCCTCATAAGTTATCAAGAAGAACAACGTGGCATGCCCCAAAAAACTGAGATACATAACCAAATTGATTTTATTCTTGTATCCAAAAGATTCAAGTCCAGCATTAATAAAGCCAAGACTAGGACTTTTCCTGGCGCCGACATTGGTAGTGATCACGACATGGTATTGATGACGCTCAAGCTTAAACTCAAAAAGAACTATAATCAAAACAGATGTTCTCAGTTAAGATTCAATTTAGACAAATTGAAAGATCCAGAAATCGCGGGAATCTTTGAGGCAACTGTTGGAGGAAAATTCGCAGCTCTCAACTTTTTGGAGGATGATATCAACTCAATCACAGAGAACATGAAAGACGTGCTCATTGAATCAGCAACAGAAATACTTGGTAAAAGAAAGAAAATAAACAAACCATGGGTTACAGATGACATTCTGAAGTTATGTGATACACGACGGGAAATGAAAAAGGTTAAGAAAGAGGTTCCTGAAGCAGCATGGCAATACAGTATGGTGAATAAAAATATTAGAAAGAAAATGAAACAGGCCAAAGAAAAATGGGTAGCTGATCAATGTGAGTCCATTAATACGGGGCTAATAAAAGGTAACAGCAAGGCAGTTTTTTGACACATTAAGAAGACTATCAAAAACCCCAACAGCCCAGGGTAACTGTCATAGAAGATAGCAATGGGGCTCTGCTCAATGAAAAAACAGCTGTAATGAGAAGGTGGACAGAATATTGTAAAGAATTATATAACTGTAAACTTGACACTGACTTAGGCATATTAAACAACATTAAGTGCGAAAACAGAGAACTCGGAAATGCAGCAATACTACGGGAAGAAGTGGAAGAGGCTATATGTTCGATGAAAGGAGGGAAGTCACCGGGTGTGGATAATATACCAGCAGAGCTCTTGAAATATGGAGGACCAGATATAGTAAAAATCATGACAACAATTTGCCAGAAGATATGGAGTACAAAAAAATGGCCAAAAGAATGGACGCAGTCATTAGTAATACCGCTTCCAAAGAAAGGAAATCTAAAAATGTGCAAGAACTACAGAACCATTAGCCTTATTAGTCATCCAAGTAAGGTGATGTTAAGGATACTTTTGAACAGAATAAAACAGAAATCAGAAGAAATCTTGTCAGAGGAACAGGCTGGCTTTAGACCAAAAAGAAGTACCTCAGAACAAATCTTCAATATTAGATTACTGATCGAAAAACATCTCCAGCATCAACATGATTTATACCATAACTTCATCGATTTCACAAAAGCCTTCGATCGAGTCTGGCATGAAGGTTTATGGCAAATAATGAGAAAATTCAATTTTGATACCAACATCATAGATATCATTGAAGCACTATACAAGGACGCAAGCAGTGCTGTTTTTGCAAGCAATGACATTGGAGAATTTTTCAAAACAACTGTAGGAGTTCGCCAGGGATGTATCCTGTCACCAGTGCTCTTTAACATTTATCTAGAACATATTATGCAGGAGGCTCTCTACGATTATAAATCAACCATATCGATTGGAGGCCGACCTCTGTGTAATCTACGTTTTGCTGATGATATTGATCTGATAGCTGGAACAGAATCAGAACTTCAAGACCTTACCTCTAGACTGGAGAAAGTAACAAGAACATATGGGATGGAAATTAATATAGAAAAAAGCAAGATATTGGTGAATAGCCATAAGAAACATGTTCCGACCAACATTACGTTAAATGGGCAAACGTTAGAAGATGTTAACACCTTTAAATATCTCGGGTCCACTATATGTAGTGATGGAAGATCAAATAAAGAAATCAAGACAAGACTTGAGATGGCCTCAGCTGCCATGACAAGGTTGAATGTGATCTGGAAAAGTAACATCAGTTTTCCTGTGAAGATCAAATTATACAAATCACTTGTATTATCTATTCTCTTGTATGGGTGTGAGGGCTGGACACTCACTGCAGATACGGAGCGAAGGATTCAGGCTTTCGAGCATAAATGTTACAGAAGAATTTTGCGCATTTGCTATAAAGAGCACAAAACAAATGTCTATGTTAGAGAGAAGATAAACACCTATGCAGGCCATCAAGAACCACTTTTGTCAATAGTGAAACGTCGAAAGCTTGCCTGGTTTGGGCATGTAACTCGTCATGACTCCCTTTCGAAAACGATCCTCCAGGGAACAGTCGAAGGTAAACGGAGAAGAGGAAGGCAAAGAAAATCCTGGGCTGATAACATCAAAGAATGGGCAGGACACGGTTTCTCCACACTTGTACGCATTGCTGAGAATAGAGAGCAGTGGAGGACCCTGTCTGCTGATGCTTCCACCATGGCACCTCTACGACCCATGACGGGTTATGGGTTGAGATGATGATTAGAGAAATGTTCTTATCATTTATATTAGAGAAATAATCTGCAGTGAAAAGCTTTTTCATCAATAATTGCAGAATTTCAATTCAAATCCACAGGCTTAACCTAAATCAATAATAGTTATGCATGATAAAGTGTTTGATCGTCCGGTGTTATTGGTCGCCATGGAAATGACGGCAATATTAGATTTTAATGCTACATATAAATTCATCTAGGCTTAAATATTGTTTTGTTAACTTATGAGCATCAAATTTTAACTGGAAGCTCATCATTCTATTGAAAACATGTGTGAGAATGGTTGTTTTTTTCTGGACCAGCTCTTTTTAGGGCTAACGTCAGTCTATCGTTCTAAACAAACTGGAAACAAAATTCACCCAATGGACCCCTATTATAACCGAAAGGTCCCCTCCTAGGGTCAGGCTGAACAGGTTATCGTAGATAAATCTAAAAAAAAAAAAATTCATCTCGCCTTTAGTATCCATGGAAACAGTCATGCCACACCGACAAACAAAATGTCTGCACTATGAATTGCGAAGAGGAAATAATCATTGTTTCAAAAGTTGAATCAAGTGAAACAATTCAAGATAATCTACATAACCATTGACGTTATGTGTTAATGATGATACTGAGCAAGTTAACACGCAGCATTTAAGATCACTTGTCCAGTATCTAGTTGTCTGTGCTGGTTTATATGTGTTTTTAGTTGTGTACCCAAAGGCGGAGCATAACAGTGACGCGCATTTTAATAATGGTGCAGACAATTGTGATCGACAAGTACTGAACGTTGAATAGAAATAACGGCTTACGCGTTATAACGCGTTAAATATTATCATCATTATCAGCATAATTGTCGTTTTTGCTCCCTGTGGCGAGATGTTCAGATGATAGAGATAAAGATTAAAGATAGTTTCCCAGGCTCAGAAAAGAGAACTGGTGAAGGGGTGACACAGGATGAAGTCGGGCTTAAGCTCACAGTCCAGATGTTATAGAAGTAGTGAACAAGTGGTTAAGTTGCCCTCTCGCTGGACCTTATCCTATGCCTCTAAAGAAAATATGATTGGCGCTAAAATATCCCTTCAACTTACAATTACTTTAACACAGAAAAACATTGTATCTGTGAAAATAATTCAATAACTTCAGTTGTAAAATCAAATCATTCATTTGTAAACTTAATGTTAAAGAAAAAGAGAAAATAATGTTATATATATATATATATAGTCGCGGTAGCGCAGTGGTTAGTGCACTGGGTTCCTAGCTCGGTGGTCCATGGTTCGATCCCCAGTTGAGGTGGGATATTTTAGACTGCAAACGGCTCCAGGGTCAACCCAGTGGGCGTGTAACGGGATCCTTTACCTTTATATATATATATATATATATATATATATATATATATATATATATATATATATATATATATATATATATATATAACAGAATCTTTTGGGGCGACCCCTTCTTCTTCCTAATTTCTGTTTCACTACGGCAGTAATCTGTACATTTGTGGTACGGATTTTATTGCGTGCTTTCAATTGTCGCACTTTCTTTCTTTCTCTGCTAAGTAGCAGATATTTGATATTATCAAATCATTTTGACACACCTTGTAGGTGATAATAATCACATTTTGCTTGATGCGGCACAGATTTGCTGAGATTAGAGCAGATGAAAACCAATGTGGGTTTGCTCAGTTTCGCATGATTCTGTTTGCTCAAGCTGTGCCGGGTGATAAAATTACTCGCACGTAGTCGGTCTTCGTTTGCTCAGGTAACAAATAACAATATTACCCGTCTGTGCGACACATTTGGGACGAACACGTATGATATAATCATTTCCTGTCCACGACATTACTTTGCAACAAAGTAATAACTGTTACATCTGACACACGTTGTCGTATGATTTTAACGACATGTTTGTGAGTTCGTACACAGAGCAATCGGATGTTTATAGCCCATTTTCAGAAAATTAATGTTTGAAATTTTGCACTAGATGAGTCATGCAAAATATTCAAATCAGATTGGCTGATCATTTGAGTTCCATAACAAACAGAGCGGGATAGGACCGTGAATATAGCCTGGCGTTTGTTCAGTGTTCTTTCACTGTGAAAATTTACTCTGATGAATCGCTTGCCAGGAACAACCAGACTTGCCAGAAGAAAATTCAGGATTTCCATTTATCAGACCGGACTTTTATTGGAACATCTTGTAAGACTTAATACAGCCCAAGAAATTCATTTTTATAAGGAACCGGACTCTGAGGAAACTGAACACACAAAGTCATAAGAGGGAGTTTTAGTGCTAAATTAACGACCCCAAGTACACGTGTAAGAGGCCTAACCCAGTGCCTTAACTTATTCATCTGAGCAAAAACGAATGTGAGCCAAGATTGGCGTAAGTTGCGATTTTACATTCTATATTTCATTACTAACATGTGAACAAACATATATGTATATATTACCATGTGAATTTTAATGTGTGAAAAGTGCTAGGAATGTCCAAGTCATTTGAGGCTGGCAACATAAGTGCATAGAATGATGATTTCATGAACCACCACTGCCAAAGGCTGGTGATTGCTTTATTGCTAGTTTCGTAAAGAGAACTAAAAAACATAAAGTACTCTCAGGTTCCATATGGAGCAGGGAGGGAAAGATGAAAGAAATGCTGTACATTCTAAGTATAATATCTACATTTTCAAACAGTGTAAATGTAAGCGACATATTCACTTTAAAATTAATGGAAGTTTCAAACTTTTCAATCAGTGTAAATATAAATGAAAACATATTCAATTTACATGTATATTGTGAACACTTTTCAAACAGTGGAAATGTAAATGTAAACATACTCTATCTGTATTATTAACCTTTTCATTTAAATGTAAAATCAATATATATGTTCCATTTAAATGTAAAGAAAGGTTTCTCTCGAGAGCTTAAGTTTAATACTCATCGAGAGTAATTCAGAGTTAAATGGGATGGTGAAATAGAAATAGGGGGCACATAACTATGTGTCGGAAAACGCAATACTTAGGAGAGCGTTTCGCTTCTATTCTTTCATCACAGTTATTGGTGGTACCAGCAGAAAGTACTATCTCTGGAACAAAGTCAAGGTAGAAGTGGACTGACGTTGTGCGAGACGCCATCATAAGAGAGTCTTATAGACAGACACAGGACCAGCTTGGCCGTTACGCCTTGGCGTTCTGGAAACGTGTGGCGCCTTTAACCTTGACCAGCGACAAAAGTGAGCAGTGTAACAAGAACCAACCTATCAGAAGGAGCAGAACCGTCATTGGCAGCTAAGTTCAATCTATATGCTGCCACTTGAACTTCTCTTTTTTTTACAATTTACACCCCATCACAACCGTGATGATAACTTTTTCTTGATCCATAACTATTCAAATTTTTAAACTGTTAAACCTAAAGTGATTATTAAATTTTGTTACTTGTAGTTATATAAATTTAACTTCGATTTAATCCTTGTAAATGTACTGCAAGTTTGTCTCAGTCAATTTACTACACACACTCTAAACAGAGCTATACCAGACTAATAAGAATTCCACTGAGTAAATCAGAGGTGGGGGCTTAACGAGCTAACATAACCCATTGCTTAATCCTTCACAAAAGTTGGCAGATTCTAGAATTAACTTGCTCAGCCAGATGCAGCATTGTTTTCGCTTATCTGAATATCTTGTGAAACACCTTTGTGGTAGAAGCGTCATTAACCTTCTATCTACATGTCTGCCAAGAGTAATCTTGTGCGAAGGTAGACACCTTTGAAGCCCGTATTAGATACTCTTGAGTTTTGGCCACTGTTGGACCACTACTGCAAAGCAGAGGCATATATATATATATATATATATATATATATATATATATATATATATATATATATATATATATATATATATATATATATATATATATATATATATATAATATATATATATAGATATATATATATATATATATATATATATATATATATATATATATATATATATATATAGTACTTTGCAAAAAAAAATGGCAGTCATATTTTCGCAACGCAGCACACTCATAGAAGCAAATAATAATAAAAACTGTATGTCCAGAGGAAGATTGGTAACTCCCCTATGCATTATCAGTGGTTTCAGTACAATATAATGTTTCCTTCTCCAGCAAGGCAAGCCTGGATGCGGCGAGGCATACTTCCTACAATTGTTTGTAGGTAATTGTGAGTCAGACTGTCCCAGTATTTTTCAGCTACCTTCTTCAATTGTTCAATGTCTCTGAGTCCACTCTTTTTTAAATGATTCTTGAGTAGTGCCCAAACGTTTTCAATTGGGTTTAGGTCGGGACTGTTACTGGGCCACTTCATCACTATCACATTCTTCTCTTGCAGCCATGCTTTGGTGGTATGAGTTGTATGCTTTGGGTCATTGTCATGTTGAAATGTGTACCCATCGGGGTACATGACCTGCATAAATGGCAGAAGGTGTTCCTCTAGTATGTCGATGTACCTTTCTTTCGTGAGAATTCATGTGAAAACACACAGTGGGGTGGCACCTCTTGCTGACACCCCTCCCCAAAGATGGAATTTCTGGGTATGTTTCGGTCGCTGGTACACAGGCGTTACAGAGTCTTTCGTCCAAATATTTATTTGAGCAGGATAAGACCAAACAGAACATTCATCTGAAAAAATCACATTGTCCCATGACAAATTGTGGTGTTCGTGGCACCAGTTCAAGCGCATCTGTTTGTGAGTCTCTGTGAGCAATGGTGACGAAATTACCCGCATTTTTGTGTAATTCATCCTGTGTAGCTCCCGGTTGACAGTAGCATTAGATACCTCTGGGCTTCCCAACTCGATCATGCGCTGCCGTATGTTTTCTACACTCTTCATTGGCCCAGCCCAAACGATTTGGGCGAGACGCCGATGGTCCTTTGTGTCCAAAATTCTTGGCCTCCCACTACCTTCTTTTCGCTCGATTCCATTACCTGCTTTTAATTTACTCACAACTCTGTAGACAGTCCGTTCAGGAATGTTCAAGGTTTTAGAAATGTTGGTACATGTTTGATTTCCTTCATTCCAAAGCTGTGAAATTAACATACACTTTGACTTTGTATCCATTTTCTGCCACTAGCATTAGAAATTGTCGTCTGCTCTATTATCAGGGGACTTTACTCTACGCTAATTTTTTTTAACTTTTGGTAGTGGTTGCTCACTTAAGTGGAGTGCAAATTTGGGGCAGAACATGCATATTTAATTAGATTTCAGCATATTTAGCTGAGCAATATGACTGCCATTTTTTTTTGCAAAGTACTGTGTGTATATATATATATATATATATATATATATATATATATATATATATATATATATATATATATATATATATATATATATATATATATATATATATATATATATATATATATATATATATATATATATATATATATATATACGAGGCGTGTTCAAATGAAACCCAACCGTGCTGATCCAAGTGGACATTCGTAGGAGGAGCATGATGACGTCACATCTGACGTAATAAGCACATGCGAATGTACAAGTGTGTAAGTGTTCATTCTATTAGTATTCTAAGGAAGAACGCATGGGGTGGAGTTTGAACCGCCTGCTGCGTTACGAAGAGGAGGGCGATGCATTTCTGTTGCGCATAGTGGCAGGCGATGAATCGTAGTGCCACCACTTTGAGCCGTACAGCAAATCAGCGAGCATGCTATGGAAACATCCCGGATCACCAAAACCCAAAAAATTCAAGTCACAGATTTCCGCCGGTAAGGTTATGCTGACCGCATTTTTTTGACCATGAAGGGCTTCTATTGGTAGACTTTAAAGAGCCTGGCGTGAACATCAATGCCATCCACTACAAAGACACACTAGACAACCTGCATACAGCCATCAAGAATAAACGACCCGGCATGCTTTCGCGTGGTGTGATTCGGTTGCACGACAATGCTCGTCCACATGTTGCGAACGTTGTACAGGAAGCGTTAGCAAGGAAAAGGTGGGAAGTTCTGCCACACCCAGCCTACAGCCCCGATCTGTCACCATGTGACTTTCATTTGTTCGGACCCTTAAAAAATCTCTAAAGGGACAACGATTCGACTCCGATGCAGACGTCAGGGCCTCGGTGACCAAAAGGTTCAATAAGCAATCAAAGTCATTTTTCTCGGACGGCATCCGCCGTCTACCCAAGCAGTGGGATGCGTGACTGAATGCCTATGGTGACTATTTCTAAAGAACCCCAGTGGGTACTTGCTTCATAAAAATTGCTGTATTTATTTCTACTACTCCTGCTGATGTACCTTACATATATTTGTTATAAAGCCACTGGGACGGGTTTCATTTGAACACACCTCGTATATATACTGTTCAAAAAAAGAAACGCAACATTGTTGCAGTGGTAATGGACACCAAATTTCAAACTTGTACCAACATTTTATTTTACGGAATTAATGTTTCAATCTTGGCATGAAGAAACTTTCAGACTTTAACAATGAAATGAAGTTCATTAAATTTGGTTTGGACTTTTATTCTTTGCGACTGAGGCCTCCGTTTCAGTAAGGTGTATGGCCTCCTCTGGCCTCTATCAGAGAACGACATCTCCTTGACATGGATCCGATTAGCCGTTGGATCTGTTGTTGTGGGATGGCTACCCACTCTTCCCGCAGTGCAAGAGACAACTGTCGGAGATTGGCTGGAGCCACGTCTCGCTGGCGGAGTCGTCTGTCGAGTTCATCCCATAAGTGTTCTATGGGGTTCATGTCTGATGACATGGCTGGCCACGGAATGGTCTGGACGTTGTTGTCAGCGAGGAACTGGGTGGTGAATTGTGCCACATGAGGTCGAGCGTTATCCTGCTGAAAAATCGACCCTCGTGCAGCCAGAAGTGGAAGGACGTGAGGACGAAGAATTTCAGCGACGTATCTTGGGCATTCAGGCGTCCTTCAATGTGCACCAGGTCACTTCTTCCCATGAAGTTGATCGCCCCCCACATCAGTACACCTCCACCACCATGTGGAGGAGCCTCATCAACGCTGTTCTGGGCGTAGCGCTCATGGACTCTGCGGTAAACTCTTCTCCGTCTATCGTGTCGCTGGAGCGCAAAAAATGATTCATCACTAAACCAAACCCGTCTCCAGTCATTCCCAACGGTCCATTGACGATGCTGGTTCGCCCACTGCATTCGGTTCTGGCGATGCCGGTCCGTAAGAACAGGACCTCTTGTAGGGTCTTCTAGCCCAAAGACCAGAGTCGTGCAGCCGGTTCCTGACCGTTTGCTTTGAAATTCGACGAGCTGCTGACATTGACTGGACTGTGGAGGACGCAGATGCAAGTCGATTCCTGAGGTGATGCAGCCGTATGAAGCGGTCTTCGGCAGGAGTTGTGACTCTGGGTCTTCCACTGCGGGCCGGTCTGCCACTGAGCCAGTTTCTTGAAATCGCCTCCAAAGGCGACTAATGGTGCTTCTAACCACATTAAATTGTCTGGCCACTACACTTTGTGACTGTCCAGTCTGTAAACGTCCAATGATGATGAGTCGTTGTTCTGTAGTGAGATGAGCCATACTTGCGCATTGAATTTTCAACTGAATTTATTCGAGAAGCGTCAATCTTTTATAGGCATTCAATAATATGGTCAGAGAGTTTTGTGTTCAGTAAGTTTCACGGGATTCTCATGAACCTGTCACGAGTTATTGTCAAAAATGTTGTTTTGACCTTGACCTCTTTCATGACCTCACGAATCATGAGGTGAGTACTATTCAGGCAACCACGAGAAGTTAATGACCAGGTGGACACAGTCGATAGGTTGACTGATATCCAATCAGCGAATATCTTTTATAACAGTAACACCAAAAAAGTTGCGTTTCTTTTATTGAACAGTATATATATATACATGGAAAAATTTACAGCACAGATGACACAAATGAATTATCTACATAGTCCTTGGTCCTATGGATAGACCCCGGAGCCGTTCGCTGTCTAAAAATCCCACCTCAACTGGGAATGGAACCATGGATCACCGAGCTAGGAAGCCAGTGCACTAACCACTGCGCAAAGCGGCTCCTTTTGAGTTTGAGTAGGATTGGTGATGCTTTCTGGGTAGAAGTGACTTATTTTTGAGATATGATCCTGGTCCTTGAGTCACTATGTTAATAAGACCAGCCAGCTGCAATTGTATTGTTCAAGGTTTACCGTTAAAGTCTTCTGGTCCTCACGGCACAATGCTAAGGCAGTGGTGGTCCACAAATACGTTAGGTCCCCTGGCTATTAGACATGATGCTGATGCCAGGTGGCAGTGGTGGTCCACTCACTAATTGAAACCTGAAAAACAACCAGCCCAGTGTATGGCACTTGTCGGGTTTTAAACACCACGTCCTACTGTCAGTGTCTCTGTCTCAGTTAATTACGGCTTTTAAACATAAAGTGATATTATTTATATTTAATACATGAAATAACATTATCTAAATAAAATAACATCATCTACAAAGTCTCATTGACTATATCATCTAGGCCTGTCATCGGGGTAATTATGTCGTATAATACATTTTAATACATTGGTCATATAGACAAAAGGTCTGAAGACATGAAGGGAACAGTCCAATATGCTGGAAGCACATCAAAGCCCTTTGACATTCGCAGTGGCATTAAACAAGGCTGCGTTCTGGCTCAAACCCTCTTTGGGATCTTCTTTGCCTTGCTCTTGAAACATGAGTTCAGAGATGCAACTGAAGGAATATGCCTTCACACTAGGTCAAATGGCCGTCTGTTTAATCTCGCAAGGCTGAAGGCAAAAACAAAACCCAGATGGGTCAATATAAGAGGCTTGTTATTCGCTGATGACGCTGCTGGAGGAATAAGTGTAACAGTAGACAGTTAGCCAGATAACTTAAAAATAAAAAACACTTAAAGCCCCAAGGGTAATATAACCTATAGGGACATTGCCACTATTAACACACAAATAGACCATAGAACACTATTGGTAGGTAACTGTTAAAGTATATTCGCGGGGGGAGTTATATGTGTGAGATCCTCACATGTGAGTCTAGTATTTTATAGACGCACATGTGAGCGCATCTAAATTAATTGCATGTTTAAGTATTTGCATACGACCGTGCACTATTATTGAACGGTTATGACGCGATTTGTCGCGGTGATTTGTTGCCATCCAGCTATGATTCTGGAGGCAGATCCGAAAGTCCTTGGTCATGGACAGACGTCTCATATGAATAATATTATGTGTCTTGGTCCCAAGTCGTGGGAAGACACACCTAAATATATTGCTATATCTCCCTAAGTGGAGCATGAATATTGGCTAGAACTGGCTCTTTAAGATGAATAGTCTCGTAATGGAAACTGAGATCCTACGGACATATTGCCGCAGAGCTTCCGTCGCCCTTGAGATGGTGACGGTTAGTGAGATCGGTCAACTTCAATATTGATTATTTATGTCGATATATATGCCTGCCATGAATTTGAATTTAACTCTGAAATGTTATGACACGTGATGATCGCTGTACCAGTTCGTCAAAGTATTCACGTCTGTCTTCGATAAATGATGTCTCGTCGAAAAAACATACGAGTCCAGTGATTGCTTGCTCTTGGGTTTAATCATTCTGTTTTGGTCCATTGTGATATAGAATGCCACTACAATAACGGCCCACACATCATTCGCGTAATCCAACTATACGTCGGCCATTGACAGTAAGCCCGACGGGCCAGAGAATATAAAAGAGGAAAGAAGATAGGCGGTAACAGTGACTTTAATGCACACCGTGAGGCATGGTATAACAACAGTAATGTTCCAGCAGGAAAAAGACTGTTGGACTACATTGAAAGTGCTGAGCTAATCATACTAAATGATGGCTCAGTGACAAGGGTTAACCCATGCAACAATGGAGTAGATACAGCAATAGACATAAGTATTATAACACCAAACCTAGCCTCTGCTAAATGGGAAGTACCGGTACTGAATGACTCCAGCTCAGACCCCTTACCCATAGAAATAAACCTAAACGACAAATACAGAACTAGTCCAAGAAGCTCCAAACCTCCATTCAACTTCAAAAAAGCAAACTGGGAGTCCTTCCAATTGGAACTAAGTAAACTAAGCATAGAACAAATTGAATTACCAGTAAAGATACATTTGCTGAAAAACTAACAAATGAGATTTTTAAAATAGCAATAAAATATATACCAAACAGGAATATGCCTGATCACTTAAAACCAACACAAAAAGGTATATATAGGAAAAGAAACAAAGATAAAAATCCAGTACCATGGTGGACAGATAGATGCTCAGAACAACTGAAATTGAGGGAAAGGGCCTTGATAAAGTATAGAAAAACCAAAACTGAAGAGAATTACACAAACTGTACAAAAATAAGAAATGAAACAAATAAAATAATATTCAGAGCTAAAGAAAAGAGTTGGAGAACATTTAGTCAAACATTAAACCATAGGTCACAAGTAACTACAGTTTGGAGAAAACTAAAAGCAATTAAAGGAGGAAACAACAAGAAATTTAAAATCCCAACAATTAAAATACCAGAGAGAGCTGAAACAGATAGAGAAAAAGTCAACATACTAGCTAAATACTTCTATCAGGTTAGTTCAATAGACAGTCTAGATAAGGCAGAAATAAATAGACGAAAAACACTGTTTAAAAAAATAAAAGAAGAAAATACGGACACCACACAGGACGCTAATTATTTAAATGCAGATATTACAGTAGAAGAAATAGAAAGAGCTTTAGCAGGAAAAACCAATACCACCTCTGGGCAAGACTGAGCTATGAAATCCTCAAAAAGGTACCAAATACAACTCTAAGGGTGATTGCGTCCCTCTACAACAAAATCTGGCACACGGGAAAAATACCATGTTCATGGAAGACAGCAGTCATCCCCATACTAAAGCCAGATAAGGAAACACATGATGTCAGCTCGTACAGGCCAATATCATTAACATCGCATCTAGGAAACATTCTAGAAACAATAGTCAACAGCAGACTAAAATTTCACCTAGAAAAGCATAATTTGTACAGTCCAACTCAAGCAGGCTTTAGAAGCCATCATAGTACAATAGAGCAACTGTTGAAGCTGGAACATGATGTTAAAACGAGCTTCAAAAGGAATGAAAAGACAGTAGCAATATTCCTTGATGTAGCAAGAGCATATGATGCGAGCCAGTAGTCTACACTGGTGAAAGACTCCCCCCAGATAAATACGAATTGACCAAAAACCCTCCAGTGAAAAATAAAAACATACCAGTTTAGACAATATCATATTTTGGATAATAAAACCACATTGAACTATAACTACAAAAGTAAAAAAAAACCTACTAGAGATAATATAGTATAAAATAAATACAAACAAAAGCTTATTACAATAAATGAAACTCGTCCTGATATAACCAACAGTTCCATGTATATGGTAGATGGTTGAAAGGGGCGTGCTACACAGAAAAGAAGCAAACACCTATAAAATAAAATAAAAAATCTATCCATCTACAGTGTCTACTCCACATCCTCGGCATTTCGTGGAAAGATAAAGTGACAAATGTCGAGGTGTTGTCACATGCTGGCCTTCAAAGTATGTATACACTGCTTAGACAGCACAGACTACACTGGCTTCGCCATTTCCGCCGCATGGAAGATGGTCGCATCCCGAAAGATATCTTCTACGGACAACTGGCAGATAGTAAAAGAACAGTTGGGCGACCGCAGCTTAGATCCAAAGATGTGTGCAAGAGAGACACAAGGGCACTGGACATAAATCCAGCAACCTGGGAGGATGAATCTGTTGATTGCACTAAGTGGCGATGCTCTCTATGGCGTCACCTCATATTGGACGAAAAGAAGCTCTCACGGCAAGCAGAAGAGAGGAGACAACGTCGAAAGAAACATTAGGAAAAAAAAGCAGCTGAGTGGTGCATTTCCATAGTCAGTTATGACTATAGATACGCCTACCTGTCTGTGATGCCCGGATCGATTTCTTCTAAGGCTACCGTGCTAACTGGTACACCACGGAAGCTCCTTGACATTAGTTTAATCATGTTAACTAAATTGTTATATATTTTTTCCACAGTACCAAATAAACGGGAGCTAGTACCCACGATTTCAGTAAAGAATGTATAGTGGTAATCGAATTATTTTTGTGTGGTCAGGATACATTGATCAATGAATCTCTCTTCTCTTACCCAAAATACCGTACAAAATTCGGCTGACCACCGCTTTCTTCAAACACATGCAAATTGATATGTGGGGGATGTCTGAAAACAGGAAAATATTTATACTAGCTTCTTCCATTTGTAACTATTTATAGCAATGGGATCTTACTTATTTCTTTCTTTTTTGTTGTTGTTGTGTGTTTTGTGTGTGTGTGTTTTTTTTATTTTTTTTTTATTAGGTAGACCCATGGACCTTTCCTCTCATATGTGTCGTAAAATTAGTTGAAATGGCTATGGTAAGATGGCTGTTCCGTGAACATTATTTGTGACACCGTCTATTTTCGTTCTATACTGAAGCACATTAAAAACGCACCACCTGTATAATCCAGGAACAGAGTGTGAAATGTACATATAAGTGTCTACAAGTTTACATATTTGGAATCTTTATTCATTTTCCTATGAATCCATGCTGGTCATTAATTTGTACATTTGATTGTTATGAAATTCATTGCATTCTGTGCAGGCAAGGGAGAAAACCAAAAATGCAACCAACTATGCTTATATGAAGACTGACGGGACATAGAATTTTAATGACTTTCGCTACGTATTGTACCTGAAGTATTGGAAATAAATATGTTGATTTTTATATAACAACTATGGACATTACGCATATCACAGTTGGCCGTTGTGCGCCATGCATTGCAGTTCAGGGTTAACTTTGCTGTTCGTTATATGACTGCCTATTGTGATGGGACGACTAGATGCTGTAGCATACCCACGATTGGTATTTTCGCGTGAAGTTTGAAAGGGGCAGTATTGTGTTGCATACGGTGTTGCAACAATAATCATTGTGGCCAGTGTTTACACCGTTACATACAGGTTGTAATTTTTACTTTCGATCCTGATTACGTCCAACGTTTGTCAATCGCATTATCAACGTGTTGCCAGATCAAAACAGACATTTGCCCTAAAGTAACCATAATATCAAGATAAACAGTCGGTTGGAGGCCGGACTCACGTCACCTGGAGATATCGCAGCCATACCTCAGGAAAATTGTGCAGTCGTTGTCAAGGTGTCCTGTTCGGTTTATGGGATGATGAACTACGTTTCGGCATCTAGTGTCAACTTTATCAAATTACTCATATACTTATAAAGTCGTGCGTAGGACACAATTCATTGTGGATCGTCTTTGCGAGGAGAGGGTGGATGCGCCGTACAGATAAGTAGACACTGTCAGTCTGGTGTTCATGTCCTATTATTATTACGGAGTACATCCTGTCGCTTTCTTTATCTATATATTATTTATCTTCCCCCGGTTGTTATATTTGTCTAAATCAAATGGGAAGGGGCTATTTCATTAATATATAACAGTTGACTTGGTGCATTTTAATTTGTGATTTTTGCTTGTATTGAGTGTTTCGGTATACTGTTTGGTCTTCTTATGGTGACATAAGTCGTTACTTATATATATATTATCAGTTCTATCACATTTTTTCTCTTCAGTTTACTTTCTGAGTATTATTGTCACTGCTATGATTTTTTTTTTTTGGTGTATATTATAATTTTTTCATTGCTCATCTTATTTCGTTGGTCATAATATGTATTAATTTGTTAAATTAATTTAATGACGGCTATTTTATCTCAGTAAATTTATGTCGATCGCCAGTAACGAGCATTGAAAAAGCGACGAATTTATTATATTAATTGTTTTACCACGTTTATTTTGACTAATTAGGTATTAGTATTTGGTCATAAATGGTGACAGCTGAATATTTTATTAAGCAGGGGAAAATTCTAGGTCTACAAGGCGACAAGCTACAAGATTTTGCACAGACAGAATATAAAGAAGCACAGGAGAGAGAAAGACGACAATTAGAATTAAAGGAGAAAGAATTATCTAATCAGGAACGATTGAAACTTTTAGAGAGGGAAGAGAATGATAAAAGGAGGCAAGAAGAATACACGCTTCGGTTAGCTCAGATCGAATCCGATAATATGAAAGCTAGGCTTGCAGCCGAGTCAGAAAAAAGAGCTCATGAAGAGAGAATGGCTCAGATTGAATTTGAAAGTATTAAAGCTATGAATTTGAATAAAGATATGTCAGGGGAGGGTCAATCACAATAATCGGCATACGTGTGACGTTAAAATACACTTACCTATATTTAAACCAAAAGTCGATGACATAGTATTCTTCTTGAATAGATTCCAAGTTGTGTACACTGAGCGTGGGGTTGATAAAAGTATGTGGTGCAGCAAACTTATGAATATTTTGTCAGGGGAGGCACTAAGTGCGGTCTCTTCCTAAAAAGGAGATAAACAAACTTATGATGAGGCAAGAGCGATTCTTGTGAAGAAATTCCAAATGGACGCTAATGGGTATAGGATGCACCTAAAGAATATGTTACCCGAATTAAGCGGCGATTTTTCACAATTTATTGCTGATATTCGATTAGCCTTTAATAGATGGGTAGAACTGGAGAAAATCAACCGGTCTTTTGGTGATCTTACTGATTTAATACTGAGAGATAAAGTCTTATCCTCAGTAAGCAAGGAATTTTTGGCATTTTTGCAGGAGCGGAATCCTAAAACGTTAACGGAGGTCGAAATATTGGGGCGTCAATATACTACGGCCCATCCAGGGGAGAATATTCGGAACACGCAACTTCATGTATCAGTACAGTCAGCAAATGCTGCCGCTGTTCATGACAGACCCGGCAGATTTCGTTCTAACAGTGTTGACAGAAATTTTGGTCGACAAAGAAGTGTCAGTTATGACATGAACAATGATCATCAGAGAAATTATTCTCGATTTTCAGGTGTCGATAGCAGTGCATCATCTGGTTTCCGTAACAGGAATAATAACCAGTTTGTCAGATTTCAACGGGATGATTTCCGAAACAGAGATAGAGAAAGAGGGTTTCACAATTATCATCAATTCCATACGTATAATAGGTCACGTTACTCCCAGAAAAGAGGCAGCCATGCTTATATCAATGACCAAGGTAATGACAGAACATTGCGGTCAAATAGTTTACATAGTTTGGCTCATCAGGGAAATGCCGTGCAGATGGCGGAAAATGTTGGGTCAAATAATAACAATGTTATTAATCAAGCAAATGTTTGCTCTTCTTTTGATTTTCTTAATGCTGAGAATTGTGTGGAATGTAGAAGTTTATTTCAGCCTGAGGTGGTATCCAGACTGAGTTGTGGTCATCCTCTACCTGCCTTACCGGCGTTGTCAGCACACGAAGGAACAGGTGCTTTGCAATTTCACAGAGGGCTCCTTAACGGCATGCCAGTATCGGTATTAATGGATACAGGATGCACGACGGTAGGCGTGCTCCGTTCTTTAATTGATCCTATGTGTTCTACAGGCACATATGTTAAATGTGTCACTTTTGGTGGTAGTGTCGAATTATATGAAACTGCTTTGGTGAACATTTCGACACCTTTCTTCACCAGAAGGGTAAAAGTGTGTTTGTTGCCTAATCCTGCGTGCGATCTGTTGATCCGACGGATACACGTTTTTAAAGAATGTACTCCAGAACAAATACAGGATTGGGAACGTAAATATTTACATATGGCGAATGCAGTTGTTACACGAGCACAGGAGAATGATCAAGCTAAGGTGTTACCACAATGTTATGAAGATGGGTTGCAGAGCAACATCAACAAGGAAATTTTTGTTACACTAGGAAAAAAAATGATGATTCCTTAAAGACATTTTTTGCTTTAGTTCAAAAAGGTAATGTGGAGGTTCATGATTCTCAAAAACAATGGTATGCTATCATAAATGATATACTAGTTCGGAGATTTCAAGATGATAAATCTTCTACTATTATTACCCAAATAATGGTTCCCAAAGAACTAAAGTCTTACATTTTAAATCATTCACACGACTCGCGTTGTTCTGGTCACATGGGTTACTCCAGAACTCGAGCTAGAGTCCTTTCATCTTTTTTCTGGCCTGGGTTGTCAAGGGACATTAGTGTGTATTGCCGATCATGTATTATATGTCAAGAAATTAAGGCTCGAAGGGCACGTTATTTGGCATTTATTCAAGCAGCTGATATACCAGTGCGTCCATTCGAAAAGATGGCAGTGGATATTATTGGTCCACTTCCTATTATGTCATCACGATGACATAAATATGTGTTAACATATATTTACATGTGCACGCGTTGGCCAGAAGCCATACCCCTCAAGAATATTTCAACTCAAGATGTGGCTGATGCGTTATTTTAAATATGGACTAGAATAGGGTTTCCGAGAAAACTGTTATCTGACAGAGGTTCTCAGTTTGTGTCAGAGGCCATGACGGAAGTCATGAAAATGTTTCACATTGATCGGTCCTTGAGCAGTGTTTATCAAGCCGCCTCGAATGGTATGGTTGAGAGGTTAAATAGGTCAATAAAACAGATTCTAGGAAAAGTTACTACTCAATTTCCTAAAGATTGGCACCGTATTTTACCAGCGGTACTTTTCGCGTACTGAGAAATACCTAATGAGCATACAGGATTTTCTCCGTTTCAACTTGTTTTCGGGGCTCAACCTAGAGGTCCTTTGTCGTTGATCAAAGACTTACTGCTTGATGCTACATTATCTCAAGAAACTCAATCTTCTTATGAGTATGTGGTGAATTTAAGGCAGAAAATTATGGATGCATGCCAGTTGGCAACATCTGCTTCAGAGAGAGCTGAAGAAAAAGCTCGCTTGTTGCAAAATCAGTCAAGACATCTGCGTCATCTGGTGCCAGGTGATGATGCTTTTGTGCTCTTACCTAGCAAACAGAATCGATTACGTATTACATGGTGTGGTCCATTTAAAGTTCTTTCGCGTACTTCCGACGTGGATTACATTTTTGATGTGAAAGGTAAAAGAAAAACGTTTCACATCGACATGTTTAAAGAATTTCACTCAAGACCTGAACATCTTCAGGCAGTTTTTCACACGGTTGAGGACATTGTGAATCGTCCTACTCGTTGGTTCTCATTATCGGTTATCCAGGAGGAAGAGTCTTCTTTCCCTGAGGTTTCTATGTCTTTTCCGATTTTACCTGTACAGTCTACAGAGACTTGGAAAGACGTAACGATTTGTCATGACTTGTCACCTGATAACATACGACATGTCTCAGAATTATTACACTCGTTTCAAGACGTGCTCACAGACATACCGGGTAGGACAAATGTAATAACTCATGATATTCATTTACATGATAAAAACCCAATTAGAACACATCCGTACCCAATACCGATACATTTCCAGGACAAAGTGGACAATGAACTAGAAGACATGATTCGATTGGAAATAATCAGTCCATCCATCAGTAGCTTTGCGTTCCCGATGGTAATAATAAGAAAAAAAGATAATAACATTCGTTTGTGCATAGATTTTAGAAAACTCAATCATGTCACAAATTTTGACGCCGAACCAATGCCATTATCGGACGATCTGTTACCCAAGTTATCTGCGGCCGTCTTTTTCAGTAAACTTGATCTGTCAAAAGATTATTGGCAGGTTCCTTTAGCCGATATATGTAAACATTACACGGCGATTTCTACTTCTAGAGGGTTGTTCCAGTTCAACTTTATGTGTTTTGGTCTTGTGAACGCTCCTGCGACTTTTACTAGAATGATGAGAATTTTATTCTCCCATAGACGGGATATCATCACATATATTGACGATATTTGTTTGTTTAGCAACACTTGGCAGGAAAAATTGGACATGGGAATCTTCAGACGTTAGATCAAAACGTGTCTAAAATTCTTCATCTTTCCATTCCTAAAACTAAGAAGCAAATTCGCAGTTTGTTGGGTTTGGTTCAGTATTACGGCAGATTCATCCCTAATCTATCGTCGATAACTGCAGATGTGTCTACTCTTCTTAAGAAAGATGCTCCTAATATAATTAGGTGGACACCAGAATGCAATTCTGCTTTTAATAGGATAAAAGAATTATTTTCTTCCCACCAGTTTTGAAGTTACCTATAATTGATAGTCTTTATACTCTTCGTACGGACGCCTCATTTAAAGGAGTTGGAGCGTGTCTTTTTTTCTTAAGGACGGTAGGAGGTAATTGTTGCGATTTGAATTTGGCAACAATGTAGTTGCACAGAAAAAATGGCACTAGTATTTTGGGAGATGACGATATTTTTTTGAAGAGTTCACTGAGGTGCACATTTGTTGAACGCGAATGGTGGAAAACAGAGGATTCAAGATGGATGCCTAAATCATAGGCTAACATTTGTGTTCTGAGTTCTATTACTCAGAAAAGACATGGAATGATGCTGCCGTTGTGACTTATAATAGTCATGGAGGGAATCATATATTATGTATTTGGTAAGGTATTAAGCTTTCGTGGCCTGGGAGGTTCATACACTGTTACATCAGAGTTTTTTTACAACCTTACCAGTTACGAAAGGGTGCGAAGGGTCATTGTGGAGAAGAGTGGATTCACTGTTTATGAACTGAATATCCCTACGGTCCAAGATTGACAATTGTACTGAATAGTGTGCCTTTATGCTTATATGAAGACTGACGGGACATAGAATTTTAATGACTTTCGCTACGTATTATACCTGAAGTATTGGAAATAAATATGTTGATTTTTATATAACAACTATGGACATTACGCATATCACAGTTGGCCGTTGTACGCCATGTATTGCAGTTCAGGGTTAACTTTGCTGTTCGTTATATGACTGCCTATTGTGATGGGACGACTAGATGCTATAGCATACCCACGATTGGTATTTTCGCGAAGTTTGACCGGGGCAGTATTGTGTTGCATACGGTGTTGCAACAATACCAATGGCTCGTTGGCGGTTGTTTTCAGATAGTCGTGGCATTTCAAGCACATGTACTGGGTGTTTTGTCTCAACGACCTTTTTATACCGAGTATACCGCCACAACGCGTACACATTTTCAGGGTCATAGCTGTTGGGAATCGTGTTGCACGTGTAACTTTCATTGTTTTCATGTAGTCTGTACACAAACCCGTGGGTTGAATCATGCACTTTCCATTCCAGCAGCCATTCGCTCTCTACCTCATGACAAACACGGGGAAAATCCATTCCCACGCTTTTTTGTTCCAGCTTCTCGGCATCAGTATATATAATAGTGGTGCGTTTTTAATGTGCTTCAGTGTATTTTTACTTCTCGATAAATATCAGCGAACCAGCGTGCAGCTGGCAAAGATATTTTCCCGAAAGGTGGCGCTGGGGTAAGTGATCAGTTCACTACTCTTTTCACCAAGAAAATTATATACTTATACATTCGATTCCTGTCCCGACATGCCCTGGCACTCCAAATATTAGATGTTACTTCCCTTTGAACGTTTATCGTTGCACCATAGTCCTTCATCAGGGAACAAGATGGACTAAAACTACACTTTGAAGAAGTGACACACTTATTTAAGTCGATCAAGGGAAGACACTTTATAATATTCTTTCACGCACACACATACAGACACATCGATATATATACATATATATACTTTATTTTTTAAATTGACTCTTGTTGACTGTGGAGGGGTGTTCTCGAAACATCCATCTAACTGTGACTCTAAAACCCGTATTAATATATCTCTGCGTTGTTAGCTTACGTTCTATAAATAAATATTAAACAAACATAAAGATATGTTTTCAGGCACTCGTAAGAAATAAAGAAGTAGAAAACTAGACAACAGAAAAACAACAGACGTGAGTGGCTTACCCAGGACTCTTGTCTAGTTTTCTACTTCTTTATTTCTTACGAGTGCCTGAAAACATACCTTTATGTTTGTCTAATATTTATTTACTGTTTACAGGCCTCGGGTTTCCCTTCCTTGTGTGTTATAAATTTTTAGCTTACATTCGGCCACACATCTCTTTATCTGTTGTGATTCCAAAAAATGAACTCAATACATTCACATTTTCAAGGAAACTAAACATAAATTCAATAGGATTTGGTCACAATTTGTTTCATTTCCAATGATTATTGATTCGGTCTAGCGCATGAGTAAATTTATACGGCCCTGTCATTATCAGGGTAGGAAACATATAAAAACTACTGAACTGTTTTTCTATGTTTATTGGCCAATCTAGTCGAGGTAGGATACAGAAATAAAAGTTGGTATGGGTCGAAACACTGACAGAAACGACTGATTTCCTCTCCCTCTAACTCTATCTTTCATATTTCTCACATTCTTGTCATTTTTGCTCTCTCTCTCTCTCTCTCTCTCTCTCTGTCTCTCTCTCACACTCACTCCGTCTGTATACCTCAGCAGGCTGTGTTAGTACACTATAGGGTAATTTAAAGGTCAATCCATTTTTAAAAATTTTTATTTTTCCACTTATATCCAACTAATTTATACGGAACAATCCTTACAATAAAGACAATTAACTGCTATTACTTTATATGAACATATGTGTTATATATATATATATAACATAACAGTTCAGCGTAAGCTACGGCATGTTCAATACATAACCTTATAGCATGCGCATCCTGTTTGCTATCTCTTGTAACATCAATTTATTTGTCATTTAAAATTGAATTAATTTGTTTTCTGGAAACAAAAACAACAAAAAAACGTATTTATCATATGTCAGTTATTACTTCTTGTTGTAACACCCATTTCAAGTATATTCTATAGATATAAGTGAGGATATAAAAATGTAAAAATACATTGTGACTTTTGGAGCGCCCGGAAGAATGCACAACTTCTATCCGTTGCGAAGAACTACCAGGATTACGATGATCAAAACAATTTGAAGAGGGACCAGAATTGCAAGGGAGACAAATCATCATGTATTGATCAAACCAGGCCACATTTAACGATTAAAGTGTCGTTGATGGTCTTTCTCACAGGAATTTGTTCCCGTGTGGACCGTTTGATGAGTAGGTTTAAAACGTCTGGAGACTTGTTGAGAAATAATGAGAGCGTGTGCAATATTAGGTACTATAACCAGGGGAAGGGACGCAGTGCTATAGTCACTACGGAGTAAAGTAGGCATAAAAGATAAAAGCTTGTCTGTAGAGGTCAGAAGATGAAATACTCCCCTGTGACAAAAATATACAAAGGTTCAGAAGTGATGGACCAGGGGTCATAGAGAAATGAAAGAAACATGAATTTTGTTTCCCAGTAGAAAATAACTCATTAATACATCTTTCTGGTGAAGGAGAAGTTATTTTGACCGTTGTAGTATTAGTATCAGTTTGTGGCTGGCTACGTCTGGTGTACACTTTTGGTAAATCGGCGCCATTATTGGATATAGAGGAGATATGTTGGTAAATAAGATGGCTGATGGACGAATAGACATGATATGTGATGAGGTGGTAAATTATACAGAGTTAATGTCACAGAAAAGTTCTTGTAATAGAAAAAAACAAAACAATATACATATTAAACTCCAACACGTATGGTCATAATGACACCAAACAGAAATACTATTCATTATAACAATGTCAATTTCGATGAAGAAAGTATTCAACAGTGAATAGATATGAGAAGGGCGTTTAGTGCGTGTGTGAACCGTACGTATGACTCGCAATAAAAGTTATGAACTCCGACCTTGCGTTCCATTGACACATATAAAACAAGAATATTTATTTATTTAATATTTGGGGTTAACAATAATGAAAAAAAAATCACAAATGGTTAGCAATAGATTTATACTTTAATTTAAAAGAAAAATCTAGTGTGTGAACAACTTTTATGTTCTACGTGTTATCTTAAAAATGAAAATGTTAATTTTCATCATCGAGGAATCGTAAGTGAAATTTTGTGTAATAAAGAAGTCTAGCGTTTTTATTTATCTGTTCCTTCTGGTAGCTTTGCGGGAGTAGCAGGAGAAGGCTGATTTCATTACACCGTTATTTCAGTATGGCAGTAGGGAACGTCACAGACTACGCTGGCTTGGTCATGTCCACCGCAGGGAAGATGGTCGCATTCCGAAAGATATCTTTTACAGACAACTGGCAGATGGCAAAAGAACAGTTGGGCGACCGCAGCTGAGGTTCAAAGATGTGTGCAAGAGAGACATGGGGGCACTGGACATAAATCCAGCAACGTGGGAGGATGAAGCTGTCGATCACTCCGAGTGGCGGTGCTCTCTACAGCTCCACCTTAGATTGGGCGAAAAAAAGCTCTCATGGCAAGCAGAAGATAGAAAACATCGAAATGAACACCAGGAAAAAAAAGCTCTCATGGCAAACAGAAGATAGAAAACATCGAAATGAACAAAAGAAAAAAAAGTTCTCATGGCAAGCAGAAGATAGAAACAATCGAAATGAACACCAGAAAAAAAAAGCTCTCATGGCAAACAGAAGATAGAAAACATCGAAATGAACACCCGAAAAAAAGCTCTCATGGCAAACAGAAGATAGAAAACATTGAAATGAACACCAGAAAAAAAAGCTCTCATGGCAAACAGAAGATAGAAAACATCGAAATGAACACCAGAAAAAAAAGCTCTCATGGAAAGCAGAAGATAGAAAACATCGAAATGAACACCAGAAAAAAAAAGCTCTCATGGAAAGCAGAAGATAGAAAACATCGAAATGAACACCAGAAAAAAAGCTCTCATGGCAAGCAGAAGATAGAAAACATCGAAATGAACAAAAGAAAAAAAAGTTCTCATGGCAAGCAGAAGATAGAAACAATCGAAATGAACACCAGAAAAAAAAGCTCTCATGGCAAACAGAAGATAGAAAACATCGAAATGAACACCCGAAAAAAAGCTATCATGGCAAGCAGAAGATAGAAAACATCGAAATGAACACCAGAAAAAAAGCTCTCATGGCAAGCAGAAGATAGAAAACATCGAAATGAACAAAAGAAAAAAAAGTTCTCATGGCAAGCAGAAGATAGAAACAATCGAAATGAACACCAGAAAAAAAAGCTCTCATGGCAAACAGAAGATAGAAAACATCGAAATGAACACCCGAAAAAAAGCTCTCATGGCAAGCAGAAGATAGAAAACATGGAAATGAACAAAATAAAAAAAAGTTCTCATGGCAAGCAGAAGATAGAAACAATCGAAATGAACACCAGAAAAAAAAGCTCTCATGGCAAACAGAAGATAGAAAACATCGAAATGAACACCAGAAAAAAAAGCTCTCACGGCAAGCAGACGATAGAAAGCATCGAAATGAACACCCGAAAAAAAGCTCTCATGGCAAGCAGAAGATAGAAAACATCGAAATGAACACCAGAATAAAATGCTCTCATGGCAAGCAGAAGATAGAAAACATCGAAATGAACACCCGAAAAAAAGCTCTCATGGCAAGCAGAAGATAGAAAACATCGAAATGAACACCAGAAAAAAAAGCTCTCACGGCAAGCAGACGATAGAAAACATCGAAATGAACACCCGAAAAAAAGCTCTCATGGCAAACAGAAGATAGAAAACATCGAAATGAACACCAGAAAAAAAAGCTCTCACGGCAAGCAGACGATAGAAAACATCGAAATGAACACCCGAAAAAAAGCTCTCATGGCAAGCAGAAGATAGAAAACATCGAAATGAACACCAGAATAAAATGCTCTCATGGCAAACAGAAGATAGAAAACATCGAAATGAACACCAGAAAAAAAAGCTCTCATGGCAAACAGAAGATAGAAAACATCGAAATGAACACCAGAAAAAAAAGCTCTCACGGCAAGCAGAAGATAGAAAACATCGAAATGAACACCCGAAAAAAAGCTCTCATGGCAAACAGAAGATAGAAA
>JAMPIV010002038.1:232500-482029 GCA_024509875.1 Oreohelix idahoensis
TGTGGCTAAAACTATGAGTTCGACAGCTAGCAAAAAAGCATGGCTTATGCGTAATAACCCGTGCATGCTAATTTGTAAAGCAAGGTGGACCCAAGGTGGAACGTAATGAGGGCCGCCGGTGGGAATCAAGCAAACTGATCAATGTAGTCCATTCTCATAACCTGTCACAGTCATAAGAAGTTCATCTCCATCCGGTAAAAGAAATTTTGCCACACAAGATATCTCACAAAGCGTAAGTGACACCGAAAGATAAAGGTGAAATAGGATCAAATAGACAATCAGTCGGGCTAAAATAAATGTATGACATATATTGATATTTATACATACAAATATATATCTCATCATACTTTTCTCCACAGAGAGCCACCACTGCTGTTGGTCCCTTCTCAGGAAGCCCACACAAAGCAGTCATCTGTGGTTTATGTAGCAATTTGTTTTAAATGATGATGGAAAGAATACACATTTTTTAAAATGAGGATCTGTAAATACAACAAAGTACATATTAAATTAGGACTAGATAGACAAAGATGGGGGGTCTGGTAGTTTCTTAGATGAACACTGAGGAAGTACGGGCAGCATTGACGTAGCTAGCAGTCATTTTCAGGACACATCTTTTTAAAGGCGTCATCATGCTAGCAGGTAGGTACTATTAGTCGTTAACAGGACGTAGTATCTATCACCGGTATACGAGCGAGAAGTCATTTTAAGGGCTTCTTCATGCAAGGTGAAGGAAGCTAGTAGTCTTTTGTAGGGCTTAGCTTTTAATCAATTTAACAGTGTTCCCTTCTTTTTGAATAGTAAATTGCGCTCTGATATAACCGATGGGCTTAAGTCTAGGTTGAAAATGCCTTAGTTTTATTAAGAGCAGATGCAAGAGCATGTAGGAAGCAGAGCATCCATGCTAGCAAAACAATGATGCATATTACCAGCTTTGCAGAAGTGAACCAGTGGTAATCTTCAGACTTCGCACAGGGTACAACAGATTGGGATACCATCTTTTCAACAAGCTAAAGATAGGAACTACTGATGAGTTTAACTGTGGCACCGATAAAATGACTGCTGAACATCTGCTTCAAAGGTAAGGTACCCAATATACGAAGAACAGAGAAAGCGCATAGGGTCATCACCAGTGCCAGTCCCGGAAAAAAAACTCTACGGAGATACCAGCAGCCTCAAACTGACCACTGCTTTCATTGTCGACGCATGAAAGTGAACGAAGAAGAAACGGACGTGCCTCGCCACAAGGAGGCAAAACCGCCAAGGACATAAAAATAGGTAGCTGGGGTTAAAGAGCGAATAGTATTTTCACAGATCTGAGAAGGCCCCGTTTAACAATACTGCCCGGGAGCCGCGCTGGTGTAATGGCTACGACGTTGTACTGGCGACCAGGTGTTCATGGTTCAAACCCGGCCGTCGGCGTTTGAAGAAATGTTTACGACGGAAATTTGACTGAATAACCTGAACGGCTCCTGCACATAAATCCCGTGTGGATGGGAAGGAGCGAAGCTCCTGACCGGGTTGGAAGGAAAGTCCACTGACCCCCAGCCTCGCAATGACATGTCATTGGGCCGAAAGAGCTGGAAAGCTCGAGTGCCGCTGGTTTAAAAAAAAAAAAAAAAAATACTGCCCTTCTTTCTTCTCATCTTCCATCTTGTATCCTTAGTTCTCACGCACAAGCGTGATAGGTCAGTCTTGCCGGCTGATTTTGAAAATGTGAAAAGACGGAATTATGAAGGTAGGCGGATAAATAGATAGATAAGTATAGAAAGTTAAGGGACAAATAACTGTTGTTTGTTAGTCAGATGAGGTTCAGGATTTAAAATAATAATTTAAAACAAAATAGGAAAGATTTTGGGATAGGAAATACGGCGTAGTAATGAAGGAATACTTTTATGTTCGTGACCATATGATGATTTTTAAAATGGGCCGATTTCTGAAGGCTAAGAGTAAAAAATTTGAGAGATGTGAAACAATAGACAGGAGATTATAATGAGAAAAAAACAGAGAGAAGGCAGAAGAAACTAATGTTTTCGAATATGTCATACAGAAAGAGTGTTATGAAGTGTTAAGGCTGACAACAATCTCTGCTCTATTGACGTGGCTAGGGAAGATTTGGGGGTGGGGGGAGGGTCTGTTTTATTGATTTGCGCAGAATATGATGTCACGAAAGCTAGCAGATTTGAAGTTTAATATCGAAGAAGGCGAAATAATACTAATATAACGATCTTCTCCACCTCCCCCCACTCCCACAACTGCACACTCCACACACATCTGTTTTCTTGTACGTCAACATTTGTTTATTTCCTAGCACGGACGATATTCCATAAATCGGAAGAATGAGCTGCATATATTATCTCCGTGATGGAAATGAACATAAAAAAATTAGCAATAAACAAAAACATAAAACGGAAAAGATATGGAGGAGGTATGCTGAATAAGAGCTTATTGTGCAAATGAGAAGAGGAGGTTTAAAAAAAGGATAAAATCCAAGTGAAATAAAAAGAAAGAAATACGCATATATAGTATTTAAAATACAGTTAGAATGGCATCTGCGGCAAATAAGAGTTTCTTTGAAGAAACGGAGTTTGGGTTCAAAAGAACATTTCTTGCCTGATCCTGAATTATCTTCCAGGTAGCGTAAATAATCAGATATATATAACTAGGTT
Organism: Oreohelix idahoensis; assembly: GCA_024509875.1. Taxonomy (NCBI): domain Eukaryota; kingdom Metazoa; phylum Mollusca; class Gastropoda; order Stylommatophora; family Oreohelicidae; genus Oreohelix; species Oreohelix idahoensis. The sequence goes on from JAMPIV010002038.1 coordinate 235,167, forward strand.
TTATACGGCTTCCAATTAAGTTCACTTCATGTTCCCAATGAAGAAGGGAAAACATCTTTTTATCTAATCTCAAACCATAGAGCGAGAAATTTAATTCTCGTTTCGTAAGATGGTTGCTGATTTTTTTTTTTTTAACCTTAATCCCGGTTTAGTATCTTCTTGAGTATACAAAAATACCCGAGCTCCCGGATATAAAATATTATAGTAATCGACTCGGTATTTGAGGCAGATTACAACCCGCTGCAGGCATCAGAAACGCTTTGGATTAGAATAAGTACCAATACATATTGATAAAGAAATGTTTTGAGCTTCGATTACCACAATTTGAATTATAGCAAAAGCTTAAAGTATCTTTTTTAAAGCAATTTTTTTTTTTTTTTTTTTTTTTTAAGAAATAAAAACACACCAAAAAAAAACTGTGAGGGAAGCGTTAGGATGAGATTTAAAAATAAAAGTTTGTTAGACACGAAAATTTTAAAAATTCGCGTCATTAATTCGAATTTCCCTTATTTATTTCTTTATACTCCGTTTAAAAATTATGTCTTCAAGACAGTAATATACAGGAATGTAAGAGGTATGAACAACAGAGAATTGCAACATTAGATTATTTGCAGGCATCAAATTCACACATAACTATAGTACAGGTGTTAAAAACAGACAGACCTAGGGAATTGTATATTATGGTCAAAGAGTATTTAACAAGAACAAAAATTAAAATTAGTGATTAGTTGGGGCACAGTGCGGGGATAGCAAAGGTCTAGTTGTGTTATTGTAAAACATATGACGTATGACAAATGAAAGTCAGTTAAATATCAATCCAAACACGGTAAGCTTTTACACCCCTCATCCGCACCTCCCCCCTTTTTTTTAGTTTGGTTGGTTCATCTTATTTGCCGCTGTTGTATCTCACCATGAGAAGTATGACGAGACACCAATTTAAGGTAATAAACACACACACGCACATACTTTGGAAATTATGTTTACATTAATTGAGCAGGGGATATAATACCACCTTCACATATCGGGAACCGAACATATTATCTGTGCATAAAGACACTAGTGTCTATATATCCTAGTTATAACCTATAATGATTGCAAATGGATATTTTTCATTATCAATTTAATTTACTTTTTAAAAAAAGAATGATTATATTTCTGTAGTATAGACAATGTAATGTAACGTTTATTTGTAGTACAGACAGTGAACTGTAACAGTTTTTTTTTTATTTCATCATTTTACTTTCCTCTCCATTTGGAGCATAGAGTCACTACTGTAGCTGGTAACCCTCTGAAGCCTGCACCAAGCATTCACATGTTCTTGCATTGGTGGTTTATATAGCAACCTGTTTTGTATGATGAGGCTGCCAGTTACCGTGTGCAACCTCGTATTAGTCGCCTCGTACGAAATGATAAAGGGAGTGGTCAGTGGCCTTATTCTTTGTTTATCCCATTAGTAACCCTGGGGTAACTTACTCCCGGGGTAAATCATGTTGATTTAGTAAGCATAAATACATGTATTAAGACTCAAGTAGGTAACATATTACATGTTTTTTGAATTTACTGATTAAAAACATAATAATGAAAAAATATAGAAATTGACATGTCAAAAATGATTGTGTTTTGCACTTTCGTTTTTACTATCTAGGATTTCTCAGTTGAAACAAAAAGTGTAACGCCATCTTTCATGTAAACAATAATTAAATTTGCATTTAAATTTTATTTGAAAAACAACCCGTTTTGTTGATTATTTTATAATGAAGTGAAAAAGAAATTGACCTTCGTCAGTTTTATGTTGCTATGAAACGTACACTGACTATTTGTAATTAAAATGCTAAAAAACAAAACAAAATAAAAACAGCTTACTAAACGCCTCAAATTACTCCGCCTTCTTTCTATATATATGTACCATGACATAACTTTGTGAGAATTTATTTGTTGATAGATTTTATTTATTATTATTATTATTATTATTTTTTATTTTTTTGCAATTATGTATCTGCTTTATAACACGATTTATACCATAATTTCATCGATTTCACAAAAGCCTTCGATCGAGTCTGGCATGAAGGCTTATGGCAAGTGATGAGAAAATTCAATTTTGATACCAACATTATAGATATCATCGAAGCACTATACAAGGACGCAAGCAGTGCTGTTTTTGTAAGAAACGACATTGGAGAATTTTTCAAAACAACTGTAGGAGTTCGCCAAGGATGTATCCTGTCACCAGTGCTCTTTAATATATATCTAGAACATATTATGCAGGAGGCTCTCTACGATTATAAATCAACCATATCGATTGGAGGCCAACCTCTGTGCAACCTACGTTTTGCTGATGATATTGATCTGATAGCTGGATCAGAATCAGAACTTCAAGACCTTACCTCTAGACTGGAGAAAGTAACAAGAACGTATGGGATGGAAATTAATATAGAAAAAAGCAAGATATTGGTGAATAGCCATAAGAAACATGTTCCGACCAACATTACGTTAAATGGGCAAACGTTAGAAGAAGTTAACACCTTTAAATATCTCGGGTCCACTATATGTAGTGATGGAAGATCAATTAAAGAAATCAAGACAAGACTTGAGATGGCCTCAGCTGCCATGACAAGGTTGAATGTGATATGGAAAAGTAACATCAGTTTTCCTGTGAAGATCAAATTATACAAATCACTTGTATTATCTATTCTCTTGTATGGGTGTGAGGGCTGGACACTCACTGCAGATACGGAACGAAGGATTCAGGCTTTCGAGCATAAATGTTATAGAAGAATTTTGCGCATTTGCTATAAAGAGCACAAAACAAATGTCTATGTTAGAGAGAAGATAAACACCTATGCAGGCCACCAAGAACCACTTTTGTCAATAGTGAAACGTCGAAAGCTTGCCTGGTTTGGGCATGTAACTCGTCATGACTCCCTTTCGAAAACGATCCTTCAGGGAACAGTCGAAGGTAAACGGAGAAGAGGAAGGCAGAGAAAATCCTGGGCTGATAACATCAAAGAATGGGCAGGACACGGTTTTTCCACACTTGTACGCATTGCTGAGGATAGAGAGCAGTGGAGGACCCTGTCTGCTGATGCTTCCACCATGGCACCCCTACGACCCATGACGGGTTACGGGCTGAGATGAGATGATGATCTGTTTTATCATGACATAATTTTATTTTGATTATTTGTTGATTTTGTTGCATTTATAATGTTTTTTGTTGCAATTATATTCCTGTTTATTATGAGATAGTGCAAAGATAATTTAGTTGTTGGTTTCGTTGTAACAGCACCATAACAGTATAGGTTAAAATTGAAACCGTGATTTTGTCATTCAGATTTTCACTTCATGTTCTTCTTAGTTTGCCTTCATATCTATATCTAACATAAAATGGGCAGTGTCTCTCAGGCTTCTATCATCACATCTATTCCCCAAGGAGGTTGGTAAAAGATGATCTGTCAGTGTATGAGATTCTCTCATGGAGCCGGCGTTCGTAGAAGATATGTTGTACTGTCTACTTTTGCTCCCCGCATGTGTATGTACCTATTTATATAGTTTTTGAGCTACTGGTTTTCAGTCTGAAAAGTATGATCTGGTCTCATTATGGTTAAAGAGTTGTTTGCTTTTACTTTACGTGTCTCTGAATGTTTTTTGCCACATTTCTTTGAAACCATGTTAATTGTTCTTTAAATGTTGAAAACATGACGAGGTTGCTAGCCCCATGCACAAACTCATATTAGTAGCCTCCCACGACATGCCTTTGTCTCATTCTTTCTTTGTCTCCTTAGGAGACCACAGGGAACTTCCTGGAGGCCCCATGAAGATTAATAACCCTATAGTATGGAAGTTGTAGATTGTTTAAAGGGAAACAAATTAGAAGAACATTTTTTGTTAACTGGCTAAAATAGGACGAATACGAGTATATCTGAGCTTGGTTAAAATAAGACGAATACGAGTATATCTGAGCTTGGTTAAAATAAGACGAATACGAGTATATCTGAGCTTGGGGTTATTTCTTTTACTCGATAACTTACTTCATTATCATCATCATCATTTTCCTTTGCGCTTCTTACAAAGCATGGAGCTCCCATAGTAGCTGATCCACGTGCAGGAAGCCTGGCATTCTTGCAGTGGTGGCTTCTGATGTGATTTCTTTTATATGGTGAGATTGCCAGCCCCAAACAAAACTTAGTCGCCTTTTTTATATGCATGAGGGAGCAGTAAGCATATTCTTTCTTTGTCTCATCAGAGACCCCCCCCCCCCCCCCGGGGACTACACGGGGCAATAACATACATTGACTTTATTTCTGACTTTGTTACGCACTTACACGATACTGAAACACGTGAATGAGAAGAAGGAATAACGCCTTATATGGTAGTCGCACTGTATTTTTTTTTAAAGACAGGTGGAATATCTTTACAATTAAATATGTAAACTATAAAGAACAAACTTAAAAGTATGAGAGATATATAATAATAATAATAGCCCCTTCAGTCATAACTGACTATGGGAATGCGCCCCTGAAGTGACAGCCCTCAGCTGCTTATTTTGCTGGTGTTCCTTTCAACGTTTTCTCCTGCTTGTTCTGTGAGCTTCTTTTCGCCCAAACTGAGGTGGCGCCGCAGATAGCATCGCCACTTGGTTCGATCGGCAGCTTCATCCTCCCAGGTTGCTGGATTTATGTTCAGTGCCCTCGTGTCTCTCTTGCGCACATCTTTGAATCTCACCTATGGTTGCCCACCTGTTCTTTTGCCATATGCCAGTTGTCCGTAGAAGATATCTTTCAGGATGCGACCATCTATCTTGCGGCGGATATGGCCAAGCCAGCATAGTCTGCGCCGTGTAAGCAGTGTATACATGCTTTGAAGGCCAGCATGTGACAACACCTCGACATTTGTCACTTTATGAGAGATATCAAAGAGATCATATATATGAGGATAAAATATAATAGATCCAATGCAGAATGATATGGATTTGGTTCAGCAATCAGTATGGCTAAAAGAACATGGGGAGTACTGGGGATGGTTTGCACATGGCGACAAGATTTAGAGACATCCGGTTGAATGTATGTACTCCAAAGAGAAAATAGCAAAGAAAAATTTAAAATATGGCTATACTTACTGTCGGAAGGTCCTGGGTTCGAGTCTCCAGTAAGCCTATCACTGTTGTTTTTCTGTTGTATAATTTTTTACTTCTTTATTTCTCACGAGCGCCTGAAGCATACCTTTTACGTGTGTATTATTTATTTGCTGCCGCACTGCTGTAAACACGTGTTCTGTGTGCTCTTGAAAAACACACACATAAGCAATCTGAAGGAAATTTCCGTTCTTTGATAGATACATTTTGTTTTCCGAGCTGATCAAGAGAGGTAACTCGTTGCAAAGTGCGGTGTGTGCTGGGCAGAGTTCATTTCTGTAGATATGGCTACGAGCGTCTGAGCGTCCGGTTAGAGCGATTACCTCTCTCAGCACAGTTACCAGGTTCCTGGATCTAAACCTAGTAGTGTCACGCTCCAGTCTACTCAGCTGTAAATTGGTATCTGAATCTGCTTTTGAGTTGTAGAAGGCAAAGTCAGGGAACTGGTTACCTCACCTGGTAAAGCTGGACCTAGTACTGTGAGTCTCTATCACTTCACACCTCTACGGCAGTTTCTGCTATGGGTCTACCGTTACCTTTGAAATCCTGGCTGACCTAGTTAATCTTAAGCTAATCTTCGCCAGTTGGTTTTACTACGTGATGTCATTGTGGTCTGACTAGACAATGCCAAAAGAGTATTCTACTTATGTCCTTCCGTGTTTTCTAAAAAGGACCAACCAGGTCAAGATTATGCACAAATTGAGAGATTTTGAAGTTTCATTTGTCACTTTAGAAAGTATAACATGGATTTTGTCCCCTTCAAATCAATTTCATGAGTGTTTCTCGCGCTAGAAAATGCAACATAGATTTAGTCTTTTTAAAATTGTTGTCACAATTGCCGGGGTGCAGGAAGCACAGAACAAGAATTGGATTGCGAAACCTCTAGCAGTCCTGACAGGAGATGAAAAACTTGCTAAACTTAGAATGTCGAACAGAACTGTTAAGGTCGACTGGATGCATGAATCAGAAAACTGGGCAATAGAAAATTGAGTGGCAGAAGTGAGCTAGACATGATGAACGTTAGGACAGAACCAAGCATAACACGAAAACAGAAGTGAGCTAGACATGATGAACGTTAGGACAGAACCAAGCATAACACGAAAACAGAAGTTGTGATTGATTAGGCATAAACGGCAGCAACTACCCTTTAGAAGACTCCTTTCATGCTGTGAAGGAACTTCCATGAGGTGTAGAAGACAGGAATGTCAACAACCACGTGACGGAAAGACGCAGTGGCGGAATTGAAATACAGAAGTGCACACGGAGAACACTAACGGAAATAGCAGAGAGCTGATCTATCCACCGAGGGAATCAAGGTCATCGATTTGATTGATTGTTTTCTTAGCTCAGAAATTTTATCGTTACACTCAATGAAAAGCTAGCACATAATCTGTATTCCTAGTGGAGTTAAAGTTTTCCTTGTTTATTTTTGTTTAAAAAAAAAATTTAGAAAGGGCTAGTGAATGATGTCTGTAGTTTACACCCGATACGACATGCACAAGAAACAAGTGTCAGCTCACGTGCAGTAGAAGTGATGAATCAGACATGTGCCAGTGGAAAAAGAGATGAGAAGAAGACAACGGTGATGGATAGAACACAAATTGTAGAAACCTGTTGATAGCATTACTAGGCAGTCCTTGTCCTGGAACCTCCAAGGTAAGAGAGGCAGAGGTAGACCATAAACACATGTAGAAGAAAACTGGAGACAGAAGTGGTCATGATGAGGAAGACGAGGAAAGAACTCGAGCTAATGGCAAGCGATAGGAGGATTTGGCATGTGTTTGTTGATGGTATGTGTTTGTTGATGGTATGTGTTTGTTGATGGTATGTGTTTGTTGATGGCATGTGCTCCTTGCTGAGCCAAAGGGTATTGATTAATTGATTGATTGATCAATCGATTGATTGACTGATTGATTGATCGATCGAATGATTGATTGATTGATTTGTCAAATGAAGTATATACCATAAGTATATTATATATTATGTTTGCTTCAGAATTGGAATATAATCTACTCGTCTGTTTCGGAGATTTTTTTTTTTTTAGCGACAACATCCTTTGAACACACACAGACTATTAAATTCAAGAAACCCGCGACTCCATTCGGGGATATTTTCTCACAACAGAGAAATTGGCTAGTTTAGAATACTTGATAAATAACTGCTTTTAAGTTCATGACTCGGATGTGATCATAACTTGAGGTCTGATACAGTAAAGTTGTTTTATCTTTGTCTTAAATCATCTGATTCATTTAATCACTATATTTTATATTCTACACCATGGATTTTCTGCATCATTTACCCCATTTTCACAGTCCTGTTTTAAATGTGCAAGAAAGAAACAATTACTCTGTTCTGTTTTCTGGTTAACCATGCTTAAATGAACTAAAAAAAAAAAACGTGTAACGAACTGGCACACCACCATCGGTATGAGTGTAAATAAAACAGAGGCAAAATATATTTATCCAGTAAGGCCAGGGGCCTCTCACCCTATCACTATTATATTCACTTTAAAATATTATTATATAATGTACTGTATGTGTGAATGTATCCACATAATACTGTACTTTATGTGATAGGGTGGGCGAGATGATGATGATGATTATATTGTGATATGTTTGATCACTCTCTTGTCACACTCGCACCGACCCGATTCAACAATAAAACTCTTGATTCTAGAGGCAGGGGCTACATTTATTTTTGCAACCCATTCAGTGACTAAGAGCACACTGAAGCAAACATTAAACAAACCAAACACTAAACAAACAAAACAAAACACCCAGCATGTGCCCGATTGCTAATTGTGTCATGTCTTTGTGTTCTTCTGTGTGGGTACACAGGGCGCCTCGTTTCGTTCTCTCTTGTCTGGACTGATACTTTAAGAAGACCCGCTGCTGGTTCGCTATCTCTTTTTATAGGCACTAGGCTAATCACTCAACTACTGCGCGCTGGGCGTATTAATCTTGGCTACTTAAATATCACACGCGATTATCGCTTTAGGAATAGCGAAAACACAAATAAAACCTACAGCTATTTAATATAACACACGAGTATCAAATACGATTCACAACTCTACACCACAACTATATGTAGGCTTTATTGTGGCCTCATTACATATCTTCTACTTCAGACTTTTCACAACCCAGAATGCTTCGCGCACATCGAAAATAATCTGCCTAGAAACAGGTAGGGGGCGGGCGTCTCCTTTTCGGCCCCATCACATATCTCCCTCCTGATTTTGTTGTCGTCCCGACAACATCACTACCTCATCACTACCTCTGGCGCTTCAGTCGAAATCTCTCGGATCGTTGGTGCTGCGCTTGATTATTTCTCAGCGGCGATGTTTTGGACTCAGATTCTGTATTCGGTACAACCCGGCTGGAGACACTCTTGGTCGTCATGTCTCTAGTTGTACGTTGCCGGGCTGTCAGCCGCTGTGGTCTTGAAGACTCGCTCACCGGTGCCGCGTCGCTGTCTGCCCGTGACATCTGCCTGTCAGTGCTTGCAGCTGTCGAGTTTGAAGAGGGATTGCTCCTGACGGGTTTTACACCCATTTTGTGTGGACGGTGGCTTACGTTCCCCACCATCTGCCTTTGATGGGTCTCCTCTGCCGAACCTTGATTTGCACTCCCTCCTATCTGATTAGGACGGGTTTCCTCCCCTAGACGAAAGCCAATTCTCTCGGCGCCCTTAGTGTGACAGTTGTCGTGGTCATCTCTTGGCTTGCGCCCTAAAGGCAACCTCGTTGTGGCAGTACGTCTCGGGAAAGAGCTCCTTGAGGGACAGTCGGCTATCAAGTGTTCAGTGGATTTGCATCGAAAACATCTCTTCGGAAGCGGACCTTGAGGGCACTTGGCTGCCATGTGGTCTGACAGGTCTCCACAATTGTAGCATCTTATCTTTCTGGGCTTCCTCTGTGCCATGGGTCGCTTCCTGCTGCCCTTACACTCTTGACCACCAATGCCGCATACATAAATTGCTTCCATGCCCTGCATCGATGGTTTGCTGTCAAGCTCTACTCGTTCATTCTTCGCCAGACTCCGGAATCCCTTTCTGTAGATCTTGGTCTGATGTACGAACACATCAATACCTCCATCATCTGGCGTGATGAACCCCCATCCCCTGTGGACACTATACCACTTGCACATCCCTTTTCGCCTTGTCGGTGCCACTGCGTTTATCATTGCTGTCAGCTCACAGCTTTCCTTGGCAACAGCCTGACTCTCACACGCAAGAAGGTCTAGTTGAGGTTCCTGCGGACACACCTCCTCGTCTTGCGTTGGCTGTTCCCGCGGCTGGCATGGTGCTCTCTTTCTCTGCACCTCCTCTTGTGCTGGCGAACTGGCCTCTGACATCTGTGCTATCCGGGACTTTAGGAAGGATAATTCCGCTCTGAGTGCCTCCTCCTCCTTCTGAACTTCTGCACTTGCTATCTGGACCAGTGTCTCAGGCTTTTTACTTTCACCATAAACAGCATATTCCCAAGGGAAATTCCTGGTCATCTCACTGACTGGTGGTTGCTCGCTGTAGGCTCTTTTGACAATTTCCAGTAACTTCTCAGGGCTGGCCTTGGCTCCACCATGTATCCTTAACTCTCTAGATACCCATGGTGTAACGTTGTTCCATATCATGTCTAACTTGTCTTCTGCACAAAAAGGCGCCACCTTCCACGCGGCTTCCACATTTTCCACAAACTCTTGCCAAGTGGGACTCCCCTCTCCACTAAACAACCTTATCTCTGGCTCCTTCACGTACAATATCTTCACAGGCGCATTAGCCATCTTGCTGCAGGAATGCACTGCTGGGTGTTTACACTATTTGTTCGTCTGCTGTTTGCTCGGTGTCACTGTCTGCCTTATCCTGCCGACGACGCCAATTGTGATAGGGTGGGCGAGATGATGATGATGATTATATTGTGATATGTTTGATCACTCTCTTGTCACACTCGCACCGACCCGATTCAACAATAAAACTCTTGATTCTAGAGGCAGGGGCTACATTTATTTTTGCAACCCATTCAGTGACTAAGAGCACACTGAAGCAAACATTAAACAAACCAAACACTAAACAAACAAAACAAAACACCCAGCATGTGCCCGATTGCTAATTGTGTCATGTCTTTGTGTTCTTCTGTGTGGGTACACAGGGCGCCTCGTTTCGTTCTCTCTTGTCTGGACTGATACTTTAAGAAGGCCCGCTGCTGGTTCGCTATCTCTTTTTATAGGCACTAGGCTAATCACTCAACTACTGCGCGCTGGGCGTATTAATCTTGGCTACTTAAATATCACACGCGATTATCGCTTTAGGAATAGCGAAAACACAAATAAAATCTACAGCTATTTAATATAACACACGAGTATCAAATATGATTCACAACTCTACACCACAACTATATGTAGGCTTTATTGTGGCCTCATTACATATCTTCTACTTCAGACTTTTCACAACCCAGAATGCTTCGCGCACATCGAAAATAATCTGCCTAGAAACAGGTAGGGGGCGGGCGTCTCCTTTTCGGCCCCATCACATTTAGAAATGTGAGTCGTGAGAATGTACCCGCATACGACTGTACTTTAGAAATGTGAACTTTTTTTTACTGCTAAAAGACTTTTCCTGCCGCAGAAGTGCGTAAGAAAGTGTTATTATTATTATTTCATTTTCCACCAAGAATGTATGGACATAAGCGAGAATGTGTTCATGTAATTTTTGTATTGATGATTGATGACACATTCAAAAATACAGATTAATTGTAGACGGATTGACCGCATGAGTGAGTGTCGGTATATAGAATTTATTTATTTTTATTTATTGTTTTATTTATTTTATTTTATTATTACTTTTTTCCCCCAATTACTAGCTTGTTTGTTTCAAAATAAAAAAAAACCTACTCATTTTTTTAAAATTATGATTGCATACTGTAAATGAATGCTGTTATGGTAACTTTATAATGTTGCATGCCTTTAAATTAATGCTTAAAGCATCATGTGGGAATGAAAGGATATAGTATGCAAGATTAATGAGAGTGGAAGGGCAGAATGTTAGACGGGCCTGCGCGCCCAATTCTTTACCCTTCGAAAATAAAGTTCGTTCGTTCGTTCGTTCGTTCACTTTGTCTTTCTTTCCTTTTGGGATACTGTCTCAAATTTATGTCTCCATTTGTCTATGATGTGACAGATCTATTTCTTTTGCCTTCGTTTGATCTGATTGAAATATCTTGGCAGGGTCACCAAAGTGGGACTGTTGACAAAAAACCAAACAGTTGCTAGTGGAAAAGGCGATGAGAGGAAGATGCTGGCGATGGATGAGACTTACATTGAGGACAACTACTGTTAGCATTATGAGGCAGTTCTAGTTCTGAAATCCCCAGTGTAAAGGAGGTAGGTGGAGCGAAAAACAGAGAAGAGAAATGGAGATAAAAATAAAAGGAATACAGACGACATGGAAAGACCTTGAGCGGATGGCAAAGACAAGAGTACTTAGTATGAGTTTATTGAGGGCCTATGCACCTTTTCGAACAGAAGTGTGATAATAATGATGATGATGATGACGATGATGATGACGATGATGATGATGATGATGATGAAGACAATGATGATGATTACAACGATGATGACGATGATGATGATGATGATGATGACGATGATGATGACAACGATGACGACGATGATGATGATGATGACAACGATGACGACAACAATGATGATGATGACGATGATAATGACGACGATTAAGATGATGATTTTGACGATGATGACAATGACGACAACGATTATGATGATGATGATTATGACGATGATGACGATGATGATGACGATGATAATGACGACGATTATGATGATGATGATTATGACGATGATGATTATGACGATGATGACGATGACGACGACGATGATGATGATGACGACGATTATGATGATGATAATGATGACAACGATGACGACGATGATGATGATGACAACGATGACGACAACAATGATGATGATGACGATGATGACGATGATGATAACGATGATGATGACGATGATTATGATGATGATGATGATGACGACGATGATGATGATGATGACGATGATGATGACGATGATTATGATGATGATGACGATTACGACGGCGACGATGATGATGACAACGATGATGACAACAATGATGATGATGATGACGATGATGACGATGACGACGATTATGATGATGATGATGATGACGATGATGATGACGACGATGATGATGATGACGATGATGATGACGACGATGATGACAACGATGACGACAACAATGATGATGAATTGACAATGATGATGATGACAACGATGACGACGACGACGATGATGATGATGACAACGATGATGACAACAATGATGATAATGATGACGATGATGATGACGATTATGATGATGATGATGACGATGATGATGACGATGACGATGGTGATGATGACAATGACGACAACAATGATGATGATGATGACGATGATGATGACAACGATGACGACAACAATGATGATGATGATGATGATGACGATGATGATGACGATTATGATGATGACGATGATGATGACGACGACGATGGTGATGATGATATGACGACAACAGTGATGATGATGATGATGACGATAATGATGACAACGATGACGACAACAATGATGATGATGATGACGATGATGACGATTATGATGATGATGATGATGACGACGATGATGACGATGACGACAACAATGGTGATGATGACAATGACGACAACAATGATGATGATGACGATGATGATGACAACGATGATGACAACAGTGATGATGATGGTGATGATGATGACGACGATGATGATGATGACGATGATGATGACGATGATGATTACGACGATGATGACGATGACGACAACAATGATGATGATGATGACGATTATGATGATGATGATGACGATGATGATGACGATGACGACAACGATGGTGATGATGACAATGACGACAACAATGATGATGATGACGATGATGATGACAACGAGCCCATGGTGACAGCCAGAAACCGCCGGACACCATAGTGGTAGTACTTACTGTAAAAAACATACTGGCGTGCTTCTTTTTTTGTGAGGGGTACCAAAGGTAGGATCCGCCCTTGGTGCCAAATACTTTAAGTACGCCCCTGTCTCGAGGGGTCTCTAAAGAGACAAATAAATATTAGGAGTACTTGCACGTACAAGGTAACTTAAATGAGGTTGTGCATGGAGCTGGTAACCTCAGCGTGTTAAATAAATTGTCACATAAACCACCGCTTCGAGATCATGTGACTGCTTGGTGCAGGCTTCCTGCAAGGGACCAGATGAAGTTGTGGCTCCATGCTTCGTAAGGAGCGCAAAGAAAAATTATTGTGATTAATTTAATACGAGCTTGACATTAAATATGATACTGACAAACTAATAATATGTAAGAAGTATGAAAGTATACCCTCCAGGAACTATTACCATACATCAAAGCTTGAAACTATACACGCCTGGAATAGTCAACGAGCACTGAAGGATGAAACTATACCCTTCAGGACCTGATAAAGCACATCTAAAATATGAAGCTGTATACTTCAGAAGTGGATGTGACCTGGTCCTAATTCGATTTTGAAATCTGTAGAAGTCCGGACAAGGTTAACCAATCCGAAATCTGCCGGGTAATTTTTCTAACCTATACGGACTTATCGGAGCTGAATTTTTCGTTTTTTAAATAAAATTTAAAAAACTAAGTTTATTTTCTTTTATCAAAAAATATGACATCACTGTAAGAGGTCACGCGTGGATATTACATTTAATATTTTGAAAAACGAGCACAATGGGCTAATCACCTGTTTGCCAAACATTTTGATTACATGTTTTGCCCAGGAGCCTTGTGTTCTTTGGGTCACCTCTACACTTCGTTTTACGGGGTAGAAGAGGTTCCGATTGTGAGATGATGAGATGAAACACGTGAGGGTATTTTTTTTAAATTTGAAATGCCCCAACCCACGTAGTGCTGAACGAAAATCGATTGGATTGGTTCATTTTGAGAAGCTGAAATATACAATGTATTTCATTGGCACACTAGTCGGAAGTACAATCTGTGATTTGCACTAAGAACTGAGACTATAGTGTGATTAAAAACACAGACACAGATCACACAGAGAGACTGCAGCCCACAAGTCATATCAGCGACTCCTAAAAGCCAGAAAGAAAAAGGAGACATTGGACTTAGAAATTCCACAGCTATAAGTAACAGATCGAGTATTGGGCAACTTTGGACTGTTACTTATAGTTGTGGAATTTCTAAGTCCAATGTCTCCTTTTTCTTTCTGGCTTTTAGGAGTCGCTGATATGACTTGTGGGCTGCAGTCTCTCTGTGTGATCTGTGTCTGTGTTTTTACCACACTATAGTCTCAGTTCTTAGTGCAAATCACAGATTGTACTTCCGACTAGTGTGCCAATGAAATGCATTGTATATTTCAGCTCCTCAAAATGAACCAATCCAATCGATTTTCGTTCAGCACTACGTGGGTTGGGGCTCTTTTAATACAAGACTGGAAACTTAAAGGGGCCAGGACTTTAATTAACAAGACTGGAATCCTAGGAATTTGTTCACAAGTCATAGAGGAATTTAACAAAAGTGTTCCCAGGCCCAGGTGTTTTCACAGAACATCCGCCGTCAGAGGAATTAACTCTAATTTCCAGACCTAAGTGATTTCGAAGCTTCTAATACAGAGCTGTGTCCAGTCTAAATCTGTGCAAGGAGATTGTGTATTCCCAAAATTTTGGGGTAAGTGTAAACAATTTATTTACTAATGTAAATTCTACAGGTTTCTTGCTAGTAGTTATATACATCAACATATGAAAATAGTATATGCATAAATCACTACTGCAAGAGCTGGTGATTGTTTCTGACTAGTCGTGCAGGAAACCCGACAGCGTAGCGACCCCAGACTCCGACGGGAGTAGTGATGAGTAATGAGTGATGATTATATCACATGTGCCTAAGGTGTAACATATTATCTTGTGAGATTTATGCACCTTTTTTAATTGTAATTCAGGCAAATCATTATTCACGCACTCCAGACGCAATTTCCTAGTTAACACCCAGAAGGATATTGTTGAATTTTCATCATATTCCCTGAGTTACACTGTGTGCTCGGGAATTTGATTCTTCTGAGAGGTTAACATTGGTGGGTGGAGCGCATGACAATGGGCCTGTTAGTTTGCGGCGAACAAATGTACTTAGCAGGCATTTGTTTCTTTCTATTTGTCTAAATTTCGTGATTACAAGCCATCAGACGATTTGGGGTATTCACGCCGCTATTGTGAGTTAAAAGCATCTACCTTAACCGCCTACAGTGGAAGAGAGTGTGGAGAAGGCTTCCGTCATCATGGAATTGATGAACCACAGCTGCAGGACTCATCTGGAGTTAATTTTTTTTTGTCACAGGCAACAGCAAAACATGGACATTGATAGCGCCCCAATCCTACCTCTGTGAGGAAAAATTTAATTTACCTTTCACCCCCATTTAATCCTTATTTTAACCTGTTGAACTAATTGACTATTAAATTTGTTGTATGTTATTTTAAACTAAACAAATAATTGTTCATTCAGTCATTAGAAGTATGAAAGCAAACGTATGAGCAAGACTATTTAATAATTACACACACACTATATATATATATATATATATATATATATATATATATATATATATATATATATATATATATATATATATATATATATATATATATATATATATATATATATATTTTTTTTTTTAATTTTTATTTTATATAACTAGCGGCACTCGAGCTTTCTAGCCCTTTTGGCCCAATGACATGTCATTGCGAGGCTGGGGGGTCAGTGGACTTTCCTTCCAACCCGGTCAGGAGCTTCGCTCCTTCCCATCCACACGGGATTTATGTGCAGGAGCCGTTCAGATTATTCAGTCAAATTTCCGGTCGTAAACATTTCTTCAAACGCCGACGCCCGGGTTTGAACTATGAACACCTGGTCGCCAGTACAACGTTGTAGCCATTACACCAGCGCGGCTCCCATATATATATATATATATATATATATATAAATATATATATATATATATATATATATATATATATATATATATATATATATATATATATATATATATATATAGCCATTACGTTTAAAAGGGCATTCGTTGGATTACACCAACTGAGGGCTTAACGGGCTAGAACCATTGCTTAAACCCTTCACAAAAGGCGACGGACCAGATAATAAGTTAACAAATTGCTCAGCCCTAAGCTTCTTTTGTTCTTGACTTCTGGGAATATCTTGTGAACTCTCCCCTAAGGTAGAAGCGCCATTCCCTTCTATCTACATCTCTGCCAAGAGTAATCTTGCGCGGAGATAGATACCTTGGACAACCTACTTGAGATACGCTTGCGTTTTGGCCATAAGTGGACCACTACTGCAAAGCAAGGGGAGGCAATCCGTGACATTCTTCGCCTCTAGTTTCATTGTATTTTCTTGTTCCACTGGTACTTTTTTGTTCCACTTGTATTTTTTTGTTCCACTGGTATTTGTCTGGTTCTTTCTATCAGATCCATATTGATTACACTAGTCAACAACCAAAATGTAATTATTCTGCTTCCAGCCGATTCTTAAAGTACCGTTAGTCGAAACACGTCTTCTGTGCTTGTCGCTACGGAGATGACTCACATTACGATTGTTCTCATGTTTTAGAGTTTCGTCTCCGACGCTCTTATGCTACTTCCTTTTTTTTTTTGTCAACGGAACAATCAGTCCAACTATTGACTCTTTCACATGATATGTAAAACCTGTATGCCAGACATTAAAATTGTGGCCGATCTTCGATATATGCATGAAGCTTGGTTATTTCTACAAAGCAAAATGACATGTTTTAGAAGTTGAAGCTACAGCGTAACATTAGAGATCGCTTCCAAATATTCTTGCCCCTTCTCTTTCTCCACTCCTGCCTTTTACTACTTTGTTTTTATAGTGCTTATATATATATTATTACTATATATATTTAGTTACGGTCAATATCGGCCGCCATATATAAATTATATATGACGCAACTGTTGTATGGGCGATCTTATGCATATATTTTTTTCTACGATGACCATATAAAAAATGTAATAGAATTGGCTATAGATGATGATGCAATCCTACTATTTATTTAATTAACGGTATATATATATATACCTTTGGGCTATTGCATAAATGTTTATTTATGAAACCTATCTAGTATGATGATGCAAAATGTTCACCTACGTGCTATAGTTATCTCAAAAGTGTGTTTTCCATTTTGTCCTTATCAAAAGTACCGTAGTTAGAAATGCCCTAGGACATGTGTGAACAGTGCTAATAATTTATGTTATATATGTGGTGAGGTGACATTTGGTATCATAAAAAACGAAATATAACTAAAGTGATTAAGAAGGCGTACAGTTTGTATTTTGGCTGCAGAATAGGAGATCAAGATAAGAGCTGGGCGCCACACATATGCTGCAATACATGTGCAGCACATCTTAAACTGTGGTTGACTGCAAAAGGCATAGCTTGCCTTTTGCCAGTCCCAATGATTTGGAGAGAGCCCACTGATCATCTCAACAACTGTTACTTTTGCATGGTCCCTCCAATTGGGAAAGGCATATCAAAGAAGAAAAAATGGACTCTGGAATATCCAAACATCCCCTCTGCAATACGTCCGGTACCACATGGCGAGGACCTACCAGTTCCCAAAGTGCCAGAATCATTTTCAGCTGCTTCCACTGATGAAGAAGAGGACATTGGTGGTCCTGAACCATCAACCTCAAGCGACCCAGAGTGGAATCTCCTGGCAGAAGATGTTACAATTTCTGTGTATACGAACCACCAGAAGCCGCTTATTACATTCTTTTTCAAAGAGGGTGACTTTTCTGCGTGCCACAACATTTCTGGTTTAATGGCAGCCCTCAAAATCAATTACATACTGGAAGAGTGGAGGCATTTCATTGATTCATCCAAGACGAGTCTTAAAGATGTTTTGTTGAATAATGGTAATGTGTTACCGTCAATTCCAGTTGGTCACGCAGTTCATATGAAAGAAACTTATGAAAACATTAAGCAGCATTTGAAGTGTATAAACGACGATCATTATCATTGGTCACTTTGCGGTGACTTAAAAGTGGTCGCTCTTTTGCTTGGACTACAGGGTGGATACACCAAGTACTGTTGCTTTCTCTGTGAGTGGGATAGCTGTGCACGAAGTGACCATTACATCAGAAGACATTGGCCAATCAGGCAGTCATTGCAGCCTGGCAGTAAGAACGTTGAGAACCCAGCACTTGTCGACACCAGCAAGATTTTGTTGCCACCCTTGCACATTAAGCTGGGTCTCATGAAAAACTTTGTCAAGGCAATGGAGAAAACAGATGAGGCTTTCAAATACCTCATCAGAAAATTTCCAAGATTGAGTGAAGCTAAAATAAGAGAAGGAGTATTTGTTGGTCCGCAAATTTGAAAACTTCTTCATGATGACGAGTTTCTTTGCGTGTTGCATGGCAAGGAACAAGCAGCATGGCTAGCATTTAAGTCAGTGGTGGACAATTTTCTTGGAAACAACAGATCTGATAATTACAATGAAATTGTAGAAAATCTCCTTCTGAAGTATAAGAGTCTTGGCTGCAACATGTCTTTGAAAATTCATTTTCTGGATTCTCATCTGGATTTCTTTACGTCAAACTGTGGAGCGGTCAGTGATGAGCATGGTGAACAATTTCACCAGGACATTGCTGCTATGGAGACAAGGTATCAAGGCAATTGGAGCCCTCCAATGCTTGCTGATTACTGTTGGACTGTGACAAGAGACACCTCATCGATTGACTACAAGAAGCAAGCAAAGAGAGCTAGAACAGCGACTGAATAATGACGGAATGGGTTCAAATGTGCCTTTTTAAAACATGATATGTGAACTTTAAATAATGTTTTTATTTTTTCTATCATTTTATGTTGAAATATCAATTAATTGATTATGTAACCACAATTTTTATAATGCTAAAGTAGAAAGACTAGCTGTTCACCCCAGAGAATTAAACAAGCATACATTATTTGTATTACTGTAATGTAAATTCATCATTTAAAAAAAAAACCAGAGCCAATTGGTGAATTTCATTATGATATTTGAAATCAGCATGTCAAAATCAATAAGAAATGGTATATTTAATTTCTGGTACAAATAACTTTTGAAAATTTGTTGACTAGTGTTATCTGATTATATCACTTTAATTATTCTACGCTTCGCAGCCACTCATTTGTTAAAGTACGTTAGTTCTGTGTTGTCGCTTTTGTTGTTCTCATGTTTTAGAGCTGTACGGGAAGCAATGTCTTGACATGTGAATGTAAAGTATTACATTTTTTCTCGACTTTATTTCTTTTGATTTCGATATATTTCCCAAAGCAATGGTTTGTCCCATTTTTATGTTTAGACAGTTGAAGCTACAGCGTACTTAGAGAAATCACCATATTGTTTTCTATAGTGCTTATATATATATATATATATATATATATATATATATATATATATATATATATATATATATATATATATATATATATATATATACCTCTATGCATGTTTATTTCTGCCTATCTTAGTGTATACCTATAACGTGTCACAGTGACCTACGTGCTTATATGTGCATATTCATAGTGTGTTTCGTCATATTGTGCCCGTATCACACTATGATGGCTTTGGGGAAATTGTGTAAACCGGTACCAAAGAAAGTTTGGGAGAATCCGGTTTGTTGTATGTCTGTTTTAGTGTATGTATGTCATCAGTACCCAAAGAATGTTTGGTATTGTACTGATGTTTGATGTTCAAGGAATAAGTCCTTATGTTTGTTATGGAAGGGTCTCGGTTTTCTCAACAATTGTTGTATACTGGTATTCCGCCAGAGGTGTTGACTCAATTTGACAAAACGGGATCCCAGGTTCGTAACAGGAATCTAATGGGGCTCGTCGTGATCTTATAGAGTAACACCAATATTATAACTCCGAAGCTGTTTACTTTACTAAGGATTTTCAACTCACGTCATTGTGATGTCATTGTTACTACACTAGTTTCTATAGTGGTTGTTAGCACGTCATTTCCTATACTTGTCTTTTAGTTTGTGTAGTTATCTTGTTGGAGAGTATATGTGTATGACGTCATCAAGTTGTGTTGTCTTCTACAATAGAATTGTTTAGAGGATATAAGTGTGTTTATCAAATGGCGTCATCTATCCTGTCACAATATGCGCCTACGATAAAAAGTGAGAGAAAGGAGAAGAATATTCCTAAGTACTGTACATTTTATAACTATTATACTACATATAATGAAACAAGAGATGAGAATAAAATCCTGGCGAACGATGGAGCGCGCATTGAGCAAGACTGTTGGCATCATTGCAAGGCGGTCCATGTCCTGATATCCCCATGGTAAGAGAGGCAGGGGGAAACATAAAACATATGAAGAAGAGAACTGTAGACATAAATGAAAGAGATAAAGCAAACATAGAAAGGGCTTGAATGGATGGCACATGACAAGAAGATTTGCATGAACTTGTCGAATGCCTATGTTCCTTGTGGAAGCTGAAGGGAGTGAACGAATACAATAAATGTTATTTTAGCTAATCTATTCCCAAAAAAAATATTGACAAGTCTTTACTCTATCCTTTCAGCATTTGTGCCCACGCCACTCGGGCTGGCCTCGTATTTTTCTGGTGGTTGGTACGGCGGAGCTGCTACATGCACCACATACCAGGTGACGTCCATATGGTGCAATCTTTCTTCTTTGGCACTGCTAACTTACATCTGTATCAACTGTCATTTCGCAGTGTGGCATCAGATGAATATCAGGTCAAAAGCTAAATACCAGCCATGTCGGAGCTTGGTCTGTGCATCAGTGTCTGTTCAAGACCCCACAGGTTCTTCTTATACATCAAGTCTTCTTCCGTCCACAGCACAGACGCCATCTCAGCCCTCGATTTCTGGCCAGCGCCATGTTTCTGAAAACTCAGCATTACCAAGTGACGCTTCTGCCTTCGTAAAGAGCTCATCGCCCAAGAAAGCCGCAAACTGTCAAAATAACACGAATGAAAATATCGTCATTGTACCTAAAGGCACGAGGAATTTAAATACAGAAACAGCTGGTAGCAAATCAGATTGTCGCAACACTATCTATATGCCGTCTCAAACACCAATCGAGTTATCTGAAGAAAGGACGGTGGTAGCGAAAACAGAAGATAATAATCAGTCCAAGTCTCAATATTGCAACGGCTTGATGGCCGTACATTATGTCGCACAAAATACAACACAACGTGAGAATGAATACTCATTAAGCTTTGAGGATAATTTTCTACAGTGTGATGAACCCAATCCCACGCAGTCTCGAACTAGAGCTGTCAACAATTTCCACAGCAATGCAGATGCTGACACCAGTTATCAGTCTACACGCGACCAGCCAAATTTCCAGCCAAATGAGCAAAGCGCAGCCACCAAATTCTTTGCTTCAGCAAGCAGCGGAATTATCGAAGCTTGTATTGAAACTGGCAGTGACTTGAAATATTCTGAAATTACTCCTGCGGTGATGTCTGATAGACTCGAAGGCGACCAAAAACACACGGAGTATAACTGCAGCAAAGGAAGTACAGAAGAACCAAACTCTGTTAAAGTCAACGGATGTCTTTGTATGCCGGTATATAAGTCCAGGGATTACGTGCCAATGATGCTGTTTCTTCTTTTTACGTGCACGCTCGCTATCTCATCGCTTCCGGTGGTCGGACTTGGTCCTCGAACCACTCACACAGAGACTTCTTGCCGGTCTTGGCTGGTTCCTATACCTGTCTGTACTAGAGAGAGAACTTTCTTTGTGGTTTACCTGTTCTTTGTCTATACCTGCCTGATTCTGGGCTGTGGTTCAGGAATTAGTGTGTGTCTGAGGGTAAGTTTTTTTCTGAAATAATACTCAAATAACAATTTCTGAAGGTAAGCTTTTTTCTGAAATAATACTCAAATAATAATGTCTGAAGGTAAGTTTTTTCTGGAATAATACTCAAATAACAATATCTGAAGGTAAGCTTTTTCTGAAATAATACTCAAATAATGATGTCTGACATGGAGAAGAGAGCTGGAAACAGAGGTGAAAATGATAAGGAGAAAGTGGAAAGAACTTGAGATGATGGCACGTGACAGGAGGACTTGGCATGTGTTTGTTGAAGGCCTATGCTCCTTTGGAAGTGGAGGGTTATGAATGAATGAAAACTACCAAATACTTAACATTATCTGCGTGCTTGACACGTGGTAAGCTTACTTTCTGTCAAAATTACCAAATACAGTCAATCCTCGCTATTCGCGGGGGTTAGGTTCCTTGAAAACCTCGTGAGTACGGAAATCCGCGGATACGGAGCTATTGATCCTAGGAGGGAAAAAAGGGTTCGTTTTCTGCGGGACCTTGTTCACTATACACTTTTGCTTCCCATCACCATAAACTCATCATTTCGTGTACCTTCTTGTAAACAACAGTTTATTTAGTATACTGTGCATCTTAGAAATGTATATTAGACACTATTTTCTTTGTAGTAGTACAGCATGTACAATCTTTTGGTGTACCAATACTCACTTACCCATTCACTCACACTGTCACTATTCATTCACACATCCACACGCAAACACACACATTATTACAAAACCCTTGGAAAACAAACATTGAAAAGATTTACACAGAACATTTAAAATAGAGACATACGGAGAGTTTCATTAACATTGAAAACATGTAAAGAAAACACGTAAACATTAAGAAATAAAGAAAATTGCATTAACATTAAAAAAGTGTACAGCAAACAGTAAAAAATTAAGAAATAAAGAACCCTATCTGCGACGCTGCGCGGTAGGCGTCTCAAAATTTTTTGCTACTATGTAAGGTCGCGAATACCTGCGACGTGCCCGCAATGGCAAAAATGGGTTACACTTCATCTCGCGCGAATGAGCGAATCCGCTAACACGGAACACGCGAATAGCGAGGAATGACTGTATTTAACTTTATATGCCCACTTCACAACCAAATACTTAAATTTATGTGCCCACTTGACCACTGGTGTGATGATATAAGCGTGTGACGTCTCCAAGACGAATACTTCAGTTCGCCTTCTACTTTCCTCTTCGTCTTGATGTCCTTTTCGTCTTCTTCCTCGTCTACTACTGAGACTGCTACTACAATTATTGCTGTTGCTACCACTACCATTTTTTACTGCTGCTATAATTACTATTTTGTTGTGGTAAGTCAATTGTTGCTACTACTACTATAATAAATGCTACTAACACTTTGACTACTATTACCACTACCACCAGTTTTGCTGCTATACTTCAACCAGTTTTGCTGCCGCTGCTATTACTACCACCATCTTTACTGATGTTGCTAATACCAAAATTGTTGTTGTTGCTAATACTACTATTTAGCCGTTGCTACTACTATTTTCACTGCTGCAACTGCTTCTGATATTATCACTACAACCATTAGAGCTGCGTTTCTGATACTTCTTCTTTGCTTCTTTCGACTCCTTCTTTTTTTTTCTTCGCTTCTTTCGACTCCTTCTTCTTCTGCTTTTCTTTTTTGTATCTTCTTTTTCTTCGGCTTCATCTCCTACTTCAATGTCTTTCGTATTCATCATCTTTTTCTGTTAGCTTCATTGTCTTCTTGCTTGTTTTGTTCAAGAATTAATTAACATAATTCTTCTTCTTCTTACTCTCCTCCTTCTTCTTCAAGTACTATGCCAGTCGGCGTAAGCGATCATGTCTCTCCACAACTTGCTATCTCCAGTATTATTTATCAATTCTCTTGTTGATTTCGTTCCATGCCACGATGTCAGACTGTCCAGTATTTTGTTACTTTTTCGTCCTGTATCCTTTTTTCCTTTAATCTGTTGTCGCAATATATTCCCGCTTTCATCTTCAAATAAAACTTAGTTACACACATGCTTATTTTCAGTTCTATTTACGACAACTCTAGAAACATTCTTGCTATAACAGGTTAGTAAACGAATGAAGCAAGAGAGGAAACGGAAATCAAGACTTTACCACGAGGAAGAGAATGTCCCTGACATTGTTGAACTGTCTACGCTGGACGATATGAAGAGACATTACAGCCTCACCTGCGTCGTGATGTGTGGACTTCTCACCTGGCTACCGATTGTGGTTCGTAACGGGTATTGTTTTTGTTAGAGACACAATCGTCAAATATAATCTATTGTTGATGTGGTGTTGCTGTTGCGTAAGAATTCTCTGACAAGGTTGTAGATGTTTCGCAGAAGAGAGTGTTAGTAGGGTAAATGTAACACGTTTTTATTTGGAAGTATCACCTATATACTGATTTTCTTAATGAATTGTCTGTAACCAACAAAGAAGTTGTGACAGAACGGGGCGGCCCCTATCGATCTTTGTTTCACTCTGGCAGTATCGGTACATTTGTGATACTGATTTTATTGTTTTCTTTTCATTTGTCGCACTTTCTTTCTTTCTTTTTCTGCTATGTGTAGCAGATATTATGTATTTTCCTTCTTACACCCTTCTCGGGGATAAGTAGACATGTCTGGTTGTTATCCATTTCTCCCTACGTTGCAAGGAGTGGCAGCAACCTAACCATGTTGGCTATCGTGGGCGCAGCAATATCAGTATACATATTAACACGTAAATCGCCTCAGCGCAATGCTTAATCACTTATAAGACGTGGGTACGTTCATCACCAAAGCTTGGAAAACGGGGAGATAACTGATGGACAGACACATATAAGAGATTACTTTCTGATAAAAGTAATGATTGTTTCATTGGTAACACGTTGTTATATGAGTTTACCGACATGTTCGTAAGCAACATATTTGTACCCTTTGAAGGCATAACAAAGCGTAGGAGGTGTGAGGCTGGCAACCTCAGCGGATAGACTGATTCATGAACCACTAATGCGCGAGCTAGTGATTGTTTTTTGCTAGTTTCGTAAAGAGAACTAAAAGCATAAAGTAGATCCAGGTTCCATATGGAGCAGGGAGGGAAAGATGAAAGAAATGATGTACATTCTAAGTATAATACTTACATTTTCAAAGCAGTGTAAATGTCGATATAAACATTTTCACGTTAAAATTAATGTAAGTTTTCAAGCTTTAAACCAGTGTAAATGTCTATGTGAAAATATTCATTTTAGAGTTAATGGAAGTTTCAAACTTTTCAATCAGTGTAAACATAAATGCGAAAACATATTCAGTTTATATTGTGAACACTTTTCAATCAGTGGAGATGTATATGTAAACAGACTCTATCTGTATTATTAACCTTTTCTTTAAATATAAAGTAACTATGAAAGCTATTCTATTTAAATGTATGAAAGTTTTATCCCGAGGGATTAAATTTAATTCTCATCGAGGGTAAAGTCTGGGTTAATTGGGATGGTGGTATGGGAAGATAGGAACCCATAACTATGGGTTGGAAAACTCCATACTCAGAAGAGCGTTTCGTTCTATTCTTTTACCATAGTTATTGGTGGTACCAGCAGAAAGTACTATCTCTGGAACAAGAAGGGAACAGTGGCCTAAGCTTTAAGACGAAGGACCCACGTGGTAGACTCTCCATGACATTTCTGGGAAACGAGCTATCCCGACTACCTTGACCAGGGACGAGCGTGAGCAGTGTGAAAAGAACAAACCCATAAGAAGGAGCAGAACCGTCATTGGCAGCTAAGTTCAAATATATGCTGCCACTTGAACTTCTTATAACATTTCACAATCCATAACGACCGTGATGATAACTTTTCTTGATCCATAACTATTCAAATTATTTTCCAACTGTTAAAACTTAAGTGATTATTAAATTTTGTTATTTGTAATTATACAAATTTAACTTCGATTTAATCATTTTAATGTTACTGCATGTTTGTCTCAGTCAATTTACTACACACACTCTAAACAGATCTATACTAGAATAATAGAATTCCACTGAGTAAATCAGGGGTGTGGGCTTAAACGAGCTGAAATTAATAAGTGCTTTAATCCTTCACAAAAGTGTCGGCAGAATTACAGAGTTAACATACTCAGCCAAAGCAATATTGTTCTCGCTTATTCTGAATATCTCGTGAAGACTCCCTGGAGATAGAAGCGTGTTGTTTCTTCTATTTACATCTCTGCCAAGAGTAATCTTGTGCGAAGGTAGACACCTTTGAAGCACATATTAGATACTCTTGAGTTTTGGCCACTGTTGGACCACTACTGCAAAGCAGGGGAGGCAATACCGTCACAGAAATAATCCCGTCAGCTTTCTGGGAAATACGGAAAAAGCACGCATTGCATCGTGAAACCTAAACTGAGCACCTGATAAAAGAACGTGCATGCCTTGCAATCTTTTCATTGTGCATTTTCGGGAAAATAAGCAAACGGCGTGCATTGCACCGTGAAAGCGTAATTGAACACACATTAAAAAAACACGCAGGCCTGTCATTTTTTTTCATAGTGCTTTTGTGGTAAAGTGGGATGATATAAATATTTATAGGGGACTTAGTGTACTGACTGAGATCAGCTGTGAAGGTATCTGTATCTAATAAGTGTGGTGTATTACAGATGACCTTACTTGCTACCACATTTAGACCTCAGTCAGACCTATTCTGGAATATTGTGATGACTACGTTGAATGTCTAGGGTTATGATAATGATGAAGTGTATGTTCACAACAACCAACTGACAGATAAACAATTTAATTTAATCCACAATACTTTACAACACTGTGACACTCACATACATAGAACACTCTATAAGACTATCTTAAATGAGTCAAGTGTTAAAGTTTAAAAATATATGTATTAATTCCTTAAAATATTAGATATCCTGATTCAACTACAAAGTGAACCAGGAATCACAATCAAATGTAATCACAAGTTATATGTACACAATTTATAGATAGAATCTTTGTATTGACATATATTATTATTGCAATATGTGTGTAAGTTGTGCTGTAGTACTATGAGGTAATACTGGCTTTTCAAGCTAGGTGGTTGTGTGTCATCATGACTTCAAGTGTTTGTTTCTCGTGGACATAATATTGGGAAAGTTCACAGTTTCTTTTATTTGAAACAAATAAATGTCCCTCTAGATTTAAGGTAAAGTCACTGTTAGAGGGGTATACACTAGATTGAGCTGCTCTGGCCACGAATCTTAACTTCTGTGGGGGCAGCAGGAAACAGTCTCCACTGCTCGCTTGCTTCACCGTGTTCTTGAGAAGCCACACTGGTCGATATATTGACCAAGGAGTCTGCTACCAGCCTCTGGATTCAGCAAAACTCAGACCAGGTGCTGCTTTAATATGTTAGTACCACGGTCCCTGAAACAAGAAGGTTGTACCTCCTACTTCAGAACTAATTTATAATCTATTTCCACACTGAGCACAATACATAACAAACACCGAGTTCAGCGCGGTAGGCCAACTGTTAGCTTCTCATGTAACAACATTCACCAGTAATCCTCTCCTTAATGATTACAACGCCTCTGCAATTTCAGCTGTAATGCCTTCTATACAATAAGATAGGTGTCATAGTACTATTTGGCAATTTCATATAGTCCTAGGCAGTTAAACTCCTCTCCGACAAGTTTTGTTCATGGTGGAGCAATTTTCTAGGCTTTGTCTCATGTTTGCTACTGAACCACACACATACAGACATAAATTATCAATTCACATTCAATTTTCATCTAAAAGATATCAAATGTCTAGCTTACCACAATTCATGGAAATATTAAACAAAATACGTTGACTGGCAATGAGTTATGGCACAATTCCGATCTGCCTCTGTCCCAGGCTTTTATTTAGAAAAATATGAGCTGGATCTCAACGCACTTGCTTTTACAAATTGAATTTTCAAAAAATGGCACTGAACTGACGCTCCTAATTGACTATATTAAATGGTCTGGCCAATGGGACCATGTTTACAAAAACATTTGAAAAAAATAAGTACCCTTTCTATCGTTTCTATTAACAACCAAAAATAGTATCTGCAATCGACTAATCATGTTTAGGCTTACATATTCTTCTAGCCAATAAAATCGGATTTAACTTGTTGGCCTATTTCCCGTGAAATAGTGGTTTCAAAACATGCCACTGAGCAATTATGATTTGGTGCTGTCAGACAACCTCACTATTTTATTTTGGCTATAATTTGTTAATTGCTAAACTATTTGCGTAACACATAACATATTCTTTGTCAGCAAGTCCTGAGGCACCCAAATATATAAATTTAATGGAGCTAAGTGGCCGCGTTCAAAATATGCATTTTCTTCTACCACCCGTTTACTTCGATACGATGGGGTGTCTTCTGTACTGTCAGGATTTCAGACGAAAAACAGTATTGGGTCATGTTTCCTAATAAGCATTAAACATGTTTCCAAAACCTGACCCTCGTATTGGTAGTGTTTTTTTATCACTGTCTATTTGAAAAAAAGTTAGTGCTTCAGGCCTTATGCGTGGGATTGGCGTTACTATTAATCGCGAGACTGTGGTAGTATTGCATGCGTTCCTCCGTTCAGCCCTCTCTCTCTCTCTCTCTAAGTCCATCTGTCTTTTCATTACGCAGTGTATAAAATGAAATTAATGCTAGTATTAATCTAGGTCATTAAGCAGTGTGCCTATCTCAAGGTTTTCTAAGAAATACAGTACACGTTTTATTGTTTTGTTGAAACGCGTGTTAGTTGATGCAGTAGGCTTTACTAGTAAACGTGAAAGCGTTACAATTTTGCAGACGGAGCATAAAAAAGGGGTTTTCGAGTACAGTCATTACGGAGGTATACACGCTGGCGCATGCCATTGAGAAAGCACTGGTCTTCCACCATTCTTCTTTCCTTTTATTGAATTAACTCGTTAGGCTTTACATTTACTTTTTAATTTAGATATGTGGATTTAGAATGTTTCACGACAAATTCTCCCCACTTAAAACAGACGTTATATGTCAGTCTATAATTCTATATACACATAGAGAAATTTATTATTATTTCTGGGGCTTACGGTGATTTTCATCACACGGATGGCGGCTTAGAAAATCCGCATCACCGGTTCGCTAATTTTATTTTTATCATGGATTAATGCAGGTGGGTCAATTCAAAGTAGGCACGACTCAAGAAATCCGCCCCAGACCTCTGCAATCCAAGAACCCATTTCAGATATGTTACTGTACAGCTGCAAGTGTTACGGCTTGTCTTACTACTGCTTAGCAATCCATATTCACCATTTTTTTTCTCTGAGTCTGCTCAACGACATGTCCAGAGAAGATTAGATGTTCCTCAAATTGTACGTTATGAGGAGTTGATCTATATGGTGAGATCTGAGTGGTGTAGTGGATCCAATAATTTTCTTATCAGCCTTAATAAACACTCGGACTATCCTCAATTCAAAAGGCAACAAGGGAGACACTCTGCTCCTCCGAAATGTTCCCAGCCAACAATTGGTCTGATCTCAGGCTTTACTGGAATCTGATAGTATCCTTTGCTCAGATCCACTTTTGAGAAATATTTAGCTTTATTTAGCCTGGCAAACAACTGATTTGTATCCGGCAATGGATCCACCTGACCTTCTGTGATAGCATTCAGTCTCCTGTAATCTATACAGAGTCTATGTTCTCCAGAGGGTTTCCTTAAGAGCACACACTGGAACTATACGAAGATTCACTGTGTGAAATTATTCCCTCCTTCAACAAATAGTCTATCTCTTCCTTCAAAGCTTTCTCCTTAGCAAAAGGAATCGAATAGGGTTTCATACAGACAGGTGTGGGGTCTATCAGTTTCATATCATATTCCAATAAGTTTGTATGCCCCGGTCGGTCTGTTAACACCTCTGTATGATCATCTAGAACCTGTTGCACTCTCTCCTTCTGATTTTTCGTTAAGTGTATCTCTGTCTTTAGCTTTCCTGTTGTAATAGGCAGCATGTTTTTTCCTGGCTTGTCTCAAATTTTCATTGGCAAGTTTCCAGCCAGTTTTTAAACGAGTGGTCAGCTCATTCACATATTGGTATGAGGATGTAATATTTTCCTCTGCCTTTTCATCAGTCCACGTTCTTAACAGAGTTACATATGGACTTTTAAATTCGGAAACTTATTTTTCCTGGCACATGTCAGGTCCTTTGCACTCGAAGCTCTGTTGTGATGACTTTTCTTCCCAGAATCATCATGCACAAATCGACCGCTACCAATTTTTCTCCTGGGGCTTTCTCCCCACTTAGAATTCTTGATGAGAGATTTCCTCTCTACATCTTCTTCCTCCATTTTACATAAGTCCGATTGAGGGATTTTCGGCTTATTCTGGGGTAAGACATCTTTTTGCACTCGCCGCATGGTGGCCATTGTAAAACAGTCACTTGAAGATTGTCCGTGAAAAGGGGCTTCCCATTTCACTTGGTCCACTTTATTATTCTTTCTATTGTCAGGCCTAAGTTTGCCCCGTGGCGTGTCCAGGTCCTGATCAATGTTCCCACTTGTGGGTGTTCCCTCATGTGCTATGCTACACCTTTCTACAAAATTTTCAATGTCCCACCTTGCCTTGGGCCAATAATAATTCTGAGCTACCTTTTGAATGATGGTACCTATTTTCTCATGGTCCCCATCTTGTTTCACATGTAAGCTCCTTATTAAGTCTGTCCTATACCTTTTAGGAAGTACCAGCTGTCCCTGACCTTTGGATCTAGTTCCAGTCTTCCGGTATATTAGTTTGTTCTTCGTATAGAAGTCTCCTTTTCCTGGAGGTGTGTGACAATTTCTTAAAACAAGGCTTGAGGGTCTTATCCCCAGCCTGTGCCTTCCTCAATTCTTCTGGAGTGGTATTTAACATAATATCCTTCTCCTTTCTTGAGGTCGACCTGACCTGAAGGGTGGCCATTACTATAGGGTTCCTTCTGCAACGGTCAGTATCATGATTGTCCATCCGACAATTCTTACACCACCTCCTTTTTTGGTTGAAAGATTTTCTTTCATCATATTTCCTTTCATCGAATTGTGGGGTTTTATTTTTATTTTCATACCGTGGCCTATCAAACTGGTGCTTACCTTTGTTCTGATCTCTAAGATCAAATTTATTAAAGTTCTGTGGTGCCTTAAAATTATCTACCTGTTTCTTTTTATTACCTGATACCTCTGCCTGAGCTGCTTGATATCTTTCAGCAACATTTAGTAACTCACCCAGCCTCTCTGCACCTTGTTCCATGAGAAACTTTCTCAGGTCTGGAGCCATGGACTCTCTTAATTGTTCTATAAGGATCATTTCCTTAAGATCTTGGGTTTTCCCCAGAGAAGTCCATTTCTCCAAGTATGTCTCTAACCGTGCAGAGAACTGGTGATAGGTTTCACCTGACAGTAGTTTAGCATTCCTAAATTTTTTTCTATAAAATTCACCATTCTTTTCGTATCTTAACAAAAGAGCCTGCTTTAGCATGTCATAATTTTCTTGATCATCTCTGCTCATTTTGGCAAAAACTTCATAAGCTGCACCACGAAGCCCTTGTGATAACTTTAAGCTCCACCTTTCTCTCTCTAACCCATACGTGGTAGCTAATAGTTCATATCTATTTAGATAGCTCTCGATATCATCTTCTTTCTCAACAAAATGATCTAAATGAAAGTTCATAGCTGAGGTTGAGGCTCCCTGACTAGCAGTGGCATCAGAGGTAAAGGAACTGGCACCATTTTCAGGAGCATGGCCTTGAAATTCCAACTCCCTTAGTCGTAATTCGTGTTCCCTTTGTAATCTCTTCTCCTCCTTTTCTGCTTCCCTCTCGGCAGCCTGTCTCCTTTCTTCTCTCTCTGTAGCTTGCCTTCTTTCCTCTCTTTCTGCCTCCAGCTTCTTCTCTTCATACTGGAGCCTTTTAATCTCTTTTTCTGCCTCCAATGCTTTAGCCTCTTTGTCAGCCTCAATCTGAAACCTCTTAATTTCTTTTTCAGCCTCTAACTTTCTTTCAGCTTCTTTTTCTAATCTTTTTTCTTCACGTTCAATAAATTTGTCACATTCAGTAGTGACATAGGCAATCATAACTTGCCCGTCCATTCCTAACTCTTTCGCAGCCTGCACAGCAGCAGATCGAAATTTTGCCAGGTCGGCCATTTTCTAACAGGCAAATTTATACAATGTCTAACTTAAACAAGTTAATCTTTAACTAATTATCTAAGGACAACCACAAGCACCGAGAGCTCAACCTCATTTATTTAAATCCAAGGATACCTTTTAAATTTTTATTATTCCCTGAAGTGAATTATCCCCCAATATATATAATTACTCAGAAGAACAATAATAAGAGAAGGAAGAACGTTGGGCCTAAATAATGTGCAAGAGCTAAGAGGAGTGGCGTCACAACGAACAACCTGGAGAGCACTGGTTTCTGCCTTATGCGCCGTGTTTGGTGCTTAAAGAATTTATTATTATTATTATTATATATAATAGGAGAAGATTCAATATCCCGGGAGCGAGACCCCAATATATGTGGTAAAGTGGGATGATATAAATATTTATAGGGGACTTAGTGTACTGACTGAGATCAGCTGTGAAGGTATCTGTATCTAATAAGTGGGGTGTATTACAGATGACCTTACTTGCTACCACATTTAGACCTCAGTCAGACCTATTCTGGAATATTGTGATGACTACGTTGAATGTCTAGGGTTATGATAATGATGAAGTGTATGTTCACAACAACCAACTGACAGATAAACAATTTAATTTAATTCACAATACTTTACAACACTGTGACACTCACATACATAGAACACTCTATAAGACTATCTTAAATGAGTCAAGTGTTAAAGTTTAAAAATATATGTATTAATTCCTTCAAATATTAGATATCCTGATTCAACTACAAAGTGAACCAGGAATCACAATCAAATGTAATCACAAGTTATATGTACACAATTTATAGATAGAATCTTTGTATTGACATATATTATTATTGCAATATGTGTGTAAGTTGTGCTGTAGTACTATGAGGTAATACTGGCTTTTCAAGCTAGGTGGTTGTGTGTCATCATGACTTCAAGTGTTTGTTTCTCGTGGACATAATATTGGGAAAGTTCACAGTTTCTTTTATTTGAAACAAATAAATGTCCCTCTAGATTTAAGGTAAAGTCACTGTTAGAGGGGTATACACTAGATTGAGCTGCTCTGGCCACGAATCTTAACTTCTGTGGGGGCAGCAGGAAACAGTCTCCACTGCTCGCTTGCTTCACCGTGTTCTTGAGAAGCCACACTGGTCGATATACGTTGACTGGCAATGAGTTATGGCACAATTCCGATCTGCCTCTGTCCCAGGCTTTTATTTAGAAAAATATGAGCTGGATCTCAACGCACTTGCTTTTACAAATTGAATTTTCAAAAAATGGCACTGAACTGACGCTCCTAATTGACTATATTAAATGGTCTGGCCAATGGGACCATGTTTACAAAAACATTTGAAAAAAATAAGTACCCTTTCTATCGTTTCTATTAACAACCAAAAATAGTATCTGCAATC
Organism: Oreohelix idahoensis; assembly: GCA_024509875.1. Taxonomy (NCBI): domain Eukaryota; kingdom Metazoa; phylum Mollusca; class Gastropoda; order Stylommatophora; family Oreohelicidae; genus Oreohelix; species Oreohelix idahoensis. The sequence goes on from JAMPIV010002038.1 coordinate 268,811, forward strand.
GACTAATCATGTTTAGGCTTACATATTCTTCTAGCCAATAAAATCGGATTTAACTTGTTGGCCTATTTCCCGTAAAATAGTGTTTTCAAAACATGCCACTGAGCAATTATGATTTGGTGCTGTCAGACAACCTCACTATTTTATTTTGGCTATAATTTGTTAATTGCTAAACTATTTGCGTAACACATAACATATTCTTTGTCAGCAAGTCCTGAGGCACCCAAATATATAAATTTAATGGAGCTAAGTGGCTGCGTTCAAAATATGCATTTTCTTCTACCACCCGTTTCCTTCGATACGATGGGGTGTCTTCTGTACTGTCAGGATTTCAGACGAAAAACAGTATTGGGTCATGTTTCCTAATAAGCATTAAACATGTTTCCAAAACCTGACCCTCGTATTGGTAGTGTTTTTTATCACTGTCTATTTGAAAAAAAAGTTAGTGCTTCAGGCCTTACGCGTGGGATTGGCGTTACTATTAATCGCGAGACTGGTAGTATTGCACGCGTTCCTCCGTTCAGCCCTCTCTCTCTCTCTCTCTCTCTCTCTCTCTCTCTCTCTCTCTCTCTCTAAGTCCATCTGTCTTTTCATTACGCAGTGTATAAAATGAAATTAATGCTAGTATTAATCCAGGTCATTAAGCAGTGTGCCTATCTCAAGGTTTTCTAAGAAATACAGTACACGTTTTATTGTTTTGTTGAAACGCGTGTTAGTTGATGCAGTAGGCTTTACTAGTAAACGTGAAAGCGTTACAGTTTTGCAGACGGAGCATGAAAAAGGGGTTTTCGAGTACAGTCATTACGGAGGTATACACGCTGGCGCATGCCATTGAGAAAGCACTGGTCTTCCAACATTCTTCTTTCCTTTTATTGAATTAACTCGTTAGGCTTTACATTTACTTTTTAATTTAGATATGTGGATTTAGAATGTTTCACGACAGCTTTGACCATTGACCATGATTCGTGATAAGTTTGAACACAAAGATTCAGGGCAGCTGAAATGCAATGGAAAGTAGTGAAAAGGCCACAGGAGAATTAGTGCCGCCATTAGGACGTGCATCAGAACGAGACCAACATAATTAATATCATGTCATGTTTTGGCGGGTTACTATCTAGTTTTTATACCTGTTTTTTTAAGGTTTCTGTAGATGATCGTCATATTTAGAGACAACATAGGTTCCATCTTAGAACATGGCTGTTTGACCGTTCTTTTCTTTCGTTTATTTCATGTGATTTAAAAAAAATGTTCTTGTTTTTTATTTTTGCAGTTATTTATCTTCTATGTTCAATGTTTTTACATTATTTTATTATTATTTTTTTCACATGATTGGTTGTTTTTTTTTATTTTCTTACAGATTTTCTATATTTCTCGTCTTCGTTTCCTGTAACTGTGGCTGACGAAGTGTAATCCCGAAACGTCGAGCTTTTTTAGTGTAGTGTTACTTTTGTAAAACGTACTCCAGTACCGATTTCCTCTTTTTTTTTCCTACTTACTGTTTTATATGACAAGAACCAAACAAGTGCCAGTGGAACAATAGAAGAGAATAAGACTCTGGCGATGGAGGGGACATATAATTAGGAAACATGTTTGATAGTATTACAAGGCAGTCCTTGTTCCGGAATCCCCCAGCGTAAGAGAGGTTTAAGGAGACCAACGATGAATAGAACTATAGACAGGCATTAAGATGATGATGAAGAAAACATGGACAGACATTGAGCTGAAGGCACCGAACATGAAAGTCTTGGCGTACGTTTGTTGAAATCTTTATGTGAGCTGAAGGATGATGATGATGACAATAATAATGATGACAATGATAATGATGATAATGATGACAATGATGACAATGAGAATGATGATGATGATAATGATGACAATAATAATGATGACAATGATGACAATGAGGATGATGATAATGATGACAATGATAATGATGACAATGATGACAATGACGATGATGATAATGATGACAATGAGAATGATGACAATGATAATGATGACAATGATGATGATGACAATCATGACAATGATGACAATGAGAATGATGACAATGACAATGATGACAATGATAATGATGACAATGGTAATGATGACAATGACAATGATGACAATGACAATGATAATGATGACAATGGTAATGATGACAATGACAATGATGATAATGATGACAATGATAATGATGATAATGATGTTTTAAAGACATATTAAAAGGTAGTCCTAATAAAGCCAAGACTAGGACATTTCCTGGCGCCGACATTGGTACTGATCACGACATGGTATTGATGACGCTCAAGCTTAAACTCAAAAAGAACTATAATCAAAACAGATGTTCTCAGTTAAGATTCAATTTAGACCAGTGGTGGCCAAGCTAAGGTTGGCCGAGGGCCAGATTATGGTAAAGGGTAACACCCGAGGGCCAGACCTATAAAATCCTTTAAAAATAACGTTCTGATATTTAGTTTTACATATATATTAAACCACGTACAGAAAGCAACGGCAAACTACTTTACTGCACATCTGCCAAGACATGTATACCAGTCTTTGAACTGAAATTACTGTAAAAAAAACAATAATGAATCTGTTGTTTTAATTTGTTTTGTAATTTGTAATATGACATGTAATTATTTATTTCAAACACACATTTGTGTATTATTTCATTGTGAAGAGTGTGGCTTCAATCAACAATAAGAGGCCGGCCAAAACAGGTTGCCGGGCCGGTCAAAACTGGTTGGCGGGCCAGATCTGGCCCGCGGGCCGTAGTTTGGCCACCGCTGATTTAGACAAACTAAAAGATCCAGAAATCGCGGGAATCTTTGAGGCAACTGTTGGAGGAAAATTCGCAGCTCTCAACTTTTTGGAGGATGATATCAACTCAATCACAGAGAACATGAAAGACGTGCTCATTGAATCAGCAACAGAAATACTTGGTAAAAGAAAGGTAATAAACAAACCATGGGTTACAGATGACATTCTGAAGTTATGTGATACACGGCGGGAAATGAAAAAGGTTAAGAAAGAGGTTCCTGAAGCAGCATGGCAATACAGTATGGTGAATAAAAATATTAGAAAGAAAATGAAACAGGCCAAAGAAAAATGGGTAGCTGATCAGTGTGAGTCCATTAATACGGGGCTAATAAAAGGTAACAGCAAGGCAGCTTTTGACACATTAAGAAGACTATCAAAACCCCAACAGCCCAGGGTAACTGTCATAGAAGATAGCAATGGGGCTCTGCTCAATGAAAAAACCGCTGTTATGAGAAGGTGGACAGAATATTGTAAAGAATTATATAACTGTAAACTCGACACTGACTATAGCATATTAAACAACATTAAGTGCGAAAACAGGGAACTCGGAAATGCAGCAATATTACGGGAAGAAGTGGAAGAGGCTATATGTTCGCTGAAAGGAGGGAAGTCACCGGGTGTGGATAATATCCCAGCAGAGCTCTTGAAATATGGAGGACCAGATATAGTAAAAATCATGACAACAATTTGCCAGAAGATATGGAGCACAAAAAAGTGGCCAAAAGAGTGGACGCAGTCATTAGAAATACCGCTTCCAAAGAAAGGAAATCTAAAAATGTGCAAGAACTACAGAACCATTAACCTTATTAGTCATCCAAGTAAAGTGATGTTGAGGATACTTTTGAACAGAATAAAACAGAAATCAGAAGAAATCTTGTCCGAGGAACAGGCTGGCTTTAGACCAAAAAGAAGTACCTCAGAACAAATCTTCAATATTAGATTACTGATCGAAAAACATCTCCAGCACCAACACGATTTATACCATAACTTCATCGATTTCACAAAAGCCTTCGGTCGAGTCTGGCATGAAGGCTTATGGCAAATAATGAGAAAATTCAATTTTGATACCAACATCATAGATATCATTGAAGCACTATACAAGGACGCAAGCAGTGCTGTTTTTGCAAGCAATGACATTGGAGAATTTTTCAAAACAACTGTAGGAGTTCGCCAGGGATGTATCCTGTCCCCAGTGCTCTTTAATATATATCTAGAACATATTATGCAGGAGGCTCTTTATGATTATAAAACAAACATATCAATTGGAGGCCGACCTCTTTGCAATCTACGTTTTGCTGATGATATCGATCTGATAGCTGGAACAGAATCAGAACTTCAAGACCTTACCTCTAGACTGGAGAAAGTAACAAGAACATATGGGATGGAAATTAATATAGAAAAAAGCAAGATATTGGTGAATAGCCATAAGAAACATGTTCCGACCAACATTACGTTAAATGGGCAAACGTTAGAAGAAGTTAACACCTTTAAATATCTCTGGTCCACTATATGTAGTGATGGGAGATCAAGTAAAGAAATCAAGACAAGACTTGAGACGGCCTCAGCTGCCATGACAAGACTGAATGTGATCTGGAAAAGTAACATCAGTTTTCCTGTGAAGATCAAATTATACAAATCACTTGTATTATCTATTCTCTTGTATGGGTGTGAGGGCTGGACACTCACTGCAGATACGGAGCGAAGGATTCAGGCTTTCGAGTATAAATGTTATAGAAGAATTTTGCGCATTTGCTATAAAGAGCACAAAACAAATGTCTATGTTAGAGAGAAGATAAACACCTATGCAGGCCACCAAGAACCACTTTTGTCAGTAGTGAAACGTCGAAAGCTTGCCTGGTTTGGGCATGTAACTCGTCATGACTCCCTTTCGAAAATGATCCTCCAGGGAACAGTCGAAGGTAAACGGAGAAGAGGAAGGCAAAGAAAATCCTGGGCTGATAACATCAAAGAATGGGCAGGACACGGTTTTTCCACACTTGTACGCATTGCTGAGGATAGAGAGCAGTGGAGGACCCTGTCTGCTGATGCTTCCACCATGGCACCCCTACGACCCATGACGGGTTACGGGTTGAGATGATGATGAAAAGGTAGTCCCATAGCAGGTACTGCCGTACGGGAGTGAAGTGTTAGAGATTTCACCACCACACTAGGTTCAGCATCGAGAGGTGGGGTGACCAGTTCATTTCCTCACTGCTTTTTCCTTCCCTAACTCAAAGAGCAGAATCAGGTGCCCATTTACATTTGGGTAGACTGGAGCGTGTTAGAACCATGATTCGAACATGGCAACTTTGCCGCAAGAGACCAGCGCTCTAACCACTCTGCCACAATTAGACGCTCTAAAAGTTTTATGTCCAAAGACATTTTACGAAGTATTAATACCGATACTTATGATGACGCATTCATTCGAAGGGTGTATTAGTGGCGGTAGCTATAGTTCATCAACTGGAATAACCAGTGTGTCGTATCACTGCCTAAAATATCGTTTGTTATGATGCATAAGACTCACCGAGTTTCCTTGCATGCTGCAGGCTATACAAGAAAAGAACGTGTCTGCTCTTATTTCAACAGACGATGTTGACGTTGCAGAAAGCCGGCGTACAAGTGAGCGAGGCCACCCTCATGTATTCCAACATTGCCACGTCACTGCCTGGACTCCTGAATCCGCTTCTGTATAGTTTAGCGTTGGCCAGGTACCGGATAGGATACAAAGTCATCATGGAAAAATGCTGCTGTAAAAATAGAATACAAAAGTCTCATCGTTTAAAAGGTATGTGTTACAACTCATGAACAAATTGAAAAAGGTAGCTTCTCTGGCTTTAAGACTTTGGGGAGGACTGCGGTAAGACGTAGTAAAGTGTGTATTTTTTTTTTAAAGGGGAAAAAGGTAATGCGTCTTGCTATGATAAAAAACGAAACAAACTGTCTACGTCTTGGCCACAAGCATGTCCACTTGCTTCGACAGGGTGTTATTCTTTTTCATTTATTTCATCGTGTCTTTCTTAGCTCTCGCTTTCTTTTCTTTCCATGACGAAGGCTTTGTGGCCGCAACGTTGGCAACTGTCTTTGATTTTTTTTTCTTTGTTTCAGCAAGACGCGTTACCTTTAAAAAAAAAAAAATAAACCTGTCCTGCTCTTCGGGCATGAATAATAATAGATTCTTGTTTTGCCAACGATAAGAGCAAGGAAAATCTACACTTTGAACTATTTTTTGAAAGGGACACGTGGTTTTTTTTTTTTCTCATCTTGTCCAGGCTTGCGATGTATTCTGCGTGTCAATAATTCACTTATCTTAGAATATATTTGTCGGTATGTTTGTCATATTTTTGCAGCATCGAATGATATTTATAAAATTTGAATGTTCTCATTTAAGAAGACTTTGCATTTCTTATTTCCCTTTGGCGATCCAACTTCATTAAGTACCACATGAAAGAAGTCAACGTTCATTTGGCACTGTTTTCTGTCATTCCTAGTGACATGAGTTCTGTTTTTGTTTCCTTGTCACACCATTGGCCAACTTATCCAGGTATCCCTCTTTGTCTTTATCGTCTGCGTTAGAAAGAATAAGACTCACAGGCTGCACCAAGCATCTTGTAAGAGGCGACTAATGTAATTCATAAATATAACATGCTCCTTTCTTACACACACGAAAGAAAATAATAATCCACATCGAATGAACATAGCCGTCTCCTTGAGACAATAGACACAGACTCTTCTCGCATCCACACCAAAAAAAAAAAAAAAGACGCGTCATCACATCACAACACAAGTACGTGCGTATGAATGCCTTTCTGCGCGACAAATATCTTTCAAACAGAATTTCCTATTTGCCGCGCAAAAAATATCTTGACAGGAAGGAAAAGGGAAAACGGAATGAACGAACTGTTTCAGGGTGATATGCTTTTCCTATTTCCCTGAAGAATTTCCTTTATAACTATCTGATTGGTTTATGTGTTGCATCCATCATAAATGCTACATCGCTGTTGCTTCTAATTTTAAAGCCATTTATTGTACACTTATTAATGTTAATTTTAATCAGAATCGACGTCATTGCACTACGGGCAAACCTATAGGTGCTCAGTCTCCCTCAGAAAATGTCGAAGGGTATGAATGCTAATTGTTCCTGTTGCGCACTGGTTGTATACACGCCGGATCTGTCCTATCATATGTCCATCCCTGCTGGCCCTACGTTTGATGCCAAATTCCAGCAATCTTATTGTACACTTATCAATTCAAGAAACTAAGTACTGACCAACATAATGTATTACCTGATGACGCTGTTTAAAATGTAATCAACAGTTATGTGTAACTTTTATCTCCAGATGCCCATGTCAGTACGAACACAGCTGACACTGATATTAGCACTGACACGGCATTAAATACATCACCCGACGGTCACACGTGCTTACACGGCAGGATCAATCCAAGCTTCCACAACCACTTGGAAGTAAGTTTAGATGAAACAGATGACGAAAACGACGAGGATTACTTCCCCGATGACGGCGAGCTCATATCAGACGACAAGAAAGAGGAAACACAAAAACCGAGTGAGAAAACCCCGCTTCAGGCAATGCCAGCCTCGGCGACATCTACAGGAGCGTTGAAAACGGTATTGATGAACCGCGCTAAACCATCATGGCAGCGCCAACAAGATGCGTTCTCTTCCTCGTGCAGTGACAGCGAAAGTCTGCTAGTTCCAAAGTCATTTTCTGCAGACGAAGAAACCGGGTTGTGAATTATACATGTGTAATGAGTACAACTCATTTACATTGCGGCACACAGTGTCAAATTTCGATGGTTTAGTATTGTTAAAAGTTTGTTTTTGTAATTTCCATGCTGATTGTTTCTTGTAAATCCACAAATAAAAGAGGTGTCATTTCATATTCTCTGCTCTATTATTTTACCTACTATTCTATGCAAGCGTGCACGGAATGTTTAGACGAATATAGAACTGCACATGGCATCTCTATGTGAATGTTCTTATGACACCTTGTCTTTTGAGACTTTTTTAAAATTAATGATGAAAATATCCCGTTTAACCTCTGATGGGTTATAATTAGGATATATATTGTTTTCAATTCCAAATAACATGAACAACTGCCGATATGGGAAAGTGGCATCACACTTGTTAAATCATTGCACATATGACAAATCACAATTACCAATTATGCTTGTATGTTATTAAAAAATACAACCAAACGAACACACCCAACAAACAAAAACGAGATAAAACCGAACAAAATCAAGCAGAAACTCCAAACAATAATAATATTAAGGAGGAGGGATATAAAGGCCTGGTGGTACCAGTTATTTAACTGACTTTAACAGATATTTTTGTCTTTCACCTGGCAAGAGTCATATGCATTGTAAGAAGAGCATCAGACCTTCACATTCCCAATTACTATATATTAACCTTTGTTCGTGTTAAATATTGGTTTGACTATATTATGCAGTTCTCTAGGTCTGTCTATTCTCAACACTTCTTCTATTTTTATGGTTAAATTTGATGCCTGCACATAATCTAATATTGGGATTCTCATTTGATCCTACTTCTTACATTTTAACAAGAAATGCTCTATATTATTGTCTTGAAGACATCCTGTACAGTAAGGTTCTTCTATTCTGAAATAGCCCTTTCCCAGCTGTAATCATAGAAGTTTCTTATTACTGGGAATTTTCAATTCCCTAGAAATCTGACATTTTCTTGTTGGAGCCTTGAATATCTTATTTGTATGTGATAGGGTGGGCGAGATGATGATGATGATGTTGTGACAATTGATCACGCTCTTGCACACTCGCAGCCGACCCGATTCAACAATAAAACTCTGATTCTTAAGGTAGGGGCTGTATTTATTTCTACAACCCTATCAGTGACATTTAAACACACGAAGCAAACATTAAACAAATAACAAAGTGAACAAAACCAAACACCAAACAAACACCCAGCCTGTGCTCGATTGCTAATGTGTCATGTCTCTTTTCTACCCACACAGGGCGCCTTGTATCTTCGTTTTCTCTTGTCTGGACTGAATCTTCAAATCGGCTCCTTTGCCGCTCGCTATCTCTTTATATAGGCAGTAGGCTAATCACTCGACTTTAGTGCGCTGCGCGTATTAATTTGGCCACTTAAATAACACTCGCGATTATTGCTTTAGAAGGCACGAAAACACAGATATGGCCCACAACTATCAAATATAACACACGACTATCAAATATAACACACCACAACTAATTCTTAGGCTTTATTATGGCCTAGTCATCAATCTTCTTCTTTGTCAGAATTTTCACATCCCAGCAATGCTTGCTCGCGCCGTCACGTGGGCTGACAGTCACGTGGGTTGCGCGCACATCGAAAATATACGGGCGATAAATATGCCATGAACATGAAGGGGGAAGCCGGGGTGTCTTTACGGCCCCATCACATATCTCCCTCCTGATTTTGTTGTCGTCCCGACAACATCACTACCTCTGGCGCTTCAATTGTAACCTCTCAGATCGTTGGTGCTGCGCATGACTCTTTCTGAGCGGCGATGCTTTGGGCTGAGCTTCTGGAATAGGTACAACCCGGCTGGGGACACTCTTGGTCGTCATGTCCCTCGTTGTCCGTTGTTGGGCTGGCAGTTGCTGTGGTCTAGAAGATTCATCTACTTGCGCCGCGTCGCTGCTTGCTTGTGACATCTGCTTGTCAGTGCATGTAGCTGTCGACTTTGTAGGGGGATTGCTCCTGACTTGTTTTACAGTCGTTTTGTGTGGACGGTGGCCCACATTCCCCACAATCTGCTTTTGATGAGTCTCCTCTTCTGGACACCGACGTGCACTCCCTCCTACCTGCTTAGGACGGGTTTCCTCCCCTAGACAACGACCAATTTTCTCGGTTCCCTTAGGGTGACAGTTGTCACGGCCATCTCTTGGCTTGCACCCTAAAGGTAACCTAGTTGTGGCAGTACGCCTATGGAAAAAGCTCCTTGATGGACAGGCGGATATCAAGTGTTCTGTAGACTTGCATCTAAAACATCTCTTCGGAAGAGGGCCTTGAGGTCATTTGGCTGCCATGTGGCCTGAGAACTCCCCACAATTATAGCACCTCAACTTTGTAGGCTTTCTCTGTGCCATGGGACGCCTCCTACTACCTTTACACTCTTGACCGCCAATGCCGCATACATAAATTGCTTCCATGCCCTGGACCGATAGTTTGCTGTCAAACTCTACTCGTTCATTCCTCGCCAGACTCTGGAATCCCTTTCTGAAGATCTTGGTCTGATGTACGAATACATCAATACCTCCATCATCTGGCGTGATGAACCCCTATCCCCTGTGGACACTATACCACTTGCACATCCTCTTTCGTCTTGTCGGTGCAACTGCGTTTGTTGGTGCTGTCAGCTCACAGCTTTCCTTGACAACAGCCTGACTCTCACATACAAGAACACGCACCTCCTCGTCGTGCTTTGGCTGTTTTCGCGGTTGGCCTGGTTCTTTCTCTCTTTGCACTTCCTCTTGTACTGGCCAACTGGTCTCTGACATCTGTGATATCTGGGACTTTAAGAGTCCCACTACTACTCTGAGTGCCTCCTCTTCATTGTGAGCTTCTACACTGGCTACCTGCACCAGTGTATCAGGCTTTTTACCTTCACATAAAACAGCATATTCCCAAGGTCCCTGACTCACGGCCTGGAAATTCCTGATCATCTCACTGACTGGTGGTTGCTCGCTGTAGGCTTCTTCTACTATCTTGAGTAACTGCTCAGGGCTAGCTTTGGCTCCGCCACGTATCCGTAATTCCCTAGAGACCACTGGTGTAACGTTGTTCCATATCACGTCTACCTTGTCTTCTGCGCGAAATAGCGCCATCTTCCACACGGCCTCTACATCTTCCACAAACTCTTGCCAAGTGGGATTTGCCTCTCCACCAAATAGCCTTACTTCCGGCACCTTCACGTACACTACCTTCACAGGCGCATTGATCGAAGCCATCTTGCTGCAATACCGCACCGCTGGGTGTTTACAATACCTTCCTTTCATATTTTTATCCCCCTCTGCTTTCCATTCATCTGTTATTAAATCTTTAATTAAGCTCTTAATCTCTGATTTACTCATCCCTGTCTGCGATCGACGTCTTGCCAATCTCTGAACTAAATAATACGATAATTGTTACTCTGGGAAAATTCAAAGATGTTGAAATTATTGATCATCAACACGGACAAAACAGGAGATCATTATGTTGATGATTGCACAGATCATACCCCGTGTAGTCCCCGGGGGCCTCATGAGACACAAAGAAGAAATAGACCTACTACTCTCTCAGACATGTCAGACAAGACGACTAACATGAGGTTGTGCATGGAACTGGTGTCACGGGATTCACTCCTCTTTGCTCTGCAGTGATCGTTCAACAGTGGCCAAAATTCAGAGTATATACTGAGGATCTACAAAGATGTCTACCTTTCGCTTAAGATTACTCTTGGCAGAGATTTGAATTGAAGAATGGTGCTTCAATTCTAGGGAGCTTCATAGGAATTTAAAGAAATCAAGTACTACGGCTGATAGGATCCAGGCCGTGTAAACTTTTTATCTTTCCTGATCTACTATGAGTAAGGATTTTGCTTGTTTTGGTGAGACCCCAACTGAATTAAATCAGTAAAAGATTATTTCAATAGCTCTGTTATAGGTATTTAAAATGACTGAGACCAACGGGTGCAATTCACTCAAAATGACTAAATCAACTATAAATTTGTATATTTACAGATAACAAAATGTATTAGTCAATTATCGTTAACAATATAAATAAGGGTGGGGTGAATTAGATAGAATCTTTAAAATGTCATCACTGGTGATGATCTGGATAGTGTGTTTTTATCTTTCAAATTTGCTTAAAGAAAAGAGTTCACTTTAAGTGTGTACTTAGCAGCCAATAAGATGTCGGTTGGTTTCTGCTCCAGTCGATGCTTGTTCTTTGCAAGTTGTTGATTGGTTCACTCTCGTCACTGGTCAAGTCTGGTGGCCGCAACACGTCCATCGTAGTATCGCGAGGTAATTGCAAAGATGGTCCAGCGTCTGTTAAGACTCGTCTTCTAGCTTTGACTGAAGGCCACTTATACCAAACACTTGTTCCACACATTAGTACCACCAGTGTACCACCGACTAGTATCATGAAATAAGAGAGAAACAAATACCCTCCTGAGTATTGGGTTTCCTGACACGAAAATCAGGTGTCCCTCCTTTCATTCCAACATTCCATCTGCCTCAGAACTTTACCCTCTCTGAGCATTAATGTTAATACAATGAGGGGAAAATATACATTGCATTTATATTGAACATGTTTACATTTACTTGTGCACTGGTTGAAAAGGTTGATATAATAAGTATGAAATCACTTCTGTCATCATCCACTCCCTGCTCCATATGGAACTTGTGATTACCTCTGCTTTTGGTTCTCTATGAGAAATCCGCATAAAGCAGTCACCAGCTCTTGCAGTGGGGGTTCATGAAACCATCATTCTATATGCTGTGATTACCAGCCTCCTATGAACTTGGACATCCCCTAGCAGTTTTCATATGTTAATAATGCGAAATGTAGAATTACAAAATGTAAAACTTACCCCAAAATATCTTTGGCAATATAGATTGACTTCTGGCTCAGAGAAATAGTTTCGGCAACTTGGTTCAGATGCCTCTTACACGTGGTCTGGGGTATTACTTTACAATAGACTCCCACTATGACTTAGTGATCAAGTTCCTAGGATTCCGGGCTTTCCGTATTAATAAAGGTAGAGTTGCCGTTGTGAAAAATCCATAAGATGCCCAAACACGTTGTTCGGTCCTTTAAAATGGAATCCTGATCGTATTCCGTATTCTGGGTTGTCTGGCTGTCTTCTTGACGAGTTGTATTTCACAGTACCATAAACTCAAAGGCGCTAGATTATAAGGCAACTTTCGGCCCACGCATCCAGATTGCTCCAATCAGAAATGTATTTTTACATCTCAAATGCCAATCCAGTAGCATGCAATATGCGTATATTCGTAGGGGGATATCCCCACTATCCTCTCACGGAAAATTCCTGCGTGACACACCAAAAATGTGATGTTTCCAAGCCACTCCCCATATAAGGCATCTCGTCTTCCGTATAATATCGATCATGTTTACACTCGCGACTTCATAATCTATCACAGGTAATATCTTTCAAGATGGATACTTATCATCCGACAAGTCTGTCCGGAAATGGCTCTGTAATTCACCCGGTCCAGCCAACGTTGTCGACAACTTGGTCAGACAGAAACTATAATCAGTGATAAGATAATTGACTGTGGCCATCCCAAGGTTATTTACTTATTAATACGGTCGCTCACACACACTGTCTGTGCGGAAAAGTGTTACGGCTAATACGCAACAACATTTCACTCCACGGATTCAGATGTCAATGTGGGTTCAAACGACGGATTCATTACCATAATCCTCAAGGATGGGCGATGATGTCTCGACCTGACAAGAATTGAGTTAAGGGAGTGTGAACGATTAATCGAAAATACCAAATACTGTCAGAGGTGGGAAAAAAATAAAGTGAAGAGCACAGAATGAATTACAGGATGGCACAGGTAAATGTGACGCTCGAGGTTATTTTGTCACAACTGGCAATCAAATCATGTAAAACAAATTGTACATACACAACTGCTATAAGAACACGTGAATGCTTTTTGCAGGCTTCCCGAAAGTGGTCAGCTACAGTGATGGCGCAACAGTAACATGCCTCCTTAAACTGATGTTTCCAAACCATTATCTAATAAATTGTTAGGTCGGAGGGGGAGTTGATGACGATGTTGCTTTTTTTTCAACATATTTTAGTTCTTGATTATGATTGGATACCGTAAATGTGAGCATGCTTTTAATATTTTTGTTAAAATGTTGCATTCTTTAAAAAAAATATTTATACTTAACATGCATATGAGGATAAATGAATACATTATAAAAGATAAGAGAAAGGAAGGATAAAATGTTACCCGGGCCTGCGTGCCCAGTTCTCTACCATTGTTCGAGCGTTAATTTTATCTGTTTTGTCTGTCTATCAACCTGTCTCCCATTTTGTCTTCTTGTCGCCTTAACATTTTGTTATAAATAAATGCAATAAACAAGAATGGATAAAGAAAAGAATTGTCCATGCCCTTTCTATATTTGCTATCCCACATTGCTAAATTATACTTACATTTTCAGTTTTATTTCATTGTATTAATTTTACTCTACCGATAACTGATGCCTTTGTTCAGAGGAAGGCTTTAATAGCGAGAAGACGTTTTTGCATTCCTGTAAAGCAGCTTCTAAAATTTCTTTCCCATACGTTTTACGATCATAAAAATGTTTTGCCGTGGTATTTTTTTTTTTTTTTGCTGCCTCATTTATGCATTATCTTTATCTTATTACCTTTCAGCTTCAAATTTCCTTCCGTGTTTATTTAGGTCTCCTATTTCTCTCTTACCCTGGGGGTACATGAACTAGCACTGCCTTGTAATGATATCAGCTTGTGTTCTCAGAGCGTGCCCTATTCAGCACTGAGGTTTTTCTCTCACTCTTGCTCCACTGGTATTTGCATATTTCTTTTCATCATATGTGTGACGGGGGAATTCCAACTAGGAACATACATACTGCTGATATAAGATCTTCTTCACAGAATCACTTGCTGAGACATTTATCCAAATAATACATTTGCGAAATGACTATGATGATCTGTCCATACGACCGTCTACGAACTCTTTCTAGTCATATTGCTGTCTCTATTTTGATAAATAAAATACACGAGGATTTTTCGATGTCATCATCATTTCCCTTGTTGCTTCATACGGAGCATGAAGCCACTACTACAGCCAGCTTCTTGCAGGAAGCATGCCCCTCAGAATTAATGTGTTCCCGAAGCATGTGTTCTTTAGCGATTAGCTTTACTATATTATGTTTTCCAGATCCATACGCAATCTCATATTAACTGCCTTATACGATGTGACGAAATGGACGACCTCTATCATCTTTGGTTCTCTCCGGCAGTATCGGTACATTTGTGGTACTGATTTCTATTATGTGCTGTCAATTATTGCACTTTTCTTTTTCTCTTTCTTTCTTTCCTTGTTATTTTTCTGCTAAGTAGCAGATATGTGATTTTATCAAATCACCCTATAGGTGATAAATATCACATTTGCAAGGAGCGACTGATATGATACATCACATTTGCTTGACGCTACCCAGATTTGTGGTTATAGGCGCGGCAGATTAACACGTACATCGGTCAGCGCTATCGGCTTAATCACCATTAAGACACTGAGTTTGCGCACTCATATGACAGATAACGAGACTACTGTCTGTGTGACACATGTGGGCAGGCAAGAGAGATATAATCGCTTCCGGTCACTTGGTTAAAAGTAATCATGGATTTATTACATTTTAGACAATATGAGTCTACAAATGTGTTGGTGAGAGTGTATGCAAGACATCATATTACCATTTATGGGAGAAGTAACCTTTTGCAAAATTTGTTTATGTAGGAAATATTTTGAAATTGCCACACCCGACCTGTTTGAAATGATTGGATCTTTCTGATTAGATTCATAACAACATTGAGGGGAATATAGCCTGGCCATTTTGGCAGTTTTATCTCACTGTGAATTTCAAGCTCGCCAACCTCAGACCTCGCCAGAGTGAAGACTAGATTCATAATTCCTTTGTTTTAACCGGACCTTTTATTGGAGAACCAGATAAGACTTTAAAAAGCACAGGAAATCTCTTTCAAATTTTATAAGGAATCCCGGGACTAGGAAACTGAAGAAACACGGAATCAGAGGGGAATCTATTGCAAAATTAAAGACATCACAGACGCGTGTAAGAGAACGATTCGTCTCTTTTATTCTTCTGAGCAAAAAACGTCTGTAGCCAAGATTGGCGTAAGTAGTGCATTTTCATTCTGTTTTATTACTAACATGTGAACTAACATATATATATATATATATATATATATATATATATATATATATATATATATATATATATATATATATATATATATATATATATATATATATATATATATATATATATATATATATATATATATATATATATATATATATATATATATATATATATATATATAATCATGTGAAGTTTAATATATGAAACTCGCTATTGGATGTCCAACTGTTAAAACTTAAAGTGATTATTAAATTTTGTTATATGTAATGTTACAAATTTAACTTCGATTCAATCCTTTTAAATGTACTACATGTTTGTCTCAGTCTAAGTTATTAAACTCACACTCTAAACAGAGCTATATATATATATATATATATATATATATATATATATATATATATATATATATATATATATATATATATACATATATATATATATATATATATATATATATATATATATATATATATATATATATAATTATAATAAATTCCACTGATTAACTCAGCGGTGGGGGCTTAACGAGCTAGAATAAACCATTGCTAAGTTCTTCATAAAAGTGTCGGCAGATTATAGAATTAACGTGCTCAGCGACAGCCAGCATTGTTTTCGCTTATCTTAATATCTTATGAAGACTCCCATGTGATGGAAGCTTTACTACTCTTCTTTCGACATTTCTGCCAAGAGTAATCTTGTGTAAAAAAAAGACTCCATTGAAGCCTATAATAGATGCTCTTGAGTTCAGGCCACTGTTGGACCACTACTGCAGAGCAGGGGAGGCAATACCGTCACATACGACATGCTTGGAGGAGCCATAGTCCTATGCTTTCTTTGACTCTTCAGATATTTCAGCGTGCTACATGGAGAACTACCATATTCGATGTACCGGTACTGTTGTATAATTCTCCTCTCTTTATCATACATTTATCAAAAACATCTTCTTTTTATCTGCCTTTCCTCACCCACAAGTAATCATTTTCACAATATTTGTGTTGGATCATTTTCTTGATATTGTAATGTATTTTCACGCTTCCTTAGGTTGATTTCATGTAATCGATTTGTCAATAGCCTATTTAACCGTCCTGGTTCATACTTAGACAAGAATCGAGCTGACATACCTTCACGGCGTGTTCAAGACAGGAAATTTTCGAAAGGTTCATGTTGTATAAAAAGATACCAAACCAGAACCACAGAATATTAATTGTTGTGACAGCTGCTGAAAAATGAAGCCACAGCATAACACAGAAGCTTCCGCAGTACCAGACACCAGATGGATTAATATTTAAATGAGCGAGTCAGTAGTTCGGAGTTAGAAAATGGTGACGTTGGCTGAGCTACTGCAAAATTAATAATGCCACGTTCGTCACATCTAATGTCAATATCAATTTTAAATCAAAATCGATCGCCGAGTGCCGGTTGTATTAGTATTACGTAGTAAGCCCCATACAATTTACTGGGGTCTCGTGAGGAGATTACAAACTTTATTGAAGATTACACCTACTGTTCCCTCATGCATGTCATAATAAGAGGCTAGCATCAGGTTGTGCATGGGGCTGGCAAACTGCTACAAACAAACTGCTACAAACAAACTGCTACAAACAAACTGCTACAGAAACAACATTACAATCAGTGCACATGCTTTCTGCAAGGAAAGGAGCAAGAAATAATAATTAATTAATGAAATATTATGCCTAATGGAACAAAAGCTATTTGATGTTTTTAAAAGTAGAAATGGTTAGTTATATGTTATCTGTACAGACAGAAGTCCACAGAAATACAATGTGGGGTTCACTTAAGCTGCTCTCCTTACAGACTTTTATTATTTATTAAGTGGTCCTATGCTACTAAGTTGGCGTAGAACAAATTCCTTAATACAGATTTTTTTAATAAGACACGTGATAATTTTCAGACAGAGAACCTACCACTGCAGGCTCAGTGTGTGTTTTATTTTTTAAATTATGAGTTTTGCTCGTATTGGCGAGTCCCGACGCGTTCAACCTAGACACAGGTACGTCGGTTATATAAGACTGCATGTTTAAATACAAAAGACAGTGTAGTCTGGAATAATTCAAGTGCATACTCATGTACCATTTGTTCAGCAAACTGAAAATCTAACAGACAGATATGTGTACAAGTTGGGGGGTGGGGGGAAGGGGGGGGCTGGGGAAGAGAACAAACAAACAAACAGTAGAACACGTACTCCAAGAATGTTGACTCCACGTGAGAAGTAGAGTGACAGCACGGCCTTCTCTAATCCATTGAGGAAGAAACTTTGTGATGACGAGAGAAGCCTGAGAATGATCGCCAACGTTATGACACAGATAGATGTGGTTCTTTGAGGGCGAAAGAAGAAAAAGAGGACACGCACTGAAGAATCCAGCTGAAAGCATTACAAAACAATCGTGGTTCTGGAATCCCCTTGGTAAGAGGAAAAAGGGGGAGACCTAAAACCATATGAAGAAGATAATTGGAGACAGACATAACATGGAAAAAGAAAATATGGAAAGAAATTGACCGGATGGGCAGTTGATGATGATGATGATGACGACGACGATGACGGCGACAATAACAACGATGTCGATCACGATGAGGATGATTAAGTAAACACATTAATTTAAAGTAAAGCCAATCGTTAAATTCACCTCAAAGAAGTATACTGTTTGAAGAAAAATGTCCAGCAGGGGTTGAATCAACGAGACACAGACAGAATAATAAGATAATGATATAGATTTAAAAAAAAAGGGCAGGAGATCACCATAAAGTGACGTGTTCATTTCAAGCGAGAGAGTTTTGAAGTTTCCAACAGGCGCTGGGGACGTTCATCTACTTAATCACAAGGAGGAGTCTACCGAACATTAACGCGGGAACTGCCAGCACTTCCCGTCTGAAGACAAAATGACTGAAGATTCACAGAATAGAATATTGAATTGTCGGCAATCGACCGCAGGCCAACGGTACACACAAGGTCACCAATGTAGAACTGATGACAAGAACTGAAATGGTACAACACAAGGTCACCAATGTAGAGCTGATGACAAGAACTGAAATGGTACAACACAAGGTCACCAATGTAGAGCTGATGACAAGAACTGAAATGGTACAACACAAGGTCACCAATGTAGAACTGATGACAAGAACTGAAATGGTACAACACAAGGTCACCAATGTAGAGCTGATGACAAGAACTGAAGTGGTACAACACAAGGTCACCAATGTAGAACTGATGACAAGCTGATGACAAGAACTGAAATGGTACATGGTACAACACAAGGTCACCAATGTAGAACTGATGACAAGAACTGAAATGGTACAACACAAGGTCACCAATGTAGAACTGATGACAAGAACTGAAATGGTACAACACAAGGTCACCAATGTAGAGCTGATGACAAGAACTGAAATGGTACAACACAAGGTCACCAATGTAGAGCTGATGACAAGAACTGAAATGGTACAACACAAGCTGATGACACTGAAATGGTAAGGTCACCAATGTAGACTGATGACAAGAACTGAAATGGTACAACACAAGGTCACCAATGTAGAACTGATGACAAGAACTGAAATGGTACAACACAAGGTCACCAATGTAGAACTGATGACAAGAACTGAAATGGTACAACACAAGGTCACCAATGTAGAACTGATGACAAGAACTGAAATGGTACAACACAAGGTCACCAATGTAGAACTGATGACAAGAACTGAAATGGTACAACACAAGGTCACCAATGTAGAACTGATGACAAGAACTGAAATGGTACAACACAAGGTCACCAATGTAGAACTGATGACAAGAACTGAAATGGTACAACACAAGGTCACCAATGTAGAACTGATGACAAGAACTGAAATGGTACAACACAAGGTCACCAATGTAGAACTGATGAGGACACCAATGTAGAACTGATGACAAGAACTGAAATGGTACAACACAAGGTCACCAATGTAGAGCTGATGACAAGAACTGAAATGGTACAACACAAGGTCACCAATGTAGAGCTGATGACAAGAACTGAAATGGTACAACACAAGGTCACCAATGTAGAGCTGATGACAAGAACTGAAATGGTACAACACAAGGTCACCAATGTAGAGCTGATGACAAGAACTGAAATGGTACAACACAAGGTCACCAATGTAGAACTGATGACAAGAACTGAAATGGTACAACACAAGGTCACCAATGTAGAACTGATGACAAGAACTGAAATGGTACAACACAAGGTCACCAATGTAGAACTGATGACAAGAACTGAAATGGTACAACACAAGGTCACCAATGTAGAACTGATGACAAGAACTGAAATGGTACAACACAAGGTCACCAATGTAGAACTGATGACAAGAACTGAAATGGTACAACACAAGGTCACCAATGTAGAACTGATGACAAGAACTGAAATGGTACAACACAAGGTCACCAATGTAGAACTGATGACAAGAACTGAAATGGTACAACACAAGGTCACCAATGTAGAACTGATGACAAGAACTGAAATGGTACAACACAAGGTCACCAATGTAGAACTGATGACAAGAACTGAAATGGTACAACTGATGACAAGAACACTGAAATGGTACAACACCAATGTAGAACTGATGACAAGAACTGAAATGGTACAACACAAGGTCACCAATGTAGAACTGATGACAAGAACTGAAATGGTACAACACAAGGTCACCAATGTAGAACTGATGACAAGAACTGAAATGGTACAACACAAGGTCACCAATGTAGAAGAACTGATGACAAGAACTGAAATGGTACAACACAAGGTCACCAATGTAGAACTGATGACAAGAACTGAAATGGTACAACACAAGGTCACCAATGTAGAACTGATGACAAGAACTGAAATGGTACAACACAAGGTCACCAATGTAGAACTGATGACAAGAACTGAAATGGTACAACACAAGGTCACCAATGTAGAACTGATGACAAGACTGATGACAAGAACTGAAATGGTACAACACAAGGTCACCAATGTAGAACTGATGACAAGAACTGAAATGGTACAACACAAGGTCACCAATGTAGAACTGATGACAAGAACTGAAATGGTACAACACAAGGTCACCAATGTACAAGAACTGATGTCACAATGTAGAACTGAAATGGTACAACACAAGGTCACCAATGTAGAACTGATGACAAGAACTGAAATGGTACAACACAAGGTCACCAATGTAGAACTGATGACAAGAACTGAAATGGTACAACACAAGGTCACCAATGTAGAACTGATGACAAGAACTGAAATGGTACAACACAAGGTCACCAATGTAGAACTGATGACAAGAACTGAAATGGTACAACACAAGGTCACCAATGTAGAACTGATGACAAGAACTGAAATGGTACAACACAAGGTCACCAATGTAGAGCTGATGACAAGAACCAGACAAGTGCCAGCGGAACAAGAGATGAGAAGAAAATGCTGACGATGGATTGGGAAAATCTTGTTCAGGAAACATGTTGATAGCATTACAAGACAGTCATTGTTCTGAAATCGACAGGGTAGGACAAGTAGAGGCAGACCACAGAATACGTGGAGAAGATAATTGGAGACAGCAACGAAAATGATTTGGACGACATGGAAAGACCTCGAGCTGATGGTACACGATAGGAAAACTTGGCATTTGCTTGTTGACGGCCTTTGCTCTTTGGGGAGCTAAAGGGTATAGATTTATTGGTAACTGTCTGATGGTTGTAACTACAAAGTACGTTTTCGTGCAGACCTAGTTAACGTTGCTTCTGCCGATCTGAAATCAATCAGATTTAACAGAAAACTGTAATGACATCTTTTAAAGAAGCACAAGAACAAGTCAGTTAGAGTTTCGGCAAATTAGGCCTTCCTTATAGCAAATCAAACACTAGGAAAGGGGACGTAGAACTTTTTCAAGAAGGAAAGAATAGCAAAAGTAACCAGAATTTTTTTTTAAAACCCAGGTCATATATCATTGATTTAATCATGCTTCAGTAGTTCTTATTTTCTCATACGTCATTCGAATTCGAAAGGGTGAAACTAATCATTTGGCAGAAACCAATTGTATGACCTTTGACATCAAGTTTTCAATGCTGTGGCAACTACAGACATTTGTTGTTTTTCTTACAGTAGTTGATGATTTGTGAGCAAGACCGATATTGATTTTCTGTCCTCTTTCTCACTCCCACCTCACGCTACCCTGGTTTGCTTACGTGAATGTGACCACCAAAAATATCAAAATAAATAAGAGTAGGTTTACCAAGCATCCAAGCTATAGCTTTCTGGGGACGAATACAACCGTGCAACGAAATGGTTGGCAAGCTAATGGGCCTGTGAAGCTCTGAGACTAATTGCAATAATTACTCCCGCAAAGTAGTGATTCAATTTTATATGCGTATACTGTGTGTCTTCCTTTGTTCTGCTAATATACTGTTGAATTATCGATTAGAGTTCCCTTGGGGTATCTACACGGCGAGTGAAAAGTCACTTTCCATTTTAAAAATGTTAACTCTCCACTTCTAACCAAGTAAAATATGTCAAATAATCTTCATACTAAAGACATTGACTTCCATTTAATTACATAGAATACGATATCAGATTGAAGTTACAGCTCAGCATGAGATTCTGTTCGTTCAGTACATGATTTCACAGTCGGCAGTAACATTCTGTTTGTTCAGTACATGATTTCATAGTCGGCAGTAACTTTTACTGTCTCTTGTAACGTCCGTTTATATGCCAGTTTAGACTTGATTTTGTTTCTGGCAATAAGACACGACACTTATTTGTCAAATGGCAGTTATTGCCCATTGTTGTGACATTTATTTCATGTATATCCAGTGGATGCAAGTAATGACGTTGAAACATAGGATGTAACTTGTCTACCACCTCTGTATACTGACTACTTTTCCATTGTACATTGTTGAGTAGCAGACAGTTATCTATGCCATTTTCTTCCAGAAATTTCTACCAGCTTTGTTCCTCTATCATAAAGTACTCAGTACTTAGTCGGAGGCGCGACGTTTTGTTTAAGGGTACTTTCAGTTCCTCTTTAATCTGCCATTTTCTTGTTGGATCTTTCACAGGTATATAAGAATATCTATTTTTATCATGTTGTTTAAATGTGGTCTTTAGTGAAGTATGTTTGACCTTCTCTTGGTCTCAGAGCTCACTAATCCTACTCTTACATGGTTGGTGGTTACCAATGCCCCAATGATGGGGACTCCTAAATTAAAAAAAAACACACACACAAAACAAACAAACAAAAATGAAATTACCTGGAGAATGAGAGAAAAAAGAAGATCAAGGACAAAGAGCAGGAGACTTGCTAAGCAACGGCTTGGAGCTCATGGTCTGACATGAGGGTCGAGATTAATCAAAACTAGCGTGTTGCCATGGCAACAGAGCAGATTCAAGGTGCTGCTAAATCCCAGCGTCTAAATGAACCCACTTCCAATACACAGGATTCAAGATGCCCCCGATCCTGGTGGCACCGTGCGACATGTACACTGGCTGTCGTGTGCCCAAACGACCTCTCCGCGAACAAGTATTAACATCACAGTAATATCGTTGATAACTATAATAACAACACCATTAATACTATTTAAGACAACACAGGCAAACAAGGCAATAAATAAATGTATATTATATGGATAGTTTTAAAATGTCCAATATTTAATTAACAAAAAAAAAAAAAAAAACCATAAACCAAAATAAATAATTCATATACAAATGTGATCAAAAACCATTATAAAGTAATACTAATCCGGAAAACAAAACAAACGATTATTTTTTTTTTAAATCAACACGTGATAAAACTCCCAACAACAAAAATGGTCATTCCGTAAATAGTCTACAAACAAACAAATAAACAACACATTCTGCTGTAAAAAGACATCACCAAGTACAATCAAATTAAATAATATTCTGTTTAAATAAAATTCATCAGCATTATTTTCCTTTGTTCTACCTACGGAACACTGAGCCACCATTGCATCTGGTTCCCTTGCATGAAGACGAAGGTCAAGGTCAATTTCTTTCTTTGTCTTCTCGGAGATCCCCGAAAACTACACCGAGCAAATAAGTTCAGTATTGGTATTTAACAGCAGAAATTTTGAAAGGAATGACTGTTTAAACAGCGACATGCAGAAACTGGTGGTTTTTCAGGGAACGAACGAAGAAGAAATACCGAGTTGCCACATTCTAAAATCACGTGACATATTCACACACAAAAAAAACTAAATAAAAGCTGCGCGGAATGCATCAAAGTGATGCTCAAAGGGAAAGAGACGAGACATGAATTTGAAATGAATGATGGATCCATGACGTTTGATCATTGTTATTAACTGCTATCGGCCATTTCGGGCTCTTTTCTCCGCTTCGTTTCTTTTACATCCCTATTTTATTGTTTTTCATTCAAATGAATGCTCCCTGACACGGCTACGAAATGATTGTTGTGTAATTTACAGCCCCCCCCCCCCCCCTTTTTTCCCTCTGTTTTCTTCTAATTCTTCGACTACCATGCCTGGTGGCGTAGGCGATCATATCATTTCGCAACTCCAGTATTGTTTATCAATTTTGTTGTTGACGTCTCTCCATGCCATGATGTCAAACTGTCCAGAAGCCCCTCTCTTTGTCATCCTTTATATCTTTGTCGTCCTTTACATCTTTGTCATCCTTTATATCTTTGTCATCCTTTATATCTTTGTCATTCGTTATATCTTTGTCGTCCTTTATATCTTTGTCGTCCTTTATATCTTTGTCATCCTTTATATCTTTGTCGTCCTTTACATCTTTGCCATCCTTTATATCTTTGTCATCCTTTATATCTTTGTCAATAGATGTTTGCTATTGTCACAATAAATTCCAGCTTTCTTCATCTTCTCATAACAAGCCCAAAGAAGGGGCGTTGCTTCCTTCTAACGTTAGTAATAAGCTTCCTTGTGCGCCCTGGCTTCCTTCTAACGTTAGTAATAAGCTTCCTTGTGTGCGCTGGTTTCCTTCTAACGTTAGTAATAAGCTTTCTTGTGTGCGCTGGTTTCCTTCTAACGTTAGTAATAAGCTTTCTTGTGCGCCCTGGTTTCCTTCTAACGTTAGTAATAAGCTTCCTTGTGTGCGCTGGTTTCCTTCTAACGTTAGTAATAAGCTTTCTTGTGTGCGCTGGTTTCCTTCTAACGTTAGTAATAAGCTTCCTTGTGTGCGCTGGTTTCCTTCTAACGTTAGTAATAAGCTTCCTTGTGTGCGCTGGTTTCCTTCTAACGTTAGTAATAAGCTTTCTTGTGCGCCCTGGCTTCCTTCTAACGTTAGTAATAAGCTTCCTTGTGTGCGCTGGTTTCCTTCTAACGTTAGTAATAAGCTTTCTTGTGTGCGCTGGCTTCCTTCTAACGTTAGTAATAAGCTTTCTTGTGCGCCCTGGCTTCCTTCTAACGTTAGTAATAAGCTTCCTTGTGTGCGCTGGTTTCCTTCTAACGTTAGTAATAAGCTTCCTTGTGTGCGCTGGTTTCCTTCTAACGTTAGTAATAAGCTTCCTTGTGTGCGCTGGTTTCCTTCTAACCTTAGTAATAAGCTTCCTTGTGTGCGCTGGTTTCCTTCTAACGTTAGTAATAAGCTTCCTTGTGTGCGCTGGTTTCCTTCTAACGTTAGTAATAAGCTTCCTTGTGTGCGCTAGTTTCCTTCTAACGTTAGTAATAAGCTTCCTTGTGTGCGCTGGTTTCCTTCTAACGTTAGTAATAAGCTTTCTTGTGCGCCCTGGCTTCCTTCTAACGTTAGTAATAAGCTTCCTTGCGTGCGCTGGTTTCCTTCTAACGTTAGTAATAAGCTTTCTTGTGTGCGCTGGTTTCCTTCTAACGTTAGTAATAAGCTTTCTTGTGCGCCCTGGCTTCCTTCTAACGTTAGTAATAAGCTTCCTTGTGTGCGCTGGTTTCCTTCTAACGTTAGTAATAAGCTTCCTTGTGTGCGCTGGTTTCCTTCTAACGTTAGTAATAAGCTTCCTTGTGTGCGCTGGTTTCCTTCTAACGTTAGTAATAAGCTTTCTTGTGCGCCCTGGCTTCCTTCTAACGTTAGTAATAAGCTTCCTTGTGTGCGCTGGTTTCCTTCTAACGTTAGTAATAAGCTTCCTTGTGTGCGCTGGTTTCCTTCTAACGTTAGTAATAAGCTTTCTTGTGCGCCCTGGCTTCCTTCTAACGTTAGTAATAAGCTTCCTTGTGTGCGCTGGCTTCCTTCTAACGTTAGTTATAAGCTTTCTTGTGCGCCCTGGCTTCCTTCTAACGTTAGTAATAAGCTTTCTTGTGCGGATGGCTTCCTTCTAACGTTAGTAATAAGCTTCCTTCTGCGGATGGCTTCCTTCTAACGTTAGTAATAAGCTTCCTTGTGCGGATGGCTTCCTTCTAACGTTAGTAATAAGCTTTCTTGTGCGCCCTGGCTTCCTTCTAACGTTAGTAATAACCTTCCTTGTGCGCGCTGGCTTCCTTCTAACGTTAGTAATAACTTTCCTCGTGCGTGCTGGCTTCCTTCTAACGTTAGTAATAAGCTTCCTTGTGCGCCCTGGCTTCCTTCTAATGTGAGTAATAAACTTCCTTGTGCGCCCTGGCTTCCTTCTAACGTAAGTAATAAGCTTCCTTGTGCGCCCTGGCTTCCTTCCAATGTGAGTAATAAACTTCCTTGTGCGCCCTAGCTTCCTTCCAATGTGAGTAATAAACTTCCGTGTGCGCCCTGGCTTCCTTCTAACGTAAGTAATAAGCTTCCTTGTGCGCCCTGGTTTCCTTCCAATGCGAGTAATAAACTTCCTTGTGCGCCCTGGCTTCATTCAGGATATACACATTCCTCATGTTAGAACTGCCCCTGTAACTCGACATTCTTCGGTAAAACAGTAAATTAATATGAAACAAATATAAATGTATGTTATCAGGCACTCGTAGGACATAAAGAAGTAGAACACTAGACAACAGAAAAACAACAGACACGAGTGGCTTACCCAGGATTTGAACACTAAACCTTCCGTGCGACAACCCCGCCTAGCCATGCAAGCGAATCACACTATTCTTCCTGCCATCTACGCATCACCAAAAAATGATGTTACAATGACAGGTCATTAGTGCGAACCGCAATACACGACACCGGAAGTCCACCATGGGCAGTTGAGCCTATTAATGACGCAATCACTTCTGTTGTTTCCCTATCATGCAGTATAGGTCAGTCCAACAAGACAAGGACCTTAATACTGTGTCCAGTAAATGATAGTAGACTTAGAACAGTGAGAACAGGACAGAGGGTAGGTTTGGTATTGTATAAACATTTATTACACATAAGGAAGGGAAACCCGAGGCCTGTAAACAGTAAATTAATATGAAACAAATATAAAGGTATGTTATCAGGCACTCGTAGGACATAAAGAAGTAGAACACTAGACAACAGAAAAACAACAGACATGAGTGGCTTACCCAGAAATGCAAAGCTAGCGCCAGGCGTTAGAACTCAAGTGATGATTGATTGAGTGTACAGTTCTTCAGTGAACCACTAGTGTATATTATTCTTCAGTGGATGAGGAGATTCACTCGTGTGTCAGATACGTGTCTCTCCAAGTTATGAACATTAGGTCCCGTAAGAAAAGTCAGGATGAAGTTAGAGTCTTGAAATTAAACTAAGATCCCCGGAGTGGTCCGGTCATGTACAAATGATACTTTCAAGCACAGCCCAGACTACAAGCATTTCAGAAATGAAATAGGAAGAGATAGACAGTGAGTAGCGGGAAATTAATCTATTCGAAGACAGTGAAGAGTGAGATCTGAAATATTTAGCAGTATGAGAGCAGCCAATCAAGAAGCGAGAAAGAAGGAATTGTATTGCTTCATTATTGCCAGCACATTATCATGCTACGACTCAATAAATCTGTACATATTTTCAACAGTTTTAGAAAATACCCACCAATAAATTATTTAAAGGCTATTAGTGTCAGCATATGTTCTTACTGTTCGTCGTTAAAGAAATAATCTGTCAGTAGAGAGAAAAGGAGTACAGAATCGAACCTGCTATAAGATCACGGGGTAGCACACACTGCCTATCTGAGATCCCAGCGGCCACACATGACACGCTTCCATATGCTAGGATTTGCTCTGTATAACATTGAAGAACTTTCTTTCCGATATTGCTTACACTGGCTGAAGCGCATGATTTCAAATGATTATAGCTGTTCACCAGTTATCTTGTTTTCTTCACTCGGAGCAGCTTAACTGTCACAATCATCCAGAAATCCGTAAACTGGGCAGTGATTTACTAAACCAGGGGTCGGCAAACTACGGCACGCGTGCCAAGCGTGGCACGTGGAACGATTTTCAATGGCACGCTGAGTGAAATAAAATACTGTACAGTAGATGATCTCATTTTAAAAAAAAAATTGAATTTTTAATTAAATAGAAGCATATAATTCTTTTAAAGCTTTTACCTGTTTTTACAACCCTTCAAAACGAAAGTTTTTAGACATTGGAGGTAAGAATGTGCGATCTGATGCAAACTAAAGGCCCGATCATACTATACTGCACGTAAGTCTTCGTTTTTACGGACCGTTTCCGAGAACAAACATTCTTCAAAGAATTTCAAGGGGAGTGGTTATACTTTGCGGCGCCCGCTAGTCTGGCGTCTACCTGCTACCGTAGTTTGCAGGATGAGATTCTTGAAAAGAATCCCAAGTGAATTTTGTCGGGAAGCGGAGACATAATATCATAATTACGCAATAGTGTCTGGCTAGCGCCTGGACGAGCGTATTTATTTCGTTTTCGCTCGCAGTTTTTGACTCCCAGTGTGAGTTTGGAGCAACAATGACTGACCTCGACGAAGTTATATTTCCGTCCTATCCTTCCCCTCTCTCCCGACCACCACCACCTCTACAGTTCTCTCGGCTGTCACATACTCATGCCCGTACAGTCCGTTGACCGCAGCACAAAAGTTGGTGCTGTTATTAAGTAATACGGTGCCGTTAAAATGACTCAAAAAAAGACAAAAACATGATATACGCTCGTTTCAATACTTTTGGACAAACGAATATGAATTCATACAACAAAAGGATCGTGCTGTTTGTGCTTTATGTTATGAAAGTGTCGTGTGCCGTACGTCAAGTGTACAAAGACACTATCAAACCAAACATCAGTCCATGTTTAAAAACTCTGAGGAGAAAAGTGAAGCAATAAAAATGGCTGTTTCTGGCTACAAAAAACAAAGTAGTATTTTTAGTCAAGTAATTGGAAGCAAAAATAAAGCTACCGAATGTAGTTACAAAATTGCACAGTGTGTGGCTTCGAAGGGCAAACATTTCACAGATGGAAAATACATCAAGGAAACTTTTTTGAGCAGTGCTGAAATTTTGTTTAGTGATTTACCAAATAAAGAAACAATACTGTCTCGGATTCGAGAAATACCGGCTTCTGCGAGATCAATCGAGAGGAGCATAACTGATATAGCTGAAAATGTAACGGTAAAACAAACAACCGGGTTACAACAAGCTGTTGTATTTAGTGTCGCTCTTGGCGAAAGTGTCGATGTGAATGACGTGGCGCGCCCAGATATAGTTGCGCGATATTGTGACAACGACCGTATTTATGAAGAACTGATCTGCTTGATACCTTTTGATGGTACAGCCAAGGGAGAGAACATTATAACTGCATTTGTAAGCTATTTCGAAAATCAGAACATTAACATGAATAAAATATTCTGTGTTACTACTGATGCCGCCCCTGCATTTGTCGGAAAGAACAAAGGATTTGTTAAACTTCTTGAGGATCGTATTGGACGTCAAGTATTGAGCTTCCATTGCATTATACACCAGGAGAGTTTGTGTGCGATGATTTCGTCACTATCCTTGAACTCTGTAATGGAAACTGCTGTCAAGATAGTTAACTTCATAGTTTCTCGCTCTTCATTGACCCACAGGCAATTCAAGTCTCTTCTACAAGAAATGAAGAGCGCATATGCGGACCTCCCGCTGTACAGCAATGTTCGTTGGCTTAGTCGAGGTAATGATTTGAACAGATTTGTATCATGTCTAGAAGCAATCAAGGTGTTTCTTGATGAAAAAGAACATTTCCCGGAATTGAATGAAGAGGACTGGCTGTGCAAGCTGATGTTTCTAGCTGACATAATTACAAATCTGAATGAATTAAACTTGCGTTTACAAGGGCAGGGTCAAACAGTACTTGATCTTTTTGAGCACTGGAAAGGATTTGCGTCAAAATTAGACATATTTTGCAGAGATATTACCACTAACAAATACAAGTACTTTCCAAACGTAAAGGCTCATTCAAATCGATTTACTGTCAACAAAGATGAGCTTCAGAAGTACGTCGAAGCGCTCAAAGGAGAGTTTGCTAAACGAGGTCAAGACTTCAAAATTCACGGGCCCATGTTTTCTTACCTCATCAAGCCCGACTTAATTGATCATACTAACATCCCATTTGACCTATCTCTTTTCGAGTGGATGGATGTTGACAATTTTGAAATGCAACACATCAAATTCAAGGCATCAGAGTTATGGACGATAACATTTGTAGAATTACGAAAAACTCTTGAAGGAAGCTGCTTGGTAAAGTCAGCTGCCATCCTCAACTGCTGGACATACCTGCCTGAAGCGTTCACCTGTTTGAAGAAAGTTGCATTTGCTCTACTTTCGGCTTTTGGGTCAACTTATACATGTGAACAAATTTTCTCACACATGAAAGCTGTTTTAAGTTCACAGAGAAGTCGCCTAACACCTGTGCATTCAGAAGCCTGTGTGAAGCTGAAATTGACAAAATACACACCTGATATTGAACAATTAGCCAAGGAGAAACAAGGACACGGGTCCCATTAATTGATTAATGACTCAGATCAATAATAATCAATGATTACTCATATTAAAATTTTAATAACGTGTTTTATGTTTGGTTTATTTAATTGTTTTGTTCTTCAAACTATTGGACTTTCTGTCTTAATAACAAAATATACATATGGCAATTTTATTATAAAATTTCAAACTAATGTGTTCAGAACTTAAATTTTGCAAAACATAATATTTGTATTGATATTTGTTCCTATTTATATTAAAATATTGAACAATCTACAAAGAATAGAATAGTTATTTAATGTATCGGAAACATGTTAATACAAGATCATTTTTAAATTGTTTCAATAATTGTTGTATATAAAAATATGGTGGACTTAGGTTGGCACGCTGAGTGACTTTGCAACATTACTTCGGCACGACACTACTAAAAGTTTGCCGACCCCTGTACTAAACTATCAGTGTGCATTAAATACGAAGATGTTCTTTATCTTTGTCGTTCGCTCTCAAATAACTACATCTATCTCTCTTATGCCCAATGGGCTGATCACCCGTTGGCTTGTCACACCGATTACGGAAACAGCGGCAGATGGATCTATTTGTTGTTGCCCTAAAGACGCCGCTAGGCGTGATGGGAAACTACAACAGAGAAAATCAATCTGCTGTTGCCCTTAAGACGCCACAAGGCGTGATGGCCTCTGACTGCTTGGTCGGTCTTTGGCTAAGGACGGAAGAAAAAGAAGAAGAATCTCTCTTATAAAGCTGGAAGTTCGTCTCAGGCTTCTCTTGTCACCATTCAATTTTTCCCTCAGCTGGGTTGAAGAATGTCACTCCTTTCATGGAGTCGACAGTTTTGGCGTACTGACTACTGTACGTTTGTCCTCACCACACTGGCACATATCTGTCTGTTTGTCCTCACCATATGGGCACATATCTGTCTGTTTGTCCTCACCATATGGGCACATATCTGTCTGTCAGATTTTCAGTTTGTTGAACAGATGATATCTGAGTTTGCAATGGCCGGTTCTCAGTCTGAAAACTATCACCTGATCACTTCTGGGTAATGTATAGTATGACTCAGCATTACTGGACTCTGGTTGTTCCTTCTGCCATTGTTCTATATAGTTATTTCTGATTATTCCTTTTATCTCTTCATATGTAGCCCTGTCTTCTGTTTGGATTTTCCTTCCTCCTTCTCATTTCCATATATCTTGCAGAGGGCATGGATCCATTGTACTTTTTTAAATTCATAGCTGGTTTCAATTAGTACTTCTAATTCATTGTTTTATTGTTCCAGAGGGCTGTGATGAGTGATAGTGAGTGTGAGGAGCACTGTCTTGTCTCTAACAAAATCGTTTTTTTTCCCCCGTGATGGTAATTGCTGCTGTTTTTAGTGCTTCTGCCTCCGTTTCAAAGTTTTTTGAGAATTTTCCAGTGGACACATGAAGATCGATAATCTTTCCCGTTTATTCTGTGGTAATCGTATCATGTGATTGAACTTTAGTATTCTACAGATGTAAAAAAAAACAAACAAAAAAACTGCCCCGCATTAGACACTGCCGTGAGGAGTGAACCGTTACAGACTTCATTTTATTAGGTCCTGCGTTTTCACTGCCTTTTGTCTTTCCTAAATCAAGAACAGAGTCAGGTGCCCATTTACAGCTGGGTAAGCTGGAGCGATACGCTAACAGGTTTTGATCCCGAACCTGGTAACTTCACTGCGAAAGGAATGCGTTCTAACCGCTTAGCCAATCAGACGCACTTCAACAGATGTAGGTCAAGCTAATAATTACAGATCACTGTGATAGTATTTTGAAAGACTAATCATCACGTGAATCTCTGTGTTCATTCAGACATAACTACACTAACTGCCGGCCGCACATAGGCCTAACAAGATATATACACATACACACACATTCAGACATAACTACCCTAACTGCCGGCCGCACATACACACACATTCAGACATAACTACACTAACTGCACATAGGCCTAACAAGATATATACACATACACACACATATTCAGACATAACTACACTAACTGCACATAGGCCTAACAAGATATATACACATGTATACACTCACATTCAGACATAACTACACTAACTGCCGGCCGCACATAGGCCTAACAAGATATATACACATACACACACATTCAGACATAACTACACTAACTGCCGGCCGCACACAGGCCTACCTAAAGAAATATTGGACCTTGCAAAACCTCGAATGGAATTCTTCCAAAGCTGCTTTAGTTAAGCGGGTGCTTTAAGATGGAATGCTTTACCAAAGTCTGTCAAAACTAATAATTACACCACATTCAAAAGATATCTGCATTCATATGTCATGAAATCTTGTACACACATTTAAGAACAATTCTGTTTGTTTTCTCAACGTTTCCATGAGCATTTACTTGTCAATGTAATATTTTCAATTTTAATTTTAAATATGAAGCATCTTTATAGCTTTCCCCCTACTCTCTCTCTCTCTCTGTGCGTGAATGACTGAGTAAATGTACTTATGTGTGCACAATTACTGAATGTGATGATGATATTGATTAATTGTAATTGAAGTTATTAATATTTTAATTTGTAAAAGCATTGAAAATTGTATTGCAGGGCAGAAATGTAAAAAGGCAATTATGCCCATTTCTTTACCCTGATGAAATAAAGATTTCATTTGCTTCGTTCATTTGTTCCTCCTATCTTGGTACAAGATGTGATGATCCTTTAAACGCAAGCCAATCTGGAGAAACTGGAGCTCATGACTTCAACTCATCATGTTTAAGAATGGCAGAAAAGCCACAGGAAAAGTCTAGATCTATAATGTAGATAATACCAAAGAGTCTTCAGTTCAGCAGCCCTAGTTAAACAACAAAAACACTGTACCCTACCAGGTATGTCGTTAAAAAAAATGTGACTAAGGAGGGCTGGGCATGGGGCTGGTTAATCCATCCTGTAAACAATTTTTTACCACAAAAACTTCAAAAAACTTATTACATCTGGCTGAATATACAGAATGTGACAATAGTTCTCCATTTGCAAATGTCTGCAATTTGGATGTGATATTCTGATGGCTTCATATAAAACTGTTGATGACATCATATTTCTGACAGAACTATGAATGACTGCAGGACTTCTGACAGAAGTTATGAGTGACACTAAGAGGCTCCTAACAAACCACAAACAACAATGAATAACAAACCACAAACAACAATGAACAATGAATAACAAACCACAAACAACAATAAACAATGACAGACACAATATGGACATAATCAAAGGAACAAAAATGTTGGAACTAGCAATCTTAGAAATTTCACATAAAGAAGAATTTATTATTCTTTGTATCAGGCACAATGTGAATAAAGTACAAATGTGAGGATATTTTTAACTTCACTTCCTTTTATTAAAATTATAAAGGTTACATTAACAAGATTTGTTTTACATACATATATAGTTGTATAAGATTCCAGTAAGATCTTGAACATACCAGATTTTTGTGAGAGCAAAATAACAGACTAATTGTTAGAATGCCACTCATCTTCACAAAATATTACTAACTTTATAAGATCTTTGTTAGTGCATATCACCCAAAATTGTAAAACATATAGACTGGACTATAAACAAAGATTATAAACACTGTTTTTAAAAAAAAAAGCATATATACAGAAAATCACTGCTGAGTGACACACCATGTATTTCATTCCAAACGATTGTAGGTGATACCCAGGCATTGAACAGGAACGTAGACTTTCATATGAATATTTCTAGTAACATACAACTGGATTATTACAGATTCATTGAAACAAAAAACAACAACAGCAGCAGTACTGTTAAGGTTATCACAGTAAGTAAGTGTTGTACAGTATGCCCACTTTTCACACAGAAGTTCTGAGGTTCACCCCCCCTGCAAGGATCTGCGGTTCATCATCCCCCCCCCCCCCCCCCCCCCCCCCCCCCCCCCCCCCCCCCCCCCTTTCCAGCAAGGAATCTAGTTAAGAAAATGCTGGCAAGTCTGTAGAGTACATCTAACATTCCTCAAGTAAACATGAGTGTTTTTCCATACTGCGATTAATGAAATAATGTGGAGGACCCTTACTTTACAGTAAGGAAAAAGAATTAGAATTTTGCATATGACGATTTACTGCTGGTGAGTAAACTTGAGGACTTCTAAAAGATAAGACAAAACAGTAAACTTATCAATCTAAGCAGCAGCCTGAAAACATAATAAATAAAGACAATAAATGCAAAAACAAACAACAGATAAGAGATGAAGAAGTAGAAGAAATTTAATTTTCTCTGCAGTTAAGACTAGAAAAGGAAAATAAAGGTAACTAAATGAATGTCACAACAGCCACTGCATTTAGATCAATGAACACAAAAAAATGGAGTTATGACGATATAAGAAACAAACTAAATTCAGTGTATTGTAGATATGTGTCGAAACAGACCCTTGAAAACCTGCCAGAATCTACACGATTTTAACAAACTCAAAATCTGACAGTTTTACTCATTTCTAATGGATTTTAGAGTTGAAACATAAATTCTTTTTTCTCCCAATACTTTTTTTTTCTATTAACTCTTGACATGCAAGAGGTGAAGTTCAAATCAGTTGTACCCACTGCAACTATTAGCTTCAAGTCACTAGATCGTTTTCATGTCATGTTTTTACATTAGCAATATGAGCCAATCACTATTTTGAAGTCATCAGGTCAGTACTATTAATAGATCAAGTAAGGCTGGTGAGCTCTGTTCTGCTGTGATGGCACATGTTCAATTTTCTCAGATGTTATTACATAATAGCTTTGCAACTAGACTGTCAGTAAACAAATAAATCAGTTAGTATCCATTAGCTTCTCAATGATCATGGGCTTTTAACAAATACATGCCAACTCCTTCTGTGACATGCCATCAAGCTTCTCAATGATCATGGGCTTTCAACAAATACATGCCAACTCCTTCTGTGACATGCCATCAAGCTTCTCAATGATCATGGGCTTTCAACAAATACATGTCAACTCCTGTCGCATGCCATCAGCTCAAGGTTTTTCCATGTCTTCTTCATTTTCATTTCTTTCTCCAGTTCCTCTACATGTCTTCTTTGGTCTACCTCTATTTCTCTTCACCTGGCAATTCCAGAACTAGGATTACCTTGTAATGCAATCAACAGGGTACCTCAATGTGCATCCAATCCACTGCCATCATCTTCTTCTTTGTTCCACTGGCATCCATGTTTCTTGTCATTAGTTCCACATTGGTGACCTTGTCGTACCATTTCAATTCATCTATTCAATGTCAGCAGCGATTTTTGAAATTCTCTAACTTCTACTGTCATTAAGTACTTGTTGGCAATCAATAGTTCTCTGAAAGTTTTATGACTTGAACATTTTGGATGAGTGTTCATGGTCAAGCGAAGAAATAATGTGAGTTGAACAAAGTAGGGGAGCTTTAACTGGACATTATGAGCTGTAGTTTATAAATAGGGAATTTTTGCTAATGCTCTGTTGTCAATGTCTAAAAGTCATTAAGAGAAAGCTAACAACATGCAAGATTAACAAAAACTTTTAATGCTGCTGTCAGAGAAAGTGACAGAACTGTAGACATCAGAAAGTTCGTTGGAAATCCGCAATACATCAATTTAGTAAAAACAAAATAAAATTCCCTTTTTCATGACCCCATTTTAAAAATCAATGATGATGAGCAAGGAGCCACCACTGATGATGGCCCCTTGAGGAAAATAGGAAACTCTGTACAAACCGATACAACAGGAGGCAATCTGATCATCAACTGTTGTCCCCCCGTCAGACAAGTGTTTTGGTCCTTTATCTTCTTTACACTCTGGGGGGGGGGGGGGGAAGAAATAATGTGAGCTGAACAAAGTAGCAGAGCTTTAACTGGAGATTATGAGCTGTAGTTCATAAATAGGGTATGACTCCCAAGTGTCCGCCTCATGTTGTCTTTCCCACCTGCGCTGTGAAGTGAACCCATTCCACCTTGGTTGCAACTTTCAACTTCAATCCATGTTTTATCCATGCTGCCAGCTGGAGGCAATTATTAAAGTAACCATTA
Source organism: Oreohelix idahoensis (assembly GCA_024509875.1). Taxonomy (NCBI): domain Eukaryota; kingdom Metazoa; phylum Mollusca; class Gastropoda; order Stylommatophora; family Oreohelicidae; genus Oreohelix; species Oreohelix idahoensis. Next base: position 305,449 of record JAMPIV010002038.1, read on the forward strand.
TGTTGTATATAAATTGCTGTCTTAAATTCCATAGCCCGTTGCAGTTGCTCCACAGCCAACACTAAGCCCTTTCCCCACCCCCTTCCCCCGAGCCTCTTAAGTGCCCTTGTTTTTGACTATGTCAAAAATATGCTCGTGCAGGAATGATTTCTGAGGCAGTTTATTTTGCAGGAGAGGCTGTGAGCCCCCAGCACAACCTCATTTTAGTTGCTTCCTACGACATGCCTGGATAGGCAGTAGTCCCATTCTTTCTTTATCTCCTCAGAAACCCCCGAAACTTGACACAGTAAAGTAGAACCCCCAGTTGCTTGACACAGCCAACAGTAAAGAAACTTTACCCACCCCAGAAACTTCCCCCACTCTTAAGTAGAAAACCCCCTTTGTTTTTGACTAGTAAAGTAGAACCCCCCTGAATGAAACTTTGACAGTTTAAGTAGAACCCCTGTGAGCCCCCAGACAACCTCAGTAGTTGCTTCCTACGAACCCCTGGAACAGTGACACAGTAAAGTAGAACCCCCGGAAACTTGACACAGTAAAGTAGAACCCCCAGAAACTTGACACAGTAAAGTAGAACCCCCGGAACTTGACACAGTAAAGTAGAACCCCCAGAACTTGACACAGTAAAGTAGAATGGTTCCTTTGAATTGTTTGGATACAGCTCAACAACCGGCATTACAAGTCTGTATGTCAGGGCAAGATAAGTGGGTGCTTACATAGAATAAAGGGATTAAAATGGTCAGACAAGGTCACCAGTGTGGAATTGATGACAAGAACCACACAAATGCAAGTGGCATAAGAGATGAGAAGAAGATAATGGCGATAGATAGGAAAGACATTGAAGAAACCTACTGATAGCATTACAAGGCAGTCCTTGTTCTGAAAACCCCAGAGAAAGAGAGGCAAAGGTAGACCAAAAAACACAGATGAGGAAGAAGTGGTTAGAATTTGAGCTGATGGCATGTGACAGGAGGACTTGGTACGTGTTTGTTGGGGAACTAAAGGGCTTTGATTGGTTGATGCCAGGACAATGAGACACCAGAGTAAAAGGTGGAAAGAGAATGATTGCTTAAATCCTGAAATACATTAAGGTTCCAGAAAATGAACAAGATACAAAATAACTATCTCGAAAATGTTTGATGACAAAAAAGGAACAACAATAAAACAACAATATATGGCTATCTACATATATGTGGTGCTACAGTAATGATAAGGCACAGTTTATAATAGTTTATATACATCATCTGTTTGCCTATATATTAGCCTAAAACTTTTGTGCAGATTCAAAGTAGTAGCCTGTTCTTATAACGCACTAAAAGTGTCCCCACGATAGATCTACTCCAGGGCTCTCAGAACATACAACAACTTTTCTTCCACAAATCAAAGACTGTATCAACTTTCACACAACGCACATAACATTAAACTATGCCAGATTTTGTCATAACCCATGAAAAATAATATGTAAATATTGTGATAATCGTTTCCATGTATTTCAAGGGCAGCTCATTTCCACTTCCACTGTTTATGTCCCTTTGTTAGGAGCACCAATTCATGTATTCTAAAGGCAGATCTGGCACAGGGAAAAACTTTTGACAAAAATCTGAGGCTACAATCCCCAGTCTGACCCACACACACACAATTTTATTTCATTCTATTTTCTTTTTTCTCTCACTATTTGAAATTCAAATACAACAGTTTATAATTACAAACGCCAGATCTGCATGCTCACCAACAGCTCAAAGTTTAACATTCCACTACTATGATCATCTCCCTTTACTATCTGTAGTCTGGGCATAGGTCACAAAAATGCAACTTCCCAGTGCATCCTGTTTCGACACATTTTTCTATTTCTCTCCTGTGACTCCCACTTTTGTTTTCCATACATTAATTACGTAGTCTCACTGATTCTTGTGTCCCCCTCCCCCCAATTAAGTATTATCAAGTAATTTCAAAATTATCTGTTTTATTAGAGCGTGTAATTTTCTTTTCTTAGAATACACTGAGAAAACCATCTGATAGCATTTCAAGGCAGTTCCAGTTCTGAAATCTCCAGGGTAAAAGTAACAGAAGACCTAAAAACTCATGGAGCAGGTACTTAAGGACAGACAAGGAAAGAACTTGAATGGATGGCACATGACGGGGCAGCTCGGCATGAGCTGATTGAAAGCCTATGCTTCACCAGGTGCTGAGGGAAAGAAAGATTATGAATATTCATTTCTACTCTCTTGCTCTTATCACGTTCTCTACCTGGCACAAATATAGTCATGTCTCTTACATTTCATCATCCCAGTCTAAATCCTGCAGCCACAAGAGGTCATCTTGTGAAACAGTTGGCGTACTGCCGCTTCTTCCACTTTCCTGACTAGTCACAAATGGTGATCTGTCATTCCCTGCTTTGCTCTCTTCACTGGTCACACATGGTGATTTGTCATCCCCTGCTTTACCCTCCTGACTAGTCACACAAGGTGATCTGTCATTCCCTGCTTTGCTCCCCCAACCAGTCATACATGGTGATTTGTCATTCCCTGCTTTGCTCTCCTGACTAACCCTATTGGCTGATTCATCATCCCTGGTCAAAGATGACGCTTCGTTTGTATCATCGAACAGACACTGTGATGTAAAATAATCATCATCTAGCCAGGGTGTTACTGGACAAACATCCCCACCTGAACCATATGCTCCTGTATTTGCAACATTATCAGCCTTCCTGGCTGTTGAGCTTTCAAGGACATCTGAAAGCTGTGTTGTCATATGTGCATCATTATCACCATCATATGTTTTCTTCATCACTATACTTTCACAATCTTCTGGATGCTGTGTTGCTAGACTTCCAAAACCATCTAAACACAAAATCTTTCTTGGTGGAGTGCGATCGAAGAAGGATGTGATGCTGGCTTGTCGCTTAGAAGGTGTTTTTTCTTGCTGAGTTATGGTACTAGATTGTGAACTCATTATCGTTTGCTTTGATGCAATTTTTCTTGTCCAATCACCAGCAGCAGACTTCCTCAGGGTTCCTAAACAGAAATAAACAATATTATTTTTAATGAAAACTAACTGTTCCAAACTGATTGTGAAAAGATTAGTGACAATTATTACTCACATGAGACTATCAGAATCCGTTTAGTTATTTTTTTTTTTTCAATTCTATGAGCATTCAGTTTAGTTATTACCAAACATAACGTTATGGGGCATCTAGTTTAGTAAAAATGTTATTAGCATCCAATTTAGTTATTAAAAAAAACTTGCTATCAGCATCCAGTTAGGTTACTCACAAAATAACGTTAAGAGCATCCAGTCTAGTTATTGCTAAATAGGTCTAGGATTTCGATGATTTTGTATCTTTTTTGGGCATAACTGAAACGTTGCTCAATTGAATATAAATGTGATTCATGAAAAACTAAGCTGATTTAACAGCCTTTGTTAAGGCATTATTTTGGCATGTTAAGATATTTTTTGGTCATGTTAAAGCATTTTTTATTGTTTCTTGGGTCATTATTTTGCATAGTTTGACTTTTTTAATAAAAATAGGCATTTTTTAGTGTTAACGCGTCGTTTTGTTTTTTTAACAAATTTCTTCAGTGTTTCCCCCCACACTGTTTAATAATTTTCCCTCAACCACCGCAAACAAATGTTGCTGGTAAATTTGTCTACACTAAGTCAAATTTTGGATTTCTGCCTGGTGCCATTAATTTCTTGGAGAAGACAGCAGTTCTATTAATGGATCACATAGATTTGATGAAGAAAATAGTGAATACTTAGAAAGTGTGAATGGAGCTGTGGAAAAAGCTGTGCAAAAGAAAATTGAGCAAATTCTGAAACAAAAATGTGGGAAATGAAAAGATGTGCTTAATTTCAGATGTGCTTTCGGGGAACACTTTTTTTATTTCATTTTGTTGTTGATATTAGTAATATAAAGAATTACAGTTTGGCAAAGTAACTGCAAAAAAATTTAAAATATATATATTTTTTGGTTCTTTTTGGTTTGTTTCATGCAGTTAATTTTCTTCTTTTAATAATACAAAATAATTTTAGTTTAACTCGGAAGCTCAAAAAGAAAGTTGTGTTGTTAGGTCATTTTAAAAATTGTATTGGGCATTTTTTGGGGTCATAAATGCATTTTTATAGGTCACTTTCTAACAATTTTTAGGTAATTAAAATCCTAACTCTAGTTATTACCAAAAAAAATGTCTATGTGCATCTAGTGTTTAGTTATTATCAAAATAATGTTATCAGCATCTGGTTTAGCCATTACAAAAATAACGCTGTAAGCATCCAGTTTAGCTATTACCAAAATAATGATCTGAGTATCTAGTTTAGCTATTACTAAAATAATGATTTGAGTATCTAGTTTAGCTATTACCAAAATAATGATTTGAGCAACCAGTTTAGCTATTACCAGAATAATGATATGAACATCCAATTTATCAATCAATACCCTTTAGCTCCCCAAGGAGCACAGGCTTTCAACAAACACATGCCAAGTCCTCCTGTCACGTGCCATCTGCCCACTGCCTTGTAATCCAGAACAAAGACTGCCTTGTAATGCTTTTAACAGGTTTCCTCAATGTGTGTCCTTTCCATTGCAAGCGTCTTCTTCTCAACTCTTGTTCCACTGGCACTTTTCTGGCTCTTGTCATCAGTTCCACATTTGTGGCTTTGTCATATCATTTCAATCTTTTTACAAACCAATGGCATCCAGTTTAGCTATTACCAAAATAATGAAATGAGCATCCAGTTTAGCTACTACCAGAAGAATGAAATGAGCATCCAGTTTAGCTATTACCAAAATAAAGATATGAACATCCAGTTTAGCTATTACCAAGATAATGATATGAGCATCCAGTGACAGGTTTTACTCAAAGAAGACTATAGGCACTGAGTGATTTCACTCAGATAATGCTAAAGCCACTGACTGATAGCTACTCCTCAAGTAGTGTGAGGTACATCCATTCACTGCTATTATTCAAATACACCCAAACCATTCACACATGCGCAGAAGCTTGACCCCAGAGTTCAGCTCTAAAATAGGCCGACGTTAGACATTAAAAGATATAAAGATATAAGACTAAATCGCCTTAAATAGTCAAGGAATAAACATTAACTCGGGTTATAAACCTTTTCAAGCAAGACCAATCTGTTCTGTTCAAACAAGGAACAAACCGACGTAAATCTAATTCATACGCCAGAGAAGATAACGAATATAATAAAATATAACATCAAACCAATCAAGGGTTATTTCCCTTAGATTATCAAATAAGTACCTTTCATCAGACAGATAGATATTACTTTAAACATATATTGCCTACGAAGAATCTGTTGGTAACAGAGGCATATCTGGAGTCATCCTTACGTGACCATTAGCTATGCACAATGCTATAATATACATATGTGGAAGTGAATCTTTGTCTGTGAGGCTAATTACACCCTAATTGACTCTTGAAATCATCCACACATTTCCAGGGATTCCCCCTGTGGTGAAACTTGTTGAGAAACCAGAATTGCACACTAAGCTTGGAGAAGTCATGTGAGCCCCAGACGTAACTCTTTGGCTTTGACCTGGCTGACTGCATGCAGGAGGATCTCACTATGGGCACTTTTATAGGCAGGCAGAGCTGAGAAGTGGCTCTGTGCAGGACGTGACAATTCCTTGGGAGGGCCCAAAATCAGAGCAGTTTATTAGCTCTACATAGCTGGAGAGCCCCCTTAGATGGCAGGGAATGCACAGTATGCCACACACTTCTTACTCTTAGCTTGGGACCAGATGTGACGATCCTTTAAATACAAGTCAAGCTGGAGAAACTGGAGGTCAATATGTTTCAGAATGGCAGAAAAGCCACAGGAGAAGCCTAGATCTACAGTGTAGATAATATCATGCAGTCTTCAATGGTATTGGATGCAAAAGAGGGAGAAGCTCAGCAGCCCTAGCTAAACAACAACAAAAACACCCAATTAGATTCATGAACACAATTTTCTTGAAAAACATGTTTGGAATGTGAAAATCCAAATCACAAAATTATTGTGGGAAAAAAGCTGCTGCACGGTGAAGATAAGTTCAACAAAAGAACATGCTGAAAATGTCTTGATGCACAACTATAGGAATGACATGGTTTTGGAAAGCAGAAAGGAAAAAAACCAGATGTACTTTATCTGCATAATCATTTAATCAATCGCATTTAATCAATCGTAATGCCGATTGGATGACATGGAACACTGTCCAACACAAGTGAAATCCTTCTAATCAAGATAATTATTTTGTTGGTTCTCATAATCGTTTATTCATTACAGGAGACATCTATTTTGAGCAGGTGATTCCAAATGCAGCTAATCCAATTTAGGCCACTTCTGAACTGAAACATCAGAATATACAAAGAGGTAGTCTAGTTGTTAAATAGGTACCAATCATTAAAGTTCAGTTAAATGAAGAAAATACTGAATGTCTGCACAGGAGTACTGCTAGGCACAAATGACAAACTTATCGAGATTCACACTATTAGTATTAAACTCAGTTCTTTCCCAAACATATTTCCGTGCCTTGTACAAAATGTATCAAGGGAGGTAACTCACTTTTTTCCAAATATTAATTTCTGCCAAGTGACTTCACTTTTACAGTGCAATGTTAAAATGCCAAGCATTGTCTCTTTCACTTCTTATACAGACAACAATTTTTTTTTTCCTGCAGTTCTGTTTTAATATAACACATCCTGAAGAGCTTTCTCATAGGTTCCCTCAAGTGGGGACTTCTTAAAGAAAGCACCATCTGGAAGTCTACTTACACAATATAGAGTCAGGTCTCAATGTAACTGAAAGACACCTGTCTTTGGTTATAAGAGGCATGCCTCAGGGAATGAGGCAAACAGGAAATAATGAAATTAAGAAAGCAGTTACAATTCTTTCATAATGAATTTCTGACTACTAATTCACCTGGCAATATGACCAAACTCGAATAACTGGAAAAAGACTCTCGTGTCTTTCCACTTATGCTAGTATCCTACATAACAGATTACTACAAGAAAGTAAAAAATTTATATGATAAAAGAAAAAAACCAAAAAAATTTTGGATATGCTTTTCATAGGTCCATCATAAAAGTAAGCATCCAAATGGCAGAGTGGTTAGAACACTTGCTTCTCACAGCAAAATTACCAAGTTCAAAACCTGGTAATATCACCCATCAGTCTACCCAGCTGTAAATGGATACCTGACTCTGTTCTTGAGTTAGGAAAGGCATAGGCAGCAAAGAAGGAAACTGGTCCCCACAACTCTAAAAGCTGAACCTAGTATAGTGAAGTCTCTAAACCTCACTGCCCCCTCCAGCAGTATTAGTTATGGGACTGCATTAACCGTTATCATAATAGTAGCAACATTTCATGTACAATTCCAAACTCACTTGGCTTGGCAGAATTCTTCGTCTCCTCTGGCAACACACTGATTTTAACTGTCAGCGGTGACAGAGAAGTCACATTCACATCGATCTTTTCAGGCAAGACACCTTCTATATTAACATTAATGTCAGGAGTGGCATTATCATCGGCAATAGTCTTTACATCAGGAACTGCTTCTTCTATGAATTCAGTGCTAAACATGTCCAGTATGGTTTGCTGGGTGTTATCCTAGTAAGAGAATAGTGAGTCTGTTTCACAATACATTTACAGTGGCATGGTCAAATAAAAAATATATTAAAGATACAAATAAAAAAATAAAAAAAAAGCAGCAGAAAAAGTGCTCTTTCCTTTGACACTGCTATTTTGGTGATGTAGCTTGTAGTTAATATTTTACAGTTTGAAATTAATATAAACAATATTGGTGAAAACAGTAAAGGTGTTAACACCTATAAAGGTCAACTGTCTCTAAGTGACAAAAACCTTACTCTCATTGTTATTTTTGAGCTAATAATTTCTGATTTTACAGTCTGAAGTTTCTAGTTAATTCACTAATTACAACTTGATGTTTTTCCCTATGTTCTATGAAGATTCCGAAATTAGATAAATTATTAGAAAAAAATTAGGAATTACAAGGAATATTTTCACAGGTCATTAAAATATGTGGACAATTTCCTGCTGAATTCTGAAAAAATATAAACAAATGCCAAACCATAAAAAATACAACTCAGCCATGTTATATATTTTATGATTTCAAATAAAACCAGATGAAAAGACCTATTTTCAATGAAGATTAGTTGCAATGGATCTCCAACATTTTCTGTTTTTGGCCCTGAAAGTACATTCCAAAAGAATACTTCCCATCAATTGCCTAAAACTTCCTTCCAACTTATGTTAATATCATCCTCCTGTCTTTTCATCTTCCCCTTCTCTTGAATCAATTAAATTATGTCTTTTCACAAGTCCAAAATATTATTTTATTTTGATTCCTCCATTATTTCTCTTTTTGCTTCATAGTTCCTTTGGATTTGGTTTCCATTAAATATGCTCCATTCTGCAGCTTATCTATTATCAGATAAAGTCAACTGAAAAAGTATACTCTTAATCTGGTGCAGCTATTATGACTGACCAGAATACCCAGTCCCTAGCAGTGCTGATGAATTCTGTTCTCTGTGCACTTCTGCTACCCAGTCCAGTATCTTCTCTCTCTAACACTGTCAATCTCATTTTTTTAAAATCCATTTTGATTACTGTTACAATGTCTTCTAACTTTCCTATCCAGTATTCTTGCCAAAAAAAAGGACTATATTTTCTATGTGTTTAATCAGTTTCTTGGCATACTGGGCTGTAAACAGAACATCATTATTCTTTTATCTGTCCATAAGTTTTGTAACACTCTTCTGTAAAACCAAATCTCTGTGTAAGCATACAGCAAGCTGTTTATATTCTGTCTGTCGACCGACATTCCTGGCATATTCTTTGTCCATAAGTTTCATAACACTCTTCTGTAAAACCAAATATCTGTTATTGACTGGCATTCCTGGCATATCCTCTATGGATTTCATGTTTTTACTGTACAGCAAACTAATTTTTTTTAAATATGGGAGACATAAAAACACATGGAGAAAAGAATGAGACATATACATGAAGGTGATAAAGAAGATATGGAAAGATCTTGAAAGGATGGCACAGGTTTGGCATGTATTTGTTCAAGGCCTGTGCTCCACAGTGAACCTGAAAGGTCATGACTGCATGAATGAAACTATACAAATGTTTAAAGTGTTTTTCTCCTAACAGTAAACAATTCATTGATTACTTCTCAGCTCCTCAAGAAGTATAGACCTTCAACAAAGTCACACCAGATCCTCTTGTCCTGTGCCATCCACTCAAGATCTTTCCAGGAAATGTGTCATGGGGCATTCTGGGGGTTAAAATAAATGTAGTTGTTGATGATGGATGCTCCATTCAGAGCATTGTCATATTTGTGAGCTGACTGAGAGCTCAAAGTCACTGTCAAATGTTCTTATTGTGTACATAAGCCGTGTATGAGCTATCATTAGTCAGTTTGTTGTGAGTGTACACAATGTTGTGAGTTAGGGTTACTTGTGTGTGAATTGAGAAGGGGTCAATTGTGGACAGAACGGACGGTGGGCACTGAACGGGGAAGTCGAATGTTGATTTTCAGACAGGCAGGTCGTTGTGAATAGTGGTTCCTGCTGTGTGGTTTTTGCTGATGTCTGAATGGAGAGGCAAGTCATGGCTGTTGAAGTGTGGGAGATGTCAAGATAAGTTTTATCTTTGCTGCACATTACATTGACTTGTATTTGATATGGCGACAGTAGATTGTTTGTCCAGTAGCTGATGTGTAACGATATAATGCTGAATCACTGTCCATAGTATATGTGTGATGTGTATACAATATATGGTGCTGGAGACTGAAGCACGGATGTTACGATATGTGTTGTTAGATGTTTAACACACACTATATGCCCAGGTTCATAAGCTCTGCTAGGGTACGGAGTTGTTTATTCATTTCAATTACATGTGAAATGTACAGCTTATGTGTCGTGAGACTAAATGTAGTTTTCGCTACTCCAGACAATGTAGCCAAGAGCACGACCCATTCTAGAACATGTCAGTATAATTAGGTCGTGACAAAAGGAATTTAAAAAAAATAGTGCTGATTTTCAAATCAATGGAAAAGTATATGAAAATGTGAAGCTGTTAACAGAAGAAGAAATAATTCACTCACAGTTAAGCGTTTTGTGTCTGTGTCTCCAAAGTCATCCTTGGCAAGTCCAGCCTTGCTGAGTGTATCAAGTTTGCTTTGAACCAGAGGCCTTGATATTAAATAGATTAATTACATTAAAAGCTGTGCCATTAATACTTCTGCTAATGCAGGCATTAAGAAATTATACAACATATTTGTGATGAGGTGTTAACCTTTAACTTCTTGGAAACAACAAGCAAGCAATACAATAACTCATAGCAATTAAGCCTCATTTTTTTTTAATGGATGTACATAATTTTGAATATAAAATAATGATTATTTATATATTAATTGTGTGTGTAACCATTATGTGTGTGTGTGTGCTTGTGTGTATGTACATGCATGTGTGTTTATAAATGCAAAATGTCAAAGGGCTATCATTTTATAAACTGGTTCCCAGACAACTGCCAAGCATTGACACATCCTTATGGAAGCAGATTCCCAGACAAATGCCAGGCATTGACACATCCCTATGGAAGCAGATTCCCAGACAACACTCAGGCATTGACACATTGTCGTGTGGTGAGTACTGGGGCAACTACAACAGTAGTTTTTGCCAGGAATAGTCTATGAGATATTAGATATAAGGTCTCTAGAAATTGGCTCGTTAAGAAAGAAAAAAAAGACCTATTCGAGATAGGGACAAGAAGACAGGAATGCGAATGCTTTCCACTAGACAGTGTTTTCTAATTAATTATGGAAAGAGTTCTGTTTCCCCACGACCTTAGCTTCTGCCCTTAGATCCCGTAAAGAAAAAGCCCCCAACCTCATCTGAGTAGAGAAAGGTTCCTATAGGTGAATATGTAACACCGACAGCACGAGTGATACATTAACAAACTCTTGATAATGATCAACCGATCGTTGGGTTTATTAATGAAATATCCACACATATAGGGTTAGTAATGGTTAGAACGTGATGATGGTGAAAGACGATTCACACAAAACACACAGATGAGATAATAAAATTACAGTTTATTAAGTAATAGTTAATTAAGAATGAACTGGTGTAAAGTGAAATGATGATGTGATATGATACGTGTTACCAAAATGGTGAGTACTCTACACAGTCCATGTGTCTCTAAATGCTTCTCCTAGATATGAGGATTCACATGTATGCATAAAATGTCCCAAGTTGTTATACATTATGTCGAATGGGGTATCTCTAAGCTGAGGACGTTCTGATGAATACTGTTGTCGTACGGAGAACGCTGACGAGATCTCTATGTATATTCCTTCACTGTTTGAGTATATCTCTGTAGTGTTGATCAACAGTTAATAGCTGTCATATGAACAAAAGGTCTGTTGTCTAATCTCCCGACGGTACTGGTCAGACTGGATATCTTCACGAAATGTTAGTGATATGTAGACTCATAATCTTGCGTATGTAGTCGTGATTCATATACTTTCGAGTCTGCTTCATAAAATGCGCTTAAGAGTGTGTTGCACGTGGTATAAATATGTGATTCCTCTTTTGAGCTCTTTTGCTTGACTTCAGATAATAATGATCTTTCGAGTGATTTGAATTTATGATGACTCTGTATTGAACTTGTGATAACGATGTATTGAACTTGTGAGCAAGCAGTATATGGTGACGAAAAAATGCTGCGTCCACCTTATGACTTGTGGGTGAGACAATATTCCTTTTTAATTGAGGAATGAAAGATGTCCTATGGCGAATTCTGCTAGCCAAATGTCCGTTTTTGATAACTTATTTCTGGTTAGACGTCAGACACATTGCGTGTAGACTCAGACTTCTGATGAACTTCTTTTCCCTTCGCAAAATCCTTTAAGAACACAATTAATCACAGAACTGAATTATCATCCACTCTGAATAAACACGTGTATTAGGCTAGGCGTTTTTGGGATTAATCTCTTCCTCACAAGGAAAAAAACTGGACTGCTTCCTAGAACAAGCTACGCAGTAGATTATATTTCTGCCAGTCCAATATGGGTTTCTTGTACAGCTCATACCAACCAATCATTAATGGCCCCTCTGGTCACTCATTCACAGGATCGCTCTTTTCCCCTGTCAGTCCAAACGTGGGTGTAGTTTGACCTCTGATTGTTTATTGTTCACCTGGCCAAGGTGGGCGTCCAATGTGGTAAATCAACGCTTGTCTGAACCGCGGCCGACCCAAGATAACACCATTACAGCATGAGACGTTTTCCCCTGGCCAATCTGGGCGTCCAATGTGGTGTCACAGAAATTACAGCATGCCCAGATGTGTTTTTACCAGATTTATCACGATGCAATGTGGGCTTCAAACGATAATGTCAGGCATGTGGACTCAATCAAAGGATTTTATTTCCCCCGATGAAAGAACAAATGTGGTTCTCTAGATACCGGTCGCGAGTAATCACAACAATGAAATAGCAAATGTGGGTCGCAAATATGAGATGAAAGAGCAAATATCGGAGAAAATACAATATGAAAAATGTAGGAAAAGATGGAGCAAAAAGGCCTTTGCGCTCGTTTATCACAATAGCCCCTCCTCAAGTGTGATGTCAATCGTACTCAGGAGAGCTTAGCCTTCTTGCTCGGGATTCCTTAATCCTTTTCCTCATCTTCGTTTTTCTCTCCGGTTTCCACCCTTTCCTCTACTTGTCTGTGCTCTCCGTCCTGCCTCATAGGATGACGGCTTAAAAAATCCGCTCCTACGTTATGTTTTCCTTGGATATAGTCCACTTGGAACGTGTAAGGTTGTAGAACAAGCGACCACCTCATCAGTCTAGCATTCAAATTCTTTGAATTGGCGAGGAAGGTCAGAGGTTGGTGATCACTCTGGATTGTAAATTTCCTTCCGTACAGGTATGCTTGAAATTTTTGTATTCCCCAGACGAGGGACAAACATTCCTTTTCGATTGTGGAATAGTTTTGTTCTGCTCGGTTTAACTTCCGACTCGCATATGCGACCGGAAAATAGATTTGGTGGGCTTCTGTCGTCTGGCTGTAGTAATGTAGCCCCCCGATTCCAATGTTACTGGCATCTGTGCGCAAGATGAATTTTCTAGTTAAATCCGGAAGCCGTAAAATAGGTTTTGTGGTGAGTTTCTCTTTTAAGAGTGCATATGCATGTTCACATTCTGCTGACCATGTCACATTATCTGGGTTTCCTTTCTTGGTTAGCGATGTAAGCGGCGCACAGAGGCTATTAAAATCCTTTATATATCTCTGGTAGAATCCACAGAGAGATATAAATGACCGGACATCCCTTTTTGTGGACGGTCTCGGTGCATTTCTCAGCTTCTCAACGTTTTGAGTCTCGGGGAACATGGTCCCATGGGATATAGTATGTCCTAGGAACTCTAGCTGTTCACACCCAATTTGACATTTGGTTGGGCGGGCGGTTAGTCCCGCTTCTCTGAGTCTGTTAAACAGCAAGGATAGCGCTGATATATGTTCTTCAAACGATTCAGTAGCTACTATGATATCATCCATAAAATTGCTGATGGCGGGATGATTCAAAGGATCCAATAACTTTCGCATCATCCTTGTGAAGACACTAGGAGCATTGTTTAGCCCAAATGGCATCACATTAAACTCGAAGTGTCCATCTGGAGTACTGAAGGCTAACAGGTTCCTCACCTCAGCTTTTACCGGTATTTGATAGTACCCTTTACTGAGGTCGATCTTTGAAAAATAGCGAGCCCTGCTCAGCTTAGTAAATAGCTGGTTCTGGTCCGGTAACGGTTCTGGCTGGAACTGGGTTAACGCATTCAGCTGTCGGTAGTCGATGCACAGGCGGTGTTCTCCACTGGGTTTGCGTAACAGCACCACTCCCGCACTGTAAGGGGACTCCGACTTCGAAATTATGCCTTCCTTAAGTAAGTAATCAATTTCTTGCTTTAATGCCGTCGCCTTGGCATACGGAATCGGATAGGTTCTCATTCGGACGGGCGTAGGATCCGTGACTTCCATGTCAAACTCCATCAGGTTTGTCCGGCCCGGTTTGTCTGTCAGAGAGTCGGCGTGGTTTTTCCATCAATCTCCTTACTTTTTCTTGCTGGGCTTCCGTTAAGGTGGAGCTTATTTTCACATCTAAATGTGATTCCTCCTGTATCACCGGGTACTCTACGGATGATAATGGCTCTTCTTCCATTTGCATAGCAATGGCCATAGTCATGAGGTGCGCTGGTTCGGCAGGGGCTCGCTCGTAAAACTTCTTAAGCAGATTTAAGTGGTAAATTTTCTGCTTTCCGTTCACGGCGATTTTATAGTTGGTGCGAGAAATCTTTTCCACCACTTTGTAGGGTCCCCTCCAGCAAATCTGCAATTTATTACTGCTACTTGGCAGAAGAAGTAGCACCTTCTCTCCTACTGCTAGTTCTCGGTCCTTCGCATTGCGATTGTAATATTTGGCATGTTTCCGCCCGCCTAGCCTCCCGTACTTTCCGCACTTTCGCTGTGGCTAATTCCCAGCCAGTCTTCAGGCGTTGTTTCAAGTCTGTGACGTACTGGAAGGCTGATGTGACAGTGTCGTCTGCCTTGGCATCTGTCCATGTTCTTAGTAATGCTTCTAATGGACCTTTAATAGGTCTTCCGAAGAGTAATGTGGCCGGAGGAACTCCAGTTGACGCATGCGGTACTTCCCTATAAGCAAATAATGCGGCAGGAAGATACTGATCCCAAGTTTCTGGCTTCTCCTGTGCCAACTTCCAAAGAATAGAGGTGAGCGTCCCGTTAAACCGCTCTACTTGCCCGTTACTTTGGGGGTGATAGGGCGAAGTATGGATATGCCTAGTCTTGAATATTCTAAGCACCTCCTCTGTCAACTTGCCTCTAAATTGTGACCCGTTGTCTGTGAGAATTTCATGCGGGAAGCCCAATCTAGTAAAGATATTCAGTAAAGCGTCAGCTACATGCACTGAGTCGCATGCTGGCATGGCTATGGCTTCGCCCCACATGGAACAGGTGTCCACTAAGGTAAGGATATGGGAGTTCCTCTTCTTAGTTCTCAGCAGAGGTCCAATTATATCCACAGCCACTCTTTCAAATGGGGTGCCCAAGATTGGCATCTCCCCAAGGGTCGCGGGTGCCGTCCAGTGTTTTGGTGCAACTTTCTGGCACTGAGGACAAGACTTGACGAAACGTTCAATGTCGCCGGTGATCCCTGGCCAATAATAGTGGCAGGCGATCCTTTGAGTCGTGGCGCTCATTCCCATGTGTCCACTAAATGGGATAGAGTGGCCCATCTCAAGCACCTGGTTCCTATAGGTTGCAGGAACTACTAATTGGTTGTGTTCCTGTCCTTCATTTCCAGCTCGGCGATACATCAATCCATTTTTCATAAAGAAGTCTCCCTTGGTAGGTGGGTTGTGTGTCCTAGGTATTTTTTTAAAACAGGGCGCCAGTGAGGAATCTTCCATTTGGGCCCTCTTCAATTCCTCGGGGAGGATATTGGTAGGAGGTTCCTGCTCTGCGTCTTTTCTTGACTGTCCTCTAGTCTGTACGGCCGCCATGACTAGTGGTTGAGTAGGTTCTCCAAGGAACACATATCTACATCCCAAGATTAAAGAGTAGATTGGTTCTTCCATTATAGCTGCACAAATCTCTCCTGTCACATAACGAGATTCCACTCTGATAAGTGCAATTGGCAGTGTCATGGGTGCAACATCCTTCGTCGGACCTTGGATGTCGACACTCTCTTCTGTTATCTGGTCAGGGGTGACAAGAGATGCCCTGACCACCGCATCGAAAGCAAGTCCTGTGTCATAAAGGCACTCCACAGATTGTCCGTTTACGAGGACTGATTCGATGACAGGAGGATGAGAAACGTTTCCGGTCCTCTGCTCCTTCCAGGGTGACGATTTTGTCTGCAGACAGGCAGCATGTTGGGGAGGAGGTCTGCGCTTGCACTCATTAGTGTTGTGATTGTTCAAGCGACAGTACTTGCACCATTTATCTCCCTGTCTCTGGTGTGGCGCGGCATTTTTCTTGTTTTGCTCTTTGTAGTTATCTTGTTTTGCGTGCTGTTTATGCGAGATGTGTGGTCCTTTGCTTTGTTGGTCTGGTTTGGAGCGAGCAGGTTGCTTTGGCGCCTGATCCGAAAACTTCTTTCTGGCTCCTTGAGACTCCATGAGAGCATTTTGGAATCGCTCTGCCAGTGTAAGAATATTTTCTAACCGGTCAGCGCCGTTTTCAGTGAGAAATCTAAACATTTCCACCGACATAGACTCTTTTAGTTGCTCTATCACAATCAGCTCTTTCAACCCGTCATAGTTCTCGGTAAAGTTTCCCAGTGTACACCACTTCACTAAGTAGTCTTAAATACGGGCTGCAAACTGTGAGAAAGTCTCTCCTGCATCCTTCCTAGAACCTCAAAATTTCTTTCGGTAAGCCTCTGAATGAAGCTCGTACCTCACCAAGAGAGCTTTTTTCAATGCCTGATAGTCATCTTGCTCTCCGGCCGGAAGTTTCTTAAAAACTTCGTAGGCGGCTCCTCTTAGGCCCTGGGAAAGTTTCAAGTTCCACTTCCGTTCTTCAAGTCCAAACCCTGTTGCAAAGTGTTCGAAGCGGTCTAAAAAGGCGTCCATTGTATCGTTCCTTTCTGAAAAAGGTTCCAGCGGAAAGTTCATGGCATTGGGTGGTGCAGGTTGCGAAGTAGGCACACCATCTGAGCGGGGTGAGTACCCTCCATCACAGTTGGAAGCCGCTGCACTTTTTGCCAGCTCTATTTGATTGGTCTGTCCCTGGATTTCCAGTTGCTTCATCTTAACTGCATGCTCTGCTGCGGCTTTCTCTTTACGCTCCACTGCTTCTGCTGCTTCTTTCTGCTCCGCTGCTTCTGCTGCGGCTTTCCGCTCCGCTGCTTCTGCTGCTTCTTTCCGCTCCGCTGCTTCTGCTGTGGCTTTCTCCATTGTAAGTTTCTGCATTTCCATCTCTCTTGCATGGAGTTTATCAGTCTCCTCGCTTACATATTTCATCAGGTCTTTTCCACTTAACCTGTATTCACGCCCTGCCTCCATTAAACTAGTTCTAATTTTTGCAGCATCTGCCATGATATGCAGTACGATTTCATGAAGGGAAAAATTGGCAGTGACCTCCAAGCAAATTGTTTGACTCGCACAAGTAATTATCTCTTTAAATCCAGCTAGGTTTAAATTAGTAATCAACTTCAAATAGTTCTTTAAAAAATCACTCACTCAGCATATTCTGAAAAATTATGTAACAGATTATCTCGAAGTTTTCTATGAAAAATTTACTAAATATTTATGATAACAATTTCTCCAGCAGTTACTGAAAAAAAAAAAATTTCAGTTCCCTACAGCATCCTCTGTTCTCAAAAAGTGTTTACTCTGTCCGTTTGATACTCAATTTAAAAAGTATCACTCGTGCTTTAGAGATATAAATTATTCCCCATATGAAATAGACAAATTATAGTAAGAGTCAGTCTAAGAGATAATCCCTCGAAATGCCAACCAATTTTGCAATTATCGCAATTGTATGGCAGGGATGAAAATGTGATTTATCACACTTCTAAGTCCGGGTTCACTAATCCCAAGACGAGTCCACAATTGTCGTGTGGTGAGTACTGGGGCAACTACAACAGTAGTTTTTGCCAGGAATAGTCTATGAGATATTAGATATAAGGTCTCTAGAAATTGGCTCGTTAAGAAAAAAAAAAAGACCTATTCGAGATAGGGACAAGAAGACAGGAATGCGAATGCTTTCCACTAGACAGTGTTTTCTAATTAATTATGGAAAGAGTTCTGTTTCCCCACGACCTTAGCTTCTGCCCTTAGATCCCGTAAAGAAAAAGCCCCCAACCTCATCTGAGTAGAGAAAGGTTCCTATAGGTGAATATGTAACACCGACAGCACGAGTGATACATTAACAAACTCTTGATAATGATCAACCGATCATTGGGTTTATTAATGAAATATCCACACATATAGGGTTAGTAATGGTTAGAACGTGATGATGGTGAAAGACGATTCACACAAAACACACAGATGAGATAATAAAATTACAGTTAAGTAATAGTTAATTAAGAATGAACTGGTGTAAAGTGAAATGATGATGTGATATGATACGTGTTACCAAAATGGTGAGTACTCTACACAGTCCATGTGTCTCTAAATGCTTCTCCTAGATATGAGGATTCACATGTATGCATAAAATGTCCCAAGTTGTTATACGTTATGTCAAATGGGGTATCTCTAAGCTGAGGACGTTCTGATGAATACTGTTGTCGTACGGAGAACGCTGACGAGATCTCTATGTATATTCCTTCACTGTTTGAGTATATCTCTGTAGTGTTGATCAACAGTTAATAGCTGTCATATGAACAAAAGGTCTGTTGTTTAATCTCCAGACGGTACTGGTCAGACTGGATATCTTCACGAAATGTTAGTGATATGTAGACTCATAATCTTGCGTATGTAGTCGTGATTCATATACTTTCGAGTCTGCTTTATAAAATGCGCTTAAGAGTGTGTTGCACGTGGTATAAATATGCGATTCCTCTTTTGAGCTCTTTTGCTTGACTTCAGATAATAATGATCTTTCGAGTGATTTGAATTTATGATGACTCTGTATTGAACTTGTGATAACGATGTATTGAACTTGTGAGCAAGCAGTATATGGTGACGAAAAATGCTGCGTCCACCTTATGACTTGTGGGTGAGACAATATTCCTTTTTAATTGAGGAATTCTTCTTCTTCGTTCACCCTCAGATGTCAACTTGAATAAGTTCAAAGAAAGCGGTGGTCAGCCTGAGGCTGTTGATATCTCCGTAGATCTTCTCCAGGAATGGTACTGGTGATGGCCATATGCATCTTCTCCGCTCCTCATATGTTGGGCACCTCTGAAGCAGGTGTTCGGCAGTCATTTTACCAGTGCCACAGTCACACTCATCCGTAGTTCCTATCTTTAATTTGTTGAACAGATGGTATCTCAATCTGTTATGACCAGTGCGAAGTCTGAAGATTACCACTTGTTCACTTCTGCTGAGCTGGTAATACGGATCATTTTTTGTGTGGCCTGGATGCTCTTCTTCCCACTTGTGCCTGTATCTGCGCTTGATAAAACTCTTGGACTCCTCATAGGTTATATTTGTGTCCAGCTGAGGAAGTTTTCCCCCTTCCTTTGCCAATCTGTCAGCCTCTTCATTTCCAGGGATGTTGCAGTGAGAAGGGATCCACTGTATCACAACTCTTTTGTATTGCTGACATAGTCTGTGAAGTGTTACTCTTAGGTCATCCAGTTCAGCATTTATTTGACTTTTCAGTGTTGTGATCACTGACAGCGCAAATGAGAAGATAACTACTGGTCTCTCTGAGCTTTTTTCTGTCATTAGAATTTCTGATGCAGTTTTTATGGCCTCTGCCTCTGCTCTGAAGTTAGTTGAAAATTTCCCTGTTGCGACTGCTATCTTTTTTTGTGTGCCATTGCTTAAGCTCAGGAAGACTCCTCCACCCCCATCTTCTGTTGCATTAGTTGCTGATCCATCTGTGTACGCATGGATCCAGGTGTTGCTTGGGTAATGTTTCTCTATATATTTTGTGGTTAGGACTCTCCTTTCTGTTTCAGTTTGACTGTTCTTTCTCTCAATACCAGGAACATTTTCTATCATTTCAGGGAAGCACTGTTGTTTCCAAATTGGTAGCTTGTGTGCAGTACATATTGGCGTAGCTGTTGATATTGCATTTATGGGGTCTGCTCTCATCTTTGTTTTTACTGTCTCTACAAAGTTGCTTCGCTTCAGTCTGTCCCCTTCCAAGTCCATTTATCCTCTGGTGCATTGGGTGATCTATCAGCCTCCTGAATTTCTCGGCTTGTTGCTGGGCTCTGCTATCTCTTCTATCCTCCATAGGCTGGAGGTGAGTAATCTTTTCCAACTCTTTTATTGGTGTTGATTTCATACCCCCAGTTATAATTCTCATTGCTTGGTTTTGGGTTCTGTTTATTTTGTCAAAGTTCGACTTAGCGGCTGTTGACCATGCTGCAATGCCATATTCTAAGACTGGTCTCACTCGCCCAGTATATAGATTCTTTAGTACTCTCTCGTCTGCTCCCCAAACCGTGCCAGCAAGTTTTTTCATGATTGCCATTCTCTGCCTTGCTCTTGTCCTGTTTTTCTCAATCTGGGTTTTCCAAGTCAAGCGGCGATCAAAGGTAATGCCTAGGTAGTTTGGGTTTTCATCCAGATGTAGATTTTTCCCATTTAGCACCAATTTGGAGATCTGTGGTTTGTTAGAGAGAGAAAACACTGTGAATGATGTTTTCTCCTCATTTATCTTTACTAGCCATGCCTTGGCCCACTCCTCCAGTGATGTTAGGGCTTGCTGCATCCGAATGCTTGCCGTAGAGATATATTCCTCTGAGATCCACAGGGCTAAGTCGTCTGCAAAGAAGGCATTGTGGGTTCTTCTTGGAATATTCTCTGATATGTCATTTATATATGTGAGGAACAATGTGGGTGACAGGACTCCCCCTTGGGGAACACCCTGCTCCAATACCATCTTCCTACTGATCTGTCCTTGTAGTTGGACTCTGGCCGTTCTATTTTCAAGATAGTGGCTGATCCATTTGAACATTCTCCCACACACTTCACTTCTTTGCAGCTTGACTTTCAGTCCATCTTTCCACACTTTGTCAAATGCTTTTTTCTAGGTCCACCCAAACCACCAGTGTGTGCTTTTTTTTCTTGGAAAGCATCCTCAATTTTCTGAGTTATATAAGTGATCTGGTCTTCAGTGGATCTGTGTTTCCTGAATCCTGCTTGCTGTGGGGCTAAGAGATGTTTTTCTTCTAGATGCCACATAAGTCGAGTATTTATTATGCGCTCCATCAATTTTCCAACACAACTAAGTAGACTGATAGGTCTGTAGCCATTTGGTTCTGTCTGAACTTTGTCTTTCTTAGGTATTGGAATCAGTATGGCATCTTTCCATGCCTGTGGTACTATTCCTCTTTTCCAGCTGCAGTTTAGGATGGCCAGAAGCTTCTTTTTTTGCCTTTGTTCCTAGGCCTGTTAGCATTTCATTGGTTATCCCATCTTTTCCGGGTGACTTCTTTTTCTTTAGCGCCCTCATTGCCTCTTCTAATTCTTGCATTGTTAACTTTGCCATCATGTGTTCTTCTGGTGCAAGCTTTTTGTTATCATGATTCCTTTGTTCATCAATGATGGCCTTTCTTCTGTCTATAGGGACATCAATGTGGTTTGCACCAGCATAGTGTTCCATGAGTGCATTTGCAGCTTTTTTTCCCGAGAGCATATTTTCACCTTGTTTGATTGTGATGTGATTTTTGTAAGGTTCTTCGTTGTTCAAAGCTCTAACTAGTTTCCACAGCTTGTTCCCTTCTTTATCTAGGTTGAGATTTTCTGTTGTTTGCTTCCAGCAGTCTCGTGTTGTTTGGTTTAATGTTCTTCTGTACTTTGCAGTGGTTGCTTTGAGCAAGATGTTTGCCTCAGTTGTTTGTTCTGTTTCTGCCTTGTCTCTGGCTTGTGCTACCTCATCTTCAAGTTTTTGCAGATCTTCATTCCAGTATGGTTTATAGTAAAATGATTTCAATTTGTAACCCCACAATGTCACCCTCTCCTTCACCTGTAGCGAAGAAAGTTAAGGATTACAACAACATGTTTGGTGGGGTCTCTAACATCAGAACTCCCACTCCTATCTAACCTAATATTATTATTAAACAAACTCTAACTACACTCTGTCTGCAGACGTCACTACATAACCTGCCTACACAGCTTCAACTCTTTAGGCAATATACCCGCCACTAACTAACACTGTCTACACCGAAGCTGATGGAACTTTTTAAAGTCCTACGCGAACTGAATGACTAATAGATGAAATTCTATCTATGTTCAGTATCTGTCTGACACTCCTGGTTTCTACTGAGAGGCTTCTCTCTCTCTCTCTCTCTCTCTCTCTCTCTCTCTCTCTAGTCCATCTGATAAGAATTTTTACCCTATCTCCCCCAAACAAATATTGTAGCTGATGACTTGGGTTTGAAGCACGAGGTACTTGACAAAAATGTAGAAGCTTCACTGCTGCTGAACAACTTCTTTTACTTGCCCCGTTAACCCGCTCAGGGTTTAGGGGAAAACAGCCTTTATTCTGACTGTATAAAATAGACCAATCTCCCGGCAACGCGCTGTTGTTGGAGTGGTATATTGAGCTACGAGCTCTGGATTTTTTTAAGAAAAAAATCCTGGTCCCAGCTGAAGACTGTCTTCACCAAATGAGACTGTAGGTTATTTTCTTTCGCCTCTGGCGATATCTCGAGCTCTCTGCTCCTGAGATGACAACTTTTGCCGTTAGTAATTTGTAGGGACAAATTACGCTCTCCCCCTGCGCCGTGACACTGCTGTGGAACAAATAATGACAACAGCTATATAACACGTCAAAATTAAACATCTCTAACACCTACTCCCATACATAAATAACTACCTCTCCCCTTAAATCAAATGCAGCTCCCCTGCTCTATTTCCGCACCAGCGATACATAATTATTTATGCCCCAAAAAAAGAAATCAGCCTCCCATGCAATCCCCTCTCTGATCTATCCCGTTTACTTCTCCCGCTATGCACAACTATACATGATTATCCTAACACAGGTCAAGCTATCCCACACTTCAACCCTGTCTGTTTAGGAAACCCCCTTTTTGAAGTAAACATCGGTCTGGCACCGAAGTAATAAAACTCCCAGCCACGTGCTGACCTAAATCTTTTGTTATGCATGTCTAGCCACAGGGATCAACCAATTCAAACTTGGGGAACCCCTCCTGTCCGTAATACTTTGGGCTACTTTATCACTGACCCTTGATGTTCATTAATTAACACAAAATTAAATTAGAACTCTCTAGGACTAATTAAATTCATGTCTGTAATATTAATTACGTCACTATGTAATAAAAATTATTCTATTATCAGAAATATAATTTCATCTCTTGTCTTCTGACTACACAACAATAAAATGCATAATAAATAACGTACGAAATTTACGATAGCATATTTATGCTACAAAAGTTATAAACAATCAAGGTTATCAATTTAACCCCCGTAGTTAATACGCGCATTCCTGTATTCTCAATAAGGTTAACTTCACCCCTCCTCATTCCACTACCTTACCCAATTTAATGCTCAATGCAATACGAGCATATACATGATAAGAAAATTTACACCAATACACTTATATATATCAAGTTATCATAAAATTCCCGCTCCATAATATTTAATTACACAACCAATTAAATGCACGATAAAATACCTTACATACTACCAAGCTTATTTTACACTGCAATTATTATAATCAAAAGATAAGGAAACATTTAGTACCCCCCCCCCCCCCCCCCCCCCCCCCCCCCCCCCCCCCGTCTTCTGACTTATGGAACAAAGAAATACCCGGTTAATAAATTACACAAATCTCACCCGTGTATCTAAGAGCTAAACCCTCACACAGTTGATAGATATTGCTATTCGTTCCCAGGAATTAATATAGGCGCCCTATCTAGTATATATTTATTTCTACCAGATAGTAATTGATGGCACTACTATTTAAGAAATAAATTAAACTTCCTGAAGAAAACTTTACATTAACCGGCTAAGATTCTTATTTAAAAAAACAATCTATCTACACTGCTAATAAAGTTCTACAACATACTCACTCCTATCGAGTTTCTCAAAATGTGAGCAGACGATCTGACATAGACTCACGGCCGGCAATGTCTGGAAGCAAAAAGAGAGCCCTCACCGATTTATCCTGGTATTTATTTAACAAAAAGCTGATGCAATCGCCTGCAATGAATAAGTCATTGCTTGGCTTCCCTTTTCGGGGCCGCTCATCTGATCCAATCGTCTTGCCACAAAATCTAAAAATAGTTCGTGCTCATGAGTTAAAATTAGCTGACCTATATCCTACCGGAATAATTCCATTGCATTACCGAGCTGAACAAGGTCATACTTTCTCCCCTATCCTCCGTTTTACTGGGTGGGGTTACTTAACATCGGGAAATATACACCCAGCCCAATTAATACTCACGCGCGGTTATACAATAAAATTGACCGCGATTATTTTAACAAACAAAAAAATGCCTCAGTGAACGCAATTACTTTAGAGAAAAGAACTGGTGCAATTCTTAGTATTAAACTCCCCTCCTGAAAAATGCAATTAATTACCTACAAAACAAGACTAAACTCGAATACTATTCATGAAGAAGAAAATCAGGCCTGTTGAAAAATAAAATCACAGTACTCTATCACAAGGCTCTTGAAAAACATCTCCTATATCAAAATCCTTCAGCTGAGTCAGTTGGGGGTTCTATTAGTCCAGTGAAAGGGATATGGACGCTCAACAGTGTTTTTAATGCATGTTTTTGGCGTTAAAAAAAAGTGGTTTACACTTGTTATAGATGTTCATTTATCTTTAGAAATTATAAGTTTAGATCAGAGAATCTCACTTATGATTCGCAGGGATTACTGCCCCTCATGCTTCCCTTACTCAAAGTTTTAAGTGGCATGCCTTTGGCTGAATTCCTATAATTAATTTTTACTTGTCAATTTTGGTACATGGGTTGCCTGATTCACCAACTGTGAAACTGGATTGCGGTTGTAACAAAGTTGAGTACCACATTTTTATGCTGAAGTTCTTACTCCTCTGTCCCTGAAATAGATGTCTGCTTGAAACAGGAACCAACCTTAGCCTGCCTGGATTTTACAAATTCCTGCTAAATATTAGAATGTTTATATGAATTATTTGGTCTCTTCTGAACTAACTTCAGCCAACTCCCCATTTTGTATTTAGTAACACATCACATAAATACGTTATCAGTAAACAAAGTACAATATGTTTAATAAGTTATTTGATTTCCTCTCATGGAATGGTTACCAGGACTGAAACCTGGAAGCGTCACGCTCCAGTCTATCCATCTGTTACTAGGTACCTGAATCTGATCTTGAGTTAGGAAAGGGAAAGGCAGCAAGTAAGAAAACTGGTCACCCCACCTCATTAAAACAATAAAGCTGGACTTAGTATGGCAAAGTCTTTAACACTTCACTCCCTAATGGCAGTATCTTCTATGGGACTATCTTTACCTTTAGTAATAGACACATTGGTGACTGTATCCTAATTATATCCAATGTGGGGATGAAGTGGGTGTTTTCCTTCCAGAAATTATTTAAAAAAAAACAGCAAAAAACCAAAACTGGCTGAGAAGCTTTATTTACTAAGAGTGAAACATGTCAGATACAAATACACACATGCACATACCAGATATAATCATCTGCTGTGTGTTGCGCAACCAGATACTGGACATTGACAGAATCCTGCTGCCCAATACGGTGAGCTCGGTCTTCAGCTTGGACCAAAATCTGCAAGAGCAAAAGCAACTGGAAGCTGCTACACAAAAATCCTTATCAGGATGTCAAAGTTATATTGCATTTATCCACTTTCAGCTACCCAAGGAGCACAGACCTTCAACAAACATCACGTCAAGTCCTCCTGTCCTGTGACGTCTGCTGAAGGTACTTCCATGTCTTCTTTATCCCTATCATGTCCATCTCCAGTTCTCTCCTCCATGTATTTTAACCCCACCCCCCCCCCCCCCCCCCCCCCACCACCACCACCTCTCTAACCCTGGGAATTCCAGAAGAAGAACTGCCTTTTACTGCTGTCAACAGGTTTCCTCAATGTTTGCCCAATCCATCGCCAGCGTCTTCTTCTCATCTCTTGCTCTACCAACACTTGTTTGATTCTTGTCATCAGTTCCACATTAGTGATCTTCTTAAGGAGTGTAAAAGAAGAAAGATAAATAATGAGATTCTAAATATTATACTGCGAGTTTACTTCTATTCCTGTAACAACTGAACAACTTGGGCAGAGTGTTAAGCTGCAGATATCAAGTTGGTCTTACATTGCTTCTTATGATCCTGGTATTTGGTTCCTGTTTTGATGGACAGGTCCCTGAAAGTGAAGCATCTATTCATCTTCTGAAGAATGATCTTGCTAGGCATAATCCTTTGTGTATGTCCGCTCTTTCTTTTGTGATGTCTTGATCCAAGAGACATTCTAGTTTTGTTGCTATGATTTATCTCCTTCACTTAATTATGGGTTATCCTGCTATGCCACATGTCATATTGAAGCCACATAATGAAATTAAGAAATAATTTTAAAACCAAGATAAAATCATAAATTCTTAGAATAAATTGATCATTCCTTGCGCATACTGTAGGAAATAGAATGCACTTTGTAAAGAACAGCAAGACATGTCTACTAAAGGCTGCTTTGGTGAAAAAAGATACGGTAGTAAGGGATAAAAAAAATGGAAAATTACCTTATTTATTTTCAAAACTCACAACATGAAAAATTATCCTTCAGTTAAAAACAAAATAGGAATTTGAAAGCTGCAACCAAGGTGGAGTGGGTTCAATTCACTGCACCCAAGTGGGCCCACCCCCCTTGGAGTGTAAAGGAGATTAAGGGGCCGAAACACTTGATCGATGGGGGGGACCCTTCTGATGATCAGATTGCTTCCTGTTGTATCACTCTGTATAGAGTTTCCTATCATAATTACATGGTCAGACCATTGACAATCGGGAAAAGATTGATGGACTTCTGGAAAGACTAGGAACCGGCTGACCGGGTTGGCACCCCGTAAGCTGTATACAATTGCTACAGGACCCAAAAATGACAGATGCCCCCAGGATTCACCGAAAAAGAGGGGGGGGGGGGGTGTGGAGAATGATGAATCCACAGGTGCCTTATTGGAATCGACCAGACCAGTTACACGGACCTTGAGTTCTGAATAGCGGCTGGAATTTCTATGTGCCTGTGGTAGGAAATTCTCTACTCAGAGAGACATGAAATTCCACAGAATGAAAAAGGGGTGTGGGAGCTCATAAGTGGGAGATCAACAGCGCTCTGTTATGACAGGTAAGACGTTAGAAGACCTCAGCCAGGAGTCAATCCACAGCGCGGAGAATATTCAAGTTGATCTGCCTGATGATGATCTCACACACTTCTTGGACGGGAAAAGAGATGCAATCAAGTTTCCACCTGCCAGTGCAAAAGGGCTTTGGGAACAGCTGGACAAAGCCTTGTCAAAAGAGTTGGATAATAACCTGAAGCAGATAAACTTGGAGAAAAAGCTGGAAATCTTTGGCGACATAATATATCTTCATTGTCGCAAAGTGTTTGGAGTCAGGGAGGCAATGGAAAGTAATCCACCACAAAAAAGTAAAAGACAAATCAGAATAGAAGAGATCAAGAAACAGAAGAAGCACGCCCGAAAACAGCTCAAGAACGCAGTGGGCACAGAGAAGGAAGGATTACGACAGGTTTGGGAGCACCTGAAAGGCCTACATAATGCTCTTTGTAGAGCAGAAAGGTTGTTCAGGAAAAGAAGGAAAACACGGAGGGATAGGGAAAGATTCTTCAGGGAGTCCTTCAAGTTTGCCAAAGAACTGCTTGAACAGCCACGGTCGGGAACACTAAACATCGGGAAAGAAGATCTGGAAGAACACCTTAGAATGACCTATTCAGATGGTCGCAAAGATGAGCCGCTCAGCAGCATGGCAGGCCTTATATGGCCTACTAAGCCAGGAGCTGAATTTAACACCAAGCCCCCAACAATGCAGGAAAAGAAAGCATTGTCCAGAAAGCGCGGTGCAAGTCAGCTCCAGGTCCTAATGGTGTCCCATATGTTGTGGATAAGAGATGTCCTGGAGTTCTGAAATGGCTGCTCTGTTTGCAGAAAAATGCTAAAACACTTGGAAAAACCAGCTTGTAAGCGAAGAATGGAGAAAGGCGAACGGAGTCTACATCCCGAAGGAACAAAATTCCACAGACATCAGTCAGTTCAGGCCAATTTCACTACTTAATGTGGAAGGGAAGATATTCTTCTCAGTGATGGCTAAAAGGCTCACCACATACCTCCTGGAGAATGGATATATTGACACTGCCATCCAGAAAGGAGGTATCCCAGGTACACCAGGGTGTCTAGAGCATGCCACAATGATCTGGGAAGTAATTCAAAAGGCTAAGTCTGACAGAACAAATCTCCACGTAATCTGGTTGGATCTAGCTAATGCGTATGGATCCGTTCCACACCAGATGTTGTGGCAGGCCCTGGAAATGTACCATGTCCCACAAGAAATCGCAGCAATGCTGAAGCTGTATTTCTCAGGGTTCTCTGTCAGATTCTCAACCAGAGAGTACACAACGAAGTGGATTGACCTACAAGTTGGAATTGCGATGGGATGTACCATCTCTCCGATACTATTCGTGTTGGCTATGCAGGTAATCCTCAAAGCGGCTGAAGGATCTGCAACAGGTCCAAAGCTCAATGGAAGGTGTCACATGCCACCGCTTAAAGCATTCATGGATGACACAACGATTCTGACATCAGATGAACACCAGGCCTGGAGAATGTTAGCGAGCATGGATGAACTAGTCAGCTGGTGCAGAATGAGCTTCAAACCTAAGAAGTCTAGAAGCCTATCAGTCAGGAAGGGGAAGACATTTGAGGTCACATTCATGGTTTCAAACCAAAGAATCCCTACTGTCATTGAGGAACCTGTTAAAAGTCTTGGCAGGGTGTATGATGCCTCATTAAAAGACTCAAAGGCAGTTCAACAGACAACAGAAATGGCAGACAGAGGACTACAGATCATAGACCAAAGCAGACTCCTAGGAAAGTTCAAACTGTGGTGCCTCCAGTTCATGTTGATACCTTAATTGCTATGGCCACTGCTTATATATGAAATAAGCACCAGTACAGTGGAAGCTATAGAGCAAAAGGTCAACAAGTTCATGAGGAAATGGCTAGGAGTACCACCAGGTCTGTCAGATGTAGCACTGTACTGCAAGAAGATAAAGCTTGTGCTTCCTTTCAAGTCAGTTGTTGAAGAATACAAAGTAGGAAAGGCAAGGCTCGCAATGATGCTGTGCACGTCAGCAGATGATGTAGTTGAGTCCATTCAGCCCACACTGAAAACTGGAAGGAAGTGGAAAGTGGATGAAGTTGTTGGTGTGGATGAAGCTGTTGGTGCTGCCCAAGAGTCGCTCAAGCTGAGGGAGGTAATCGGATACACATAGACGGGGCTTTGGCCATGGTGACATCTGCTGGTGGTCTAAGGCATCAAACGGGGAACGCAGAGACATAATAATTCATGAGATATGAGGAGCTGAGAATGAAAAGAGGTTGCAAAATGAGGTGCAGCAAGCCCAACAAAGCCAATGGACTACATGGGAAGGAGCACTGCAAAGATCCTTGACATGGAATGATATATGGCATATGGCACCTCTTAGACGTTCACTGCAAGGGTCATGACTGTTGAGGTGGGTGCAAGAAGTCTCGTGGCGGCTTCAGTGTATGATCTACTGAAACTGTTGGGGTTGAGGGGACAGTCAAGAACAAAGGCACTCAAGAAGCTCAGCAAAACTGCAGAAAAGGCATCGTGCTGGCTGTGGAACAATTGCAACGGGCTATGGAACTCGGGACAATAATTTGGTTTCACCATAGGGTTACTTTCACAATTGCCTCCAGCTAGTAGAAAATAGGAATTTGAAAGCTGCAACAAAGGTGGAGTGGGTTCAATTCACAGCACAAGACAACAGGAGGCTGACACTTGGGAGTCATGACCCAAGTGGGCCCGCCCCCCTTAGAGTGTAAAGGAGATGAAGGGGCAGAAACACTTGATCAATGGGGAGGGGGGGCACCTTCTGGTGATCAGATTGCCTCCTGTTGTATTGCTCTGTGTAGAGTTTCCTATCATCATCAAATTCTCTTCAGTAAACACAAATCCACTGTCTAGAGTTGTGAAAAGCCAAAAAATGGCTTCTTCAAGCAAATATCTAAAACAAAATATAAATGAATAAAATAAAGTAAAATCATACCCCAGGATTCCAAAACAGCTCTGCAAAGACAACAATATTTGCCGCAGACAAGTTTAGACCAGCATTGGCTGCTGTGATTGACAAAATGGCAACCCTGTAGTTTTCACATGTCTGAAACTTACTGCAGAAAAAATTGCGCTTCTCTGATGTTACGCTTCCATCGATGCGCATGTACTCAATATGTGAGGCCTGAAAATCAACAAACAAATTATAATAAAAGTACAGTTGTGTCACATTATATGCAGGGGTTACATTCTGACATTGGCGTATAAAGTTAATTTATGTATAGTAAAAATAACCTTTTTGAACTTCATTAGCTGGCACAAAGAATATATTTTTGTATAACTTACCAAGTAACTTACTTACTTACTTACTTAGTCGTTCCCCTTCTACCGTGAGGTGTAGAGGTTTGGAAGAGAGAGCGCCAGACTATCCTATCGGCCGTCTTCCCCCCGGCCTGGCTCCACTCCAGCCCTCGATCCCCCAAAGACTGTCCAACGTTGTCCTCCCAGCGGACCCCGGGCCGTCCTCGGGGTCGGGCCGTCCTCGGGGTCTACCAAGTAACATGTACTTAAATAAGAAGTAGTATATACTACATACATAAGAGAAATACTCTTTAATTTTAAGCAAGAACAGTTTAATCAAGAATTTGAAGATAATATCCTTCTCAGGAATCTAGACTGCATGGATGCTGGAGCTGTTCAGGCTATATTTCATGTTACATGTGACAACGAAATATGATGTCCGAGTACAGGCAAGATGCCCTGTTTCTTCTGCAGCATTATCACAGATTGCTATTTCTTTGGCTGAACACCTGACAAAGTAGCTGGCTTGTGTTTAGGAGTCACGTTATATGAAAAATGTGTAAACTTAAACACAAGAGAAGAAGATTCAGCATGACGTGATGTTTAGCAAACTGCTTATACAATATAAACTGTAATTATGTCCTGTCTGGTGCCCCTAAAAACTGACCCCAAACAGCAGTTGAGATCTTGCATCCCTGAAAACAGAGGCATACATTTTATTGACACTTTCCTTATTCTAACTCCCACTGGAAGTAAGTGAATGAACTGACCAATTTATGTGATTATTTTAGTATAAGACTTTGTCAAGAATGTTTTCAGAATGCTCTGAAAAAGATATTTTTTTTTCATGATTTCCCCATTTGGCTTCGACATTTGGTTTATAACAGCTAAACTGGCAAATGGTATTGCTTCTCCTAGATCTAGATTTTCAAGATGATTTTGACAAGTGTAGTTTCAATGTCATTATTATTGTTATTATTATCCGTAAACTCCCTAAGGAGCACAGGCCAGATTCATGTCAAGTCTTCCTGTCCTATGCCATCAACTCAAGGTCTTCTTTATCTCTTTCATGTATGTCTCTGGTTCCCTTCTTCATTGGTTTTGTGTTCACCCTCTACTTTTCTTACCCAGGGGATTTCAGAATAATAATGCACTGTAATGCTATCAACAGCTTTCCTCCATGTATTTTCGATCCAATGCCATTGTTTTCTTATAAGCTTTGATGTTATAACACCTAAAATCTTGTTATTGTTAATCAGAATTGACCTCACTGCCCTCCAGGCAAACCCATAGGTACTCAGTCTCCCTCAGCAAATGTCGAAGAGTATGAATGCTAATTATACATATAACACGATGGTTGTACATACAACGGATACATCCTCTTTCACGTCCATTTCTGCTAGTCCCACGTTTGATGCCAAACTCCAACAGCCTCAGCCTTGTTGATTCATCCGTTGCAGTGTCATTATCCAGCAGGCGATCATTAATAGCCCTTTGTATCTCTCCCTTATCCATTTCCTCACACCATTTCCCTTATCCATGTCCAGTGTCCCCACTATGGGTGCTCTCAAGGCCAGTCTGTCAGCTCTCTCATTGCCACGTACCCCTTCTTGACCAGGACAGTAGATTACACCAGTTCTTCAAGACTTGAGGATTCTATTGATGTTTCCCATTCCTGCCACAGCCATCCGTTCTGAACTTTCCGAAGCATGGCTTGAGAGTCTGACAATATAACTGCCCTGGTTGATGGAGTTTCAGACAGCCACCTCAGTGCTGCAGTAACTGCCTCTACCTCCAATCGCATGCTGGAGGTCTTTGTCATGTAGGCTCCACTCTGTGCAGCGACGACCCTGCCCTTTATTCTCGCAGAGAAGCCTCATCCTGATTTCTCACCATGCACTACAGACCCATCAGTGTACACAATGGCGTCATTATCCCCAGCATGATCACTTATCAGCTGATTAATCTCCAGCTCTGCTTTTCCATTGCCCCAAGATCTGCACTCTCTGCCAAGGCTAATGATGACCTGTTGGTAGTTGATCCAGTTCTCCCCTGACTTACTCCACTCTTCCCCTTTGGATACATTTTCAACCCTGGTCACCTGACCAATTGTAGCCTCTGCCTGTGCCATCCATGACATCCCCCTCTTGATTCTTGTTCCTTTGATGTCAGCTACATTCTCATGTCTTTTGTCGATGGTTACCCGCATATATGCTTTTGCCTGGGCCATCGCATATCTGGATCTAATCGACAGCAATCCAAGCATGTATTTTATTGTCACAATGGGGGTATCACGTATTCAGCCCAAAACTAGTCGCATCCCTTCATTTTTAATGCGTTCCAGTCGTTCACATTGTGACACTGACAGCGTGATTATTCCTAGCCTGTACTCGATTACTGAAATCACAAGCTGATGATACAGGAGAAACAATAGTCTCTATTCCATGCGCGCAGCAGCCATTGTTTTTAAGGCTGCCAGTCCTCGCTTGCACTTCTGTATGATCAGTTCGACATGATACTTGAATGATAGCCCATGATCAAACGTTACCCCCAGATACTTCAGCCTGTCTTGCCTTTCAATGTTCTGCCCATTGAAAGTGATGTCTGGAAGGTCTGCTTTCACTATGGAGTTGTTCAAAGAGCACCACATCAAACAGGCCTTGTTGGGATTGACCTTTGATCCGCTTTCCTCACACCATTTAGAAACTGCCCGTAGTGTCTCTTGTATGCCTTGGACCATTTCCTGTCTGTCTGAGCCAGTTCTGTACATGAGTATGTCATCTGCGAAAGTTAATGTTCGTCCCAGTCCTGTTGTTTGCAAGGTTGCTACTTTTGCTGTGTAGATGTTAAACAGCACTGGTGACAGTGGAGAACCCTGGGGTAGTCCCGGGCAAATGCGCATTGGTTCTGATGTCCAAGTTCCCAAGGAAAATGCAACTGATCTCTCCATTAAGACAGCTGCTATCCACCTTGTTATCCAAGGGTTTACCCCACATACCATTATACAATCTATTAGGGTTGCAAAGTCCACACTGTTATAAGCATCCTCTAGGTCAATTGCGACAGCCACCGTTTCTCTTTTACCCTGGAATCCCTAAAATCCTTTACAGGATAGTGCTTCAGATTTCATTGTGACTGCAGTGGTGAAGATACCATTGAAGATGTCACCGATGAGGAGCAGAAGAGCACTGATAAGAAGCTGAGTAGTACAGGCGAGGAGGTGAACCTACAGTGCTGACAGTGAGCTACACAGGTACTTGCATCAGGTTTCTCAAATTTAGCTGAACTTAATGTTGGACACAAATTACATCCAACACTGACTACTTTAAAACTACAAGAAGTGAAAATAATAATGACTCTACCAAAGAAACTGTCCTTTTTAGAGCAATTAAATCTTATCAATTTCCATGAGTTCCAAAAAAAAAAAAAAAAAAAAAGGACAATAACAGTTTTGCCATGCTGTTGTTCCTAGAGTTTATTTGCCTGTCTGCTTGTCAGTAAATTCTTTTATTATGACCTTTTTCTTGTAAAATAAGATTAATGTTTGTTAAAAATAAGACAAAGATGGCACAAGACACAAAGACATGGCACAAGATACGAAGACATGGCACAAGACATGAAGACATGGCATAAGTTTGTTGAATGCCTATGCTCCTTGGGGAACTGAAAGGTGGCGATGACGATGATTATTTAGAATGAAATATTGACCTTTGATCGGATGCCATCCTCAATACAATCCAGCATTTCCTTGTGATGTGCAAACACCAAAAACTTCTTTTCTGCTTCAATCAAGTCCAAAATATAGTCCCTGTTCAATTATTAGCATAATGAGTTTATTGAAATGCAAAATTCTGTAAACTAAACTTCCTATTCATATTTTAACAGAATACTGATGACCTGGAAACCTTCTGGCTTAAATTCAAGGACATCATAAAAACAGCTGCAGCAGAAGCATGTGGTGAAGTCCGACATGGGAAGAAGGGAAAAAGGACATCTTGAGGGACAGAAGAAGTCAAAGAGAAAATAAGAGAAAAGTAAAAAGGCATGGAAACAATACTTAGAAGCTAATAACACAGCAGGAAAAACAGAGAAATACAGAGAATATGTGATACTCAGAACAGAAGAAAAGAATGAGGTGCTAGAAGCAAAACAGAAATCCTGGGAAGAATTTGGAGAAAAGATAGAAAAAAGATGCTTAAGAAAACAATAAATTGTTCTACAAGACCCTAAAGAACATGAGGAAGGAAAAATAGTGCCCTCTTAAATTCATAAAGGACAAGCAAGACAAATTATTTACTGCCCAAAAGGAAGTAATGGAAAGAATATTTCTCAGAGCTCCTTGGTGGTGTGCAAGGTCAAGCCTCAGAAATGATAAGCAATATCACAGAAGAGGAAACCAATGGTGGCAAAGATGGCATCAAGATGGAAGAACTGAAGGCAGCACTGGAGAAAATCAAGATAGACATAGCAGCAGGACATGATGGTATAACTCCAGAAATGGTTAAGTAATGGGAGCAGCAGGTGACCTATTACTCCTGAAGGTCAACAGGCAGCCTGGTGCCACAAGACCATACCAAAGGATTGGGAGATTGCCATCATAACACCCATATTTAAAAAATCATAGAGGCATAACTCTTCTCAGTGTCCCTGGTACAATTTACTCTAGTACAGACTCAGACGTCTAGCTGAGCCAATAAATGGATGAGGTCCAATGTGGCTTCTGAGCAAACCGAAGTATTCAAGACCTTATCTTCACATTCAGACAGCTGAGTGAAAAAGCCCTTGAGTATAAAGGTGAGATGCATCTTTGTTTTTTGGATCTGGAGAAGGCGTTAGACAAGGTCCCCTGGAGCAAACTTTGGGACTGCTTGGCAAAGAAAAACATCCAGTACCTCTGATCCATGTTATACAGAGCTTCTACAAGACTTGCAGAAATTATCTGAGGATGGCACACCATAAGTCAGAAGAGTTCTGGATCACCACTGGTGTAAGACAGGGTGATATTCTGTCACCTTATCTTTTCATACTCCTCATGGGCTATGTCATCAAAGCATGTAAGGAGAAAGAAAGAAAGTATTCAGTGGGGTACTGGAAGATGAGACAGGTTTATATTTCAGAGCTGGCATTTGCTGATGATGTTGCCCTGATTGCTAAATCATAGGCACATCTTCAATCCAACCTGCAAGTCTGGAAGGAAGAGCTGGAGAAGAGAGGGATGGTCATCAGCAGCTCCAAAACAAAAAATAATGCTGATATCACCAGAGGAAAGAAGGCATCAGATTATGCTGGGAGAACAGGTCCTGGAGCACATTAAATACCTTGGAGCTGTCACAGACTGGAAGGGAAGCATCAAAGAAGAGTTGGCTCCCTGAAGAGCAGCAGCTGGAAGACTTTTTCAGGCCATAAATTGAGGATTCCTCAGTAAAGTTGGCAAGAAGACAAAGATGGCTGTATATCTCCTCTCCACCTATGTTCCAGTCTCGATCTATGGATGTGAGTCATGGGCAATGAATACTACTCACAAAAGCCAGCAACAAACCTCAGAAATGAGGTTTCTGAGGAAAGTGGTTGAAGTAACAAGAAGAAACATGATCCGCAACCAGACGATATGGCAAGGTCTCAAAACCCAGCCCCTGCAGACCAAAACAGTCCCAACTATGATGGTCTGGCCATGTCTGCAAAATGGGAGAAGATCGGTTACAAATATATAAATTAAAAAATAAAATGGTATGAAATCAGTTTTACAAGTTAACGGTACACAGGAAACATGGGACGTGAAGATCAGTTACCGTGACAAGTATGGGCAACTAAGAGCCAGGGATCCAGACCTCCAGGATGACAAAGAGTCTGCTGGGAGGACAACATTAGACAATCTCTGAAGGACCGAGGAGTAGACTAGAACCAGGCCAGGAGGAAAACAGTCGATAGGATAGTATGGCACTCTCTCTGGCAAACCTCTACACCCCAGGGTAGAAGAGGAATGACTAAGTAAGTAAGTAGTATTTTAACAGAATTGAGTTCAAGGGCATAAAATAATATGTCAATCACAGAATTAAGTCCCTGTTTTTTTTTAACAGCATGAGTTTATGGTCATACAGAATTCTGTTAAACATAAAATACAGTTTCTATAGGACAAACAACAAAAGAAGCACCTGTTCATTTTCTGGCCACATGAGTTTATGGACATACACAAAATTATGTCAAACACATCAATATGAATTTATAAAATTATATCAAATATAATGTAAAGTACCTATAAATTGATAACAGTTTTGAAAATATAACATTATGTCAAACCTATACCAAAGCCATGTTCATTAACTAACAGTATTGGTATGGGGGTTTATGGAAACATACAATTCTGTCAAATCCAGTCATGGTCCCTTCTCATTTATAACAGCAAGACTTTATGGAAACAAACATTATATTAAATCACCTATAAATTACTTGTGTTTTCATGAATCCTATGGAAATTAAAATTATGTCAACCCAGAATATGAATGCTTTTCAGGTTATTAACAGTCTGGATATTGAGAAGAAAAAATTCTGTCAAACTCTGAATATAGTTCTTGTTCAATCATCAGTGTGATGAGTTAATGGAAATTAAAATGTTATGTATACATTTCATTATTAAGAAGAATAAAAAGACAGTTGTTGTGTCATGAGCTAGTATGGTGAAAATACTCCTTCTTCTGTCAGAATTATAGTTTGCCAACCTCAACCAGTGTTTCTTCTAACATCTGACTGTATAACCTCAAACTGAGCTTTATATCAAAGCAAGATGTTTCAATTGCCACCAGGCATCATGGCCATTGACTGCTTTGACAGCCGGTGGCTAAATATCAAAGAAGATGTTTCATACCTGTTACCACAGTGTTAAGGGTGAAATATAGTGGTACATATTATGTTCAATTACTGTTGATAGTGGTGGAATGTTTCTGGTGGATGGTGTGGTACAACAAGGTCTGACAATGACAGAGTCAGTGAGGTCGGGCTTACGGGTGGCTGACTGATGTGTGAGTAAGTTACTGTCAATCAACGTGAATGTAAAAAGGTTCTGGCATACCAACACAGGCTATAACCACACTCTACAGTAAACGTAATAGTTCAGAAACGTTGCAATGAATGGTAACGTTTAAATAGTTTATTATGCCACAGTCACGTAAACATCATCGTAACATAGGACGACACTTCATAGCAAAGCATGGTGGATCAGATAAGTAAGTTCATTTCGTAAACATACAGCCAAAAATAGTCATCCAAACAAAAGACGTGCACTGCAGTCTCAATAGGCTGTAGAATGCAGTAACTCATAGTATAGATCCCTTTAAAGCAATATCCAAAGATTCGGCTACAGGTACACAACTCAAAGTACAAAAGGCTGCAGAACACAGCAGCTCACGTTTCATAAAGGTTACATCAATATCTTCATAAGTGATGATGATCACTGGTCGCTTACACAGCGGCATACAATGGCTTCTAGTAACAAGGGAAAAAATCCATCAGAATAAACATGAATCAAAATCATGGCCGGTGCAATCCATGGCCTCTATAATCAATCAGACTTCTTACAAAATATATAATGCCGGCGTACTCCCTGGCATCTGAGTAATATCTCTTAGAAAATAATCCATAAACTCCTGGGAGAAAGAACATTCCCGACAATAATCTCTTTATCTTTACTTCAAAACATTATCCTCTTAAATTATCAAATTCCCTTCATAGAAAAACACAAATACGCCGGGACACACTAGCGAGAAGGAACAACC
Organism: Oreohelix idahoensis; assembly: GCA_024509875.1. Classification (NCBI taxonomy): domain Eukaryota; kingdom Metazoa; phylum Mollusca; class Gastropoda; order Stylommatophora; family Oreohelicidae; genus Oreohelix; species Oreohelix idahoensis. Next base: position 343,513 of record JAMPIV010002038.1, read on the forward strand.
TTCTCCAAGCTCTGCCCGCAAAACACTCCCCGCAATCTCAGTTGCTTAAAACCGTTCAGTCTATATGAATTCGTTCAAGCGCTAACATGCAGCCCGAGATGTGAGCTGGACTCATCTGCTTTTCCCCCCTTCAAACTATTCCATAGAACCTTCGACCAGATTCCTACCATATTTTTTTTTAAAACAAGCTAACAGCTAGTCAATAGCGCTGCGTTCAAAAAATCACCGAGCATTCATCTCATTACAAAAAGTGTGCTTACAGGGGCGTATACAAAAAACCGACCCGTACCTACAAATCTTTTAACAGTTAACTGCCCTTAATAAAACATGACTTAACAATACCTTACCTTACTGCTGACAGCTTGGCCTTGCAAGTCTCATGAAAGTACTCCAGCAATGCACCCCGTTTGTTTAAACCCTGTGAAGGGGACACATGAAAAACTGTTTTATCAGCCAATTTAGGAATATAAATTTCCCAGCGGTACCTGCATCCCTATATAGGGAAGCAAAGAATAGGACTGTTGTGGACTGCTCCATGGTGGGTAACCATCTTAGCTGGTTTATTTTCATGATTGCACCATGTAGCATCCCAACTAGAGGCACATTTAGACGTATCCTGTATAGGATGATGATGCGAAGTACATAGTTACAAAGCGTCTGCTTGTGACCTTCGTGCCTAACAAATGTATTTCAGAATATGTGGCTTGGCCACTAATGTATGTGTAGCAAAAGTCTGTGCTTATGCCCTTCGGGTCGATCGGTAATGTATTTGAAGTGATGTGGTTTTAACCACCCTGCAATGTGTAGCAAAGAGATTAAATAATTCAATAGACATTTGTAACGGCCATCGTGCCAGAGTAATCAATAAGTGATGTGTTAGCAATAAGATTTGGCGTGGCAAGCCAAACGAATATAAATATGAATTCAGAATTGAATCGAGGCTAGAAAAGCTGTAATGATTATGCAGATGCAACAGAGAAATGTGAAATAAAATAATATACTGAAAAATGTCTAACACAGTGATATAAAAGACATAGAATCTGTGTTTAATGCACAAGGTTGTGTGAGAGTTTATAAAAATGTTCAATGTCTATTGACAGTGTGAAGTTGTGAGATTTATTGTAAATAACTGTATGCGATAATAAATATGAATAGTCGTCCATGATGGTTTTTCTTCTTGATGAAGTTTCATCCGTTGCAAGTATTGAGAACTGGCACTGTTATTTCTTTGACCTTCACGTTGGTGTTTAATATTTGACAATGAGCAAACCCTAGTGTTACTTGGCGTAAGATTATAAGAATAACAGAACAATTGAAATGACAAGCTGAACTCAAAATAATCTAACATGAAAACTTGAAGCAAGAAAAAATAGATTTTCCTAATGAAAAAATTATGACAACAAAAATATTAAGTTTTCATGAATTCGAAGAAGTAAATCAATAAACCAAGTTTTGCAACATTGAGAACCCAATCTCCTAACAAACGAGCTTCCAACAAAGACCACTGTAAGATATAAACATGTTGTAAAATGGTGACTTAAGCAGAGATGGGCATAGGACCTACTACCCCATCCTGCACAAACACAGATTCAAAAACCAAAATCACACAACATTTAGAGCAGCCAATCAGCATGAAAGAATGTTCTACAGCAGTTTCTGTTTTACAGACAACTGAAAGAAGAAAACATAAAAACTGGGGCAGAATACCAAGGAACGGAAGTTCTGGAGAGACCTGGCTGAAAGCTTATTCTTCGCATGGAGCTGACAGGCAAAAAAAAAATAAAAATAAAATAAAATAAAAAGTAGGCAAGCTAAATCATTTATGTAACATGCTCCTAAAGAAGCATGCAACTACCCACAACAGCGGGTGGCCTTGCTGAAAACCTGCACCCAAGCACATCATGTGCTCTTGCAACAGTGGCTTCCATAGAAAATGTCTTTTACATGATGAGGTAGCCAGCCTCTTGAACAATCTCACATTAGTTGCCACTTATGACATGCCTTAAGGGAGCAGTGAATCTCTTCTTTCTCTGTCTCCTCAGAGATCACTGGAAATATGGGTTACAACATAAATGCATGATTTGGATTTAATGAAAGAATGATCACAACTGACATACATTTATTATTTCAAAAGCCAGAACATACATCCATCATAACTTTTCGATCATGACATCTCCAAACCCTTATTTTGTTCCATATTCACAACCTTTTAATTAACAGATAAATGAACCAACAGATTATATATGCATACATTTTATAAAGCACTTTCTATAATAATCAAAGCAAATCATTCCTCCTCTCTCCCACTTTTGTACCAGCTAGATAAAAGATAAACGCAGTAACTACTAACTTTCAGTTTGACGTTATTCATTATCTTGGATGCCGTCTTCAGGTCTTTGTGTTTATGCACTGAACTAGGATCAAGCATGATAACTTGTCTATATTTGGGAGGAAGCTGGGACAGAACATCTTTTTTCTGGCGCCTGCAAAATGTTCGCAAAATTAAAATAAAGAACAGAAAGAAAACAAATAACATCAAACAATCAACATTTATGGGAATTAAATTTATGAAAGACTCACAACAGACAACAGTCATATTTAAACATATAAGCACAACGTTGTTTTCCCCATGCTGCTATTACCGTTTTCATCATTTGTATTACTTTGAGATAATATTCAACTGAAAAATATTTAATTAGGTTATCAGTAACATTTGTCAATTAATTCACATTTTTGACTGAGGGAAAAAGAAAGACACAGCAGCAGATAGAGAAAGAGGCCCAGAGCTGGGTTTGACAAGGAGTTTTTGTCCGTGTCTTAGGTGGGAGAGAAAAAACTAAAAAAGTGACTGAAAAGTCACTTCCTTCTGTTAAATATTTCTATCCTCACTTATATCTATGGGATATATATATATATATATATATATATATATATATATATATATATATATATATATATATATATATATATATATATATATATATATATATATATATATATATATATATATATATATATATATATGAGACAAATGTCAAAACAATGAGCAATAACTACCATGTGACAAATAAGTTTTACTTTTTTATTTTTATTCCAAGAAACAGAACAAAAACACAATAAAATCTAAAAATGGCCAATAAACTGACGTTACAAGAGACAGTGAAAATTGCTGCCGGCCACGAGATTATGTGTGAAACAAATAGGATCTCACACAGAGCTGCAATGTTAATGTGACATGACATTTTAAGTAATGATATGGCAGTTAATCGTCTTTAATACTGACCATTGTGACATATCACCCTTGTGTTACAGGGGCCCGAAAGGGGAGCAAAGAATAGTAACACTGTCCCCTACCAAGCATGTCGTAAAAAGCGACTAAGGAGGGTTGGGCATGGGGCCGGTTACACCATCCTGTAAAAAAATTTAAACCACAAAAAACTTCAACAAATATGGACAAGTCAAATAAAGAAAATAAAACACAGCCATCCAAGACAGGGGAAGGTCCTCTCGCGGGGAGGCGTATGATGCAACACAGAGAAAGCCGAAAGGAGTCTGTGTTGCTGACTAACCTTCTTTCTTCTAGGAGAACTTCCAGATTTGGCACCTGGAATGTTCGGACATTAAACGAACAAGGGAAAGTGGCGCAAGTAGCAGCAGAAATGAGGGAATACAAAATCGAGGTTCTGGGAATGTGTGAAACAAAGTGGAAGGGGGTAGACAGGAAGAAACTCATCACAGGTGAATTGGTGCTGTCCTCAGGACATGAAGACAAAAGTTCACACCACAGTGAAGGGGTAGCTCTTATGTTATCTAAAGAAGCACAGAAAGCACTAATTGAATGGGAAGCTGTTGGACCCAGAATAATAACAGCTTCTTTCAAAACAGCTAAAAAGAAAATTCATGTAAATGTCATCCAATGTTATGCACCAACTAATGACAAAGAAGAGTCTGTGAAAGAAGCATTTTATACTAAACTACAGGAAATTATGGATAAAGTAAAAAGAAGAGACATCACAATTTTGATGGGTGACATGAATGCAAAGATAGGTACAGTCAACACTGGATTCGAAGAAGTCATGGGAAAACATGGACTAGGAGTAATGAATGAAAATGGAGAGCTATTCGCAAACTTCTGTGCTTCATATCAACTGGCTATAGGAGGAAGCATGTTTCCACATAAGAGAATACACAAGGCAACATGGATATCACCAGACCATAGAACAGAAAATCAGATTGATCATATATGCATAAACAAGAAGTTTAGATCATCATTGCAGGATGTAAAGGTATATAGAGGAGCAGATGTGGCATCAGATCACCATCTTCTGATAGCCAAAGTAAAAATGAAACTCAAGAGATATGCAACAATGCAAAATTATAGACAACAGTTTAATGTAGGACAGCTAAGAAATCAAGAAACAAGAGACAAATTTGCGGTCACAGTATCCAACAAATTCCAAGTGCTCCAACAGCTGGAAGATGTAGAGAATACAGAAGACTATTGGCAGCAGGTCAAAACAGTATGGAAGGAGACATGTGAAGAAATACTGGGGAAAAGGGAAAGACTACAAAAAGCATGGATAACAACAGAAACCATCAATAAGATAAAAGACAGAAAAACAAGAAAGCAGAGTTAAACACAAGCAAAACTAGAAGCTCCAAAGCCAAGGCTCAAGAAGTGTACACAGAAGCAAACAAAGAAGTAAAAAGAAGTATCAAAAGAGACAAGAGGAAGTATATTGAGGAGTTGGCAAGAGAGGCAGAAGATGCTGCAGCCAAAGGAAATATGAGAGAACTGTATAGCAACACAAAGAAGCTAACAGGGAAATACAAGCAAACAAGTTGCCTCATAAAAGACAAGAATGGGAAACTGCTCAGCAATATACAAGAGCAAATGAAGAGGTGGACAGAATATTTTGGGGACCTTCTCAATAGACCAGCTCCACAAAACCCGCCGGACATCCAGCCAGCAGAAGAAGAGCTACAAATTAACGGTGAAAGACCAACGAAGGAAGAAATAAAGAAAGCCATAAAGCTTCTAAGAGAGGGAAAAGCGTCTGGACCTGATGGCATTCCAGCAGAGGCCATCAAAGCAGATATCGACACAGCTACAGAGATGTTATATAAATTACTTGGTAAAGTCTGGGAAAAGGAAGAGATACCAGCAGAATGGAAGGAAGGATATCTGGTTAAGTTGCCTAAGAAGGGAAATTTACAAGAGTGCACAAATTATAGAGGAATAATGTTACTATCAGTGCCAGGAAAAGTATTAAACAGGATTATCCTTGAGAGATTAAAAGAGTCCATAGACAAGAAACTGAGAGATGAACAAGCAGGTTTTCGACAAAACAGATCATGTACAGACCAGATAGCCACTTTGAGAATAATAGTTGAACAAAGTCTCGAATGGAATTCACCACTATACATCGGATTTGTGGACTACGAAAAGGCATTTGACAGTGTAGACAGAGAATCACTTTGGAAATTGATGAGGCATTATGGAGTTCCCCTGAAGATCATTAATTTAATAAAGAAAACATATGAAGACATGACATGCAGAGTTCTTCACGAAGGACAGCTTACAGAACCGTTTGGGATAAGAACAGGAGTGCGACAGGGATGCCTCTTGTCTCCATTTCTTTTCTTGCTGGCAATAGATTGGGTTATGAGATCATCGACAACACACAACAGAAATGGAATCCAGTGGACTCTGACTAAGCAGTTGGATGATCTGGATTTTGCTGATGACTTGGCTCTTCTGTCCCATAACCGTAATCAGATGCAGGACAAATTGAAAACACTCGATGAGAGGTCACAGCAATTGGGTCTGAAAATACACAGAGAAAAGACAAAAATAATGAGAATAAATGCAGGTAATGATAACAGGGTTGAACTTGAAGAAACACCAATTCAAGATGTAGAATCATACACATATCTTGGCAGTAATATAGACAAAGTTGGAGGGACAGACAGCGATATCAAAATAAGAATACAAAAGGCAAGAGGAGCTTTCATTGCATTGGGAAATATATGGAGATCAAGAGAAATTGGATCCAACACGAAAATAAGAATCTTCAACTCAAATGTGAAGTCAGTCCTATTGTATGGCTCGGAGACATGGAGAACAACAAAGACAACAACCAAAAAGCTACAGACTTTCATAAATGGGTGCTTGCGTAGAATAGAGGGATTAAAATGGACTAGATAAATGATATCTAGTTACAATATCAGTGATAATAATGAAAATTATTAACTACTGAAGAGAATGTTTTTTAAAATCTATTAGAATTGGAAGGTCTCTTGTGAACTCCTGTGGGCTATCAGCGGTGGAGGTTAGCAAGAACAGATAATCTAAACCTTTGTAAAATTTTACCTTATCATAATTTTCTTCTCCAATAATGCTTGCAGTTCGGCCATATTTGAGGCAAGAGAATAGTCCCATCCCCATTGCATCTGAAAGCAAAGCAAAACATGCACTGAATTATTTCAAATGAAACATGATATCTTAAAGACTGATACATTATTACGATATACAGTGAATGGCAAGTTATAAGTCACACTGAAATTGACTTTAAAACTAAAAACCTTTGACTGACATTTAATTTGCCTCATTTAGATATTAAAATCTAAAAAGTGCAAAACTAACCAATCTGATTAGCTCGTATGTTCTGCCACAAAGACTGAAAATAAAATTACACTAAATACCTTAATTACATCAAACAGAGAAAAGGAGTCTCTCTTCAATTTTTTTTTTACAGAATTTATGAAATACAAAATTACATGAAACATTAGGTTCAACAAGGTAAGCCAAGATGGTGGATGTACAGAGGCAAGTGAAAATCAATGAATGCTAGTCCACTCTCCTCCCATTTCTTTAAAAAAAAATTAAGCCACAAAAACTGACCACTGTTCCAAAAAACATAGAAAAATTAATGGATAGAAACAAATTGTCTATTTTATGGTGTCCCTGGGATAACAGTGAATGTCACATATTCCAAGGCTTAGGAAAGATTAGACCTGCTACCTAGATTACTGGATAGCTGAATTAGAGAATATTGTTGTTCTTTAACTAGGGCTGCTGAGCTTCTTGCTCTTTTGCAGCAAATACCACGTTGAAGACTCCTTAGTATTATCTACAGTGTAGATCTAGGCTTTTCCTGTGGTTTTTTTCTGCCATATTAAAACGTGCTGAGTTGAAGTCATGAGCTCCAGTTTCTCCAGCATTTAAAGGATCACATCTGGTCCTAAGCTAGGAGGAAGAAGCGCCTGGCATAACTGTGCATTTCCCACCATCAAAGGGAGCTCTCCAAATATGCAGAGCTAAAACACTGAGCTCTGGTTCTGGGCTCTACCAAGGAATTGTCACATCCTACACAGAGCCACTTCTCAGCTCCCTCATAGGCCCATGGTGAGATCCTCCTGTATGCAGCCAACCAGGTAAAGAGTTACATCTGGAGCTCTAGTGACTCCTCCAAGCTTTGTGTGCAATGCTGGGTTCTCAACATTTTTCACCACAGGGGGAATCCTTGGAAGTGTATGGATGATTTAAAGAGCCAGTGAGGGTGTAATTAGTTGGTAGTCATATGAGGATGAATCCAGATATGCCTCCATGCATAATCAGAGAATATAAAAATGTTTTCAAGAAAATTACTGTAACATGACTAGTATTAGTTTATCACTTTCTGCACAGAAAAAGTGTCATTTATTATGGCCTAGCAACTAAAGCATATACTTGTTTATGATTCACAATCTCTGAAAAAGCATATACTGCATAAACAAATCGGCATTTATGGAATTAAAAAAAATTATTTTGACAGAGAAATCAGCAAAGAGTAGTATAAGAGTCCAGACATGCTTTGTGTACAGCATACAATTAAAATAATGAGTGTCATCAAAATGTTTGAGTAGGTCTCCATGACAGATTGTCATTGTAGCCTGTTGCGTGTGCTGGGAAGAAAAAATGCAGATGGCGACACACGTTCTAAACATTATTTTATGCATGGCAGCATCATTAACAAATTCTATTTCTTGTTTTGGATAAAGAATATTGTTAGAAAATTATTATAACATGAATATAATTACTGCCAAACGAACAATTAAGAGAACAAAAGAAGATTTTTGGCATAAATATGCTGATCAGCTAACAGCCATCTGCAAAAAAAAGACAAGAGACTTGTTTACAAAAGTATTTTCAAAGCAATGAGGGTGAGTGATGAAAGCTTCAACAGTACTACAATCATTAATGATAGAGATTCTGCTTCTTCACCTTTCAATTCCCCAAGGAGCATTGGCCTTCAACAAACTTATGCCAAGTCTTCCTGTCACATGAAAGGCCTTCAACAAACTTATGCCAAGTCTTCCTGTCACATGACATAGGCCTTCAACAAACTTTTGCCAAGTCTTCCTGTCACATGACATAGGCCTTCAACAAACTTTTGCCAAGTCTTCCTGTCACATGACATAGGCCTTCAACAAACTTTTGCCAAGTCTTCCTGTCACATGACATAGGCCTTCAACAAACTTTTGCCAAGTCTTCCTGTCACATGACATAGGCCTTCAACAAACTTTTGCCAAGTCTTCCTGTCACATGACATAGGCCTTTGTGGTGGGTTTGATGTTAATACAGTTTGTTGTAAAGAAATCTTAGTGTACTGAATGAGGTCAGCTGTGAAGGTCCCTGAATATAATAAATATTAGAGTAAATTTCCAGGGCACCTTTCTACTACCACCACTATGATCTCATTCAGACTTATTCTAGATAGAATGTAAGATGACTACGTTTGGTGTCTAGGGTTATGAAATGTTAGTGTAAGGTTGCATTAACCAACTGAACATATAAACAATTACACAAATTATTTTATTATCTAATACAACACAACAGTACCACGACAATCACATACGAACTACACTTTAAAAGACTATCTTTAGTAAGTCAGTGGTTGATAGTTTGGAATAATTAATGTTTTTCAATTTATTGTCCTTAATCTGATTTATTTGGAATCAGGACTGATAATCAAAAATGAAATCATAGAAAGTAATTACATCAATCAATTTATACAATGGGTCTTCTGACCATAATACACATATTATTATATAAGGGTGTAGTTGTATTGTCTAACTGAGGTGACTTCTAGTATACACTGGTTGATTGTTTATTATCATCATCTCTGCATGTTGTTTGTAAGTTTTTATGGACACTGATGGAATGTTTATATCACTATTCCCAGTCTCTTTTCTAATATAATGTTAGTTGAACGATCAGGTGCCGAAACATGCACATATCTTTTTAATATGATGTAGGAATCTTCCTGCACTTCACTGAACGACAACCTTCAGCTCCCACTTCTTCAAGAATGATGGTGGTTTACAGTTGTCTCCGAAAAAGGCAAGACTGTGGCATGAATATATCGTCCCACTGTAGTCTGGCACCAGTTATTGACAGCAACCAAAACCCTCTGGAATCAGAAGGATATGCCTCCTTCGTAATCAACAGCCTACAATAATACTCAACAACCAGTACAGGCACATTACAAACAAACATGTAAGATCAGCTCTTTACGACAATCCCTTTCACCAGTTTCTTCTGATGTGACCAGGTATACCAGTATTCCTCTCCCCTAATAGTTACAACGCCTCTGCAATTCCAGCAATAATCTGTTGTCCATACAATCGGATAGGTATTATGCTCCTGATGATGATCCTATATAATTTAGTTGGTCTACACCTCTCTGATAGTCTTTCATATGCTGGATCAATCTCTAGACTCTGTTTTGAGTCTGCCATAGACTCACTTACTTACATTCGTATGTTAGTATTTCACATTCAAATTTTATTTTAAATAAAATGTTAAGAAAATCAATCTTACCACAGATGCAAGGAAATAACACAAATAAACGATGACTAGGCAATAGAATATGGCACATTTTCGATCTGCCCTTTGTCCAGGCTTTTCCTATGTTAGAAAATTCTCCGCCTGCTCTCATCGATTTTGCTTTGCACAAAATTTACTTGAAATGGCAGTGATCAGTCCCCGTTTTGTACCAGTATCCACTGCTTTGTCCAATGGGACCATGTTTACATTTATTTTGAATCTATCGTTTCAAATAACAACTCCCAATATGTTTCCAAGGCAAATATATTTTTAGTTTTAGGTCAACCAATCATACTTCGCCTTCCTTTAAAATACACCCAATCAAATATCCCGTACCTTTTAACCTCATTTACCCAAAGTCGTTTTTTCAAAACATGCCCAAAAAAAAATTACAAGCAGGCATGATCTTTACTTGACAGTCTGGTCGGATCCACTATAGTATTATGGCTATAATTAGTTAATTAATGGACTATTTGCGTAACTATTACCATTTTCTTTGTCAACAAGTCCTAAGGTACACGAATATACAATTTATATGGGACTAGTTGGCTTGGTTCAGAAGTACACAGTTTTTTTCCTCTATGTTAGTGTTTTTATTTTTAGTCTACTACACGTTCAATTCTTTTCCATGTGCTGTCTTCTCTATTTACGTGATAATTACGTCCTTTGAAATAAGAGCTAAGGTTGTTTTTGTGACACGAGTTGTCTACATGTTCTAACTTTTTCCTCGTATTTTGGGGAAACCCCTAAGGCAAGGCTTGCCCCTGTGCTAGTATTGGCTTTTAGTTTAAAATCAATGCGAAACGAATTAGCATTTCATCTATCCTTTCCCCTCCTCGTTCCACAATGCATTTTTAGGCACATATTTTCTTAGAACTAGGAAAAGTGATTATGTCAAGGACGAATTTGAAAAATTTGGGTACCGTTTTGTTCGGCTATACGTTAGCAAATAATAATCTGAAGGCGTAGGCGATACCAACAGTTCTAGCAGAAAATTCTTTTATACTTTCTTATCTTTTCCTTTATGCCCGATATTGTTATATATTAATTTAGATATTGTATTTAGAAATTCACTACACATGCCCCCCCTTTAGAACAGACGATCATATGTCAGTTCCTATTTCTAAATACACATAGATGAATTTACTATCTATGCCTGATGACTACTCTGATGTTCGTCATATGGATGTCTGCTTAAAAAATCAGCTCCCACATTAGTTTTTCCGGGAATGTACTCTATGGTAAACTGGAATGGCTGTAAGAGCAAAGACCAGCGTAGTAACCTAGCATTTTCATGCCTTGCTTGTGACAGACACACGAGTGGTTTATGATCTGTCTGGATCCTAAATGACTGTCCATAGAGATAAATCTGGAACTTTTTTATACCCCAGATGACAGCGAGACATTCTTTTTCACTTGTTGAATATTTTTGTTCTGCTGTATTCAACTTACGGCTAGCATAAGAAACTGGGGTTAATTCCCCATCAAGTGAATTTGGCCGTTGTAATAGAGCTGCACCCAAACCGATATTACTCGCATCCGTTCTCAGAATGAATTCTTGACTTAAGTCAGGTAATTTCAAAATAGGCCTGCTTGTGAGCTTTTCTTTCAATTCTTGGTATGCTAATTCACATTGCGCTGTCCAAATAATTCTATCAGGATTTCCTTTGCGCGTTAAATCATTCAATGGAGCACATATGGAGTTAAAGTTTTTTATATACTTTTGGTAAAAACCACATAATGAGACAAAAGATCGCACATCTTTTTTTGTTTGTGGTCTTGGTGCTTTTTTTAAACTTCTCCAGGTTCTTGGGGTCAGGGGTCATGTTTCCCTGATATACTGTGTGGCCCAAGAATTCCAGCTCTTTACATCCAACACAGCATTTCGTCGGTCTAGCTGTCAAATTGGTCTCTCTCAATCGATCAAACAACATATTCAGAGAGTTAATGTGTTCCTCAAATTTTTCTGTTGCTATGAGAATATCATCCATGAAGTTGGTGAGGCATGGATTCTTCAGGGGATCCAGTAACTTCCTCATCATCCTCGAAAACACACTTGGTGCATTTTTCAGCCCGAATGGCAACATATTAAATTCATAATGTCCTTCCGAGGTGCTAAAGGCTAAATAAGGTTTTACCTCCGGTTTTACTGGAATCTGATAGTAGCCTTTGCTCAGATCCACTTTAGAGAAATATTTAGCTCTATTCAGCCTGGCAAACAGCTGATTTGTATCAGGTAATGGATCCACCCGACCTTCTGTGACAGCATTCAGTTTCCTGTAATCTATACACAGCCTGTGTTCTCCAGAGGGTTTTCTTAACAGAACCACACTGGAACTGTAGGGAGATTCACTGTGCGAGATAATCCCTTCTCTCAACAGATAATCTATCTCCTCCCTTAAAGCTTTTTCCTTAGCGAACGGAATCGAATAGGCTTTCATACAGATTGGTGTTGGGTCTATGAGTTTCATATCATACTCCAATAAATTTGTATGCCCCGGACGGTCCGTTAACACATCTGTATGATTATTCAGAACCTGTTGAACCCTCTCCCTCTGAATTTCCGTTAAGTGTGTGCTGATTTTTACCTGTGCGGCGGTTTCACAGGGATGTAAAGGATATTCATGAGAAGTGAGTGGTTCCTTTTTCATCTCCATTGCAACAGACAAGGTCAGTAGGTGTGTCTCTTCCTGGTTTTCTCTGTCCAGATATTTCTTCAGGAGATTCACATGATAGATTTTCTCTTTCCCTTTCTTATCTATCTTATAATTTGTTCTAGACACCTTCTCTAGAACTGTATATGGACCTTGCCATCCAATTTGCAATTTATTCTGGCTGCCGGGCAGTAGAAGGAGCACCTTCTCTCCCACAGATAATTCTCGATCCTTCGCTTTCTTATTGTAATAGGCAGCATGCTTTTTCCTGGCTTGTCTCAAATTTTCATTGGCAAGTTTCCAGCCAGTTTTAAGACGAGTGGTCAGCTCATTCACATATTGATATGATGAGGTAATATTTTCTTCTGCCTTTTCATCGGTCCATGTCCTTAACAAGGTTACATATGGACTTTTAATTTTTCTGACATAGTTTTCATAATATTGGAAGCCTTGTTTTGAGGACATTTCTTCCTCTTGTCATCATATAAGAATCTTCCACTACCAATTTTTTTCTTGGGGTTTTCTTCCCACTTTAAATTCCTTGTGAGAGATCTTCTCTCTCTTTTATCTTCCTCCAGTTTACATAAGTCCGACTGAGGGATTTTCGGCTTATTCTGGGGTAAGACATCTCTTTGTACTCGCTGCATAGTGGCCATTGTAAAACATCCAAGTGAAGACTGTCTGTGAAAAGGGGGCTCCCATTCCACTTTGTCTACATTATTAAATTCATTTTTCTTTCCATTTTCAGGCCTAAGTTTGCCCCGTGGCGTGTCTAGGTCCTGATCCATTTTCCCACTTGTGGGTGTTCCCTCATGTAGTATGCCACATCTTTCTACAAAATTCTCAATGTCAAACATTTCATCTGGCCAATAATAATTTTGAGCCACCTTTTGGATGATGGTACCTATTTTCTCATGGTCCCCATCTTTTCCAACATGTAGGCTCCTTATCACATCTGCCCTATATGCCTTTGGAAGAACCAACTGTCCGTGACCAGTGGATCCAGTTCCGGCCTTCCTATAAATCAATTTGTTTTTTATATAGAAATCTCCCTTGCCTGGAGGTGTATGACATTTGGGCAATTTCTTAAAACAAGGCTTGAGGGTCTTATCCCCAGCCTGCGCCTTCCTCATCTCATCTGGATGGGTATTTATCGGATTATCCTCCTCCTCTTGTTTAGGAGTCGACCTGACCTTAAGCGTGGCCATATACACAGGTCTCCTTCCACAATTTTCAGTGTTATGGTTGTCCATCCGACAATATTTACAATATAATCTACTTTGATGAAAAGGTTTTCTTTCATCATTTTTCCTTTCATTGAATTGTGAGGTTTTATTATTATAGTCATTGCGTGGCCTATCAAACTGGTGCTTACCTTTGTTCTGGTCTCTATGGTCAAACTTATTAAAGTTTTGAGGTGCCTTAAAATTGTCTACCTGTTTCTTTTTTATTTCCAACTACCTCTGCTTGGGCTGCCTGATACCTCTCAGCGACATTGAGTAACTCACCCAGCCTCTCTGCACCTTGTTCCATGAGAAACTTTCTCAGGTCTGGAGCCATGGACTCTCTTAGCTGCTCAATAAGGATCATTTCCTTAAGATCTTGGGTTTTCCCCAGAGCAGTCCATTTCTCCAAGTAGGTCTCTAACCGTGCAGAGAACTGGTGATAAGTCTCACCCGACAGTAGTTTGGCATTCCTAAATTTTTTTTCTATAAAATTCCCCATTCTTTTCATATCTTAACAAAAGAGCCTGCTTTAGCATGTCATAATTGTCCTGATCATCCCTGCTCATCTTGGCAAAAACTTCATAAGCTGTACCACGAAGCCCTTGTGATAACTTTAGGCTCCACCTTTCTCTCTCTAAACCATACGTGGTAGCCAAAAGTTCATATCTATTTAGGTAACTTTCTATGTCATCGTCTTTCTCAACAAAATGGTCTAAATGAAAACTCATAGCTGAGGTTGAGGCTCCCTGACTAACAGTAGCATCTGAGGTAAAGGGACTGGCACCATTTTCAGGAGCCTGACTTTGAAATTCTAACTCCCTTAGTCGTAACTCATGCTCCCTTTGTAATCTCTTCTCCTCCTTTTCTGCTTCCCTTTCTGCTGCCTGTCTCCTTTCTTCTGCTTCTCTTTCTGCAGCTAGTCTCTTTTCTTCTCTTTCTGTAGCTAATCTCTTTTCTTCTCTTTCTGTAGCTAGTCTCTTTTCTTCTCTTTCTGTAGCTAGTCTCTTTTCTTCTCTTTCTGTAGCTAGTCTCTTTTCTTCTCTTTCTGCAGCTAGTCTCTTTTCTTCTGCCTCCAATGCCCTAGCCTCCTTGTCAGCCTCAATCTGCAGCCTCTTAATTTCTTTTTCAGCCTCTAACTTTCTTTCAGCCTCTTTTTCTAATCTTTTTTCTTCGCGTTCAATAAACTTGTCACATTCAGTTGTGACATAAGCAATCATAATTTGCCCCTCCATTCCCAATTCTTTAGCAGCCTGCACAGCAGCAGATCGAAACTTAGCCAGATCAGCCATTTTGTACTAGGCAAACCTTTAAAATTTCTAACTAGACAAATTTCTAATTATAACTAACAATTTCTAATTATAACTAAGAACAACCACAGGCACTGATAGCTCAACCACTATTTAATTTCTCCAAAAGGGAATGCTTTTAGTTTTATACTATCTGAGATTCCTAATATAATTGATAATATTTTAAGAATTTAAAATCCCAGAAGCAAACTACCCAATATAGCTGGTGTTATGAAAAGTTCAATCCCGGACGAGCCCCCAATATATGTGGTGGGTTTGATGTTAATACAGTTTGTTGTAAAGAAATCTTAGTGTACTGAATGAGGTCAGCTGTGAAGGTCCCTGAATATAATAAATATTAGAGTAAATTTCCAGGGCACCTTTCTACTACCACCACTATGATCTCATTCAGACTTATTCTAGACAGAATGTAAGATGACTACGTTTGGTGTCTAGGGTTATGAAATGTTAGTGTAAGGTTGCATTAACCAACTGAACATATAAACAATTACACAAATTATTTTATTATCTAATACAACACAACAGTACCACGACAATCACATACGAACTACACTTTAAAAGACTATCTTTAGTAAGTCAGTGGTTGATAGTTTGGAAAAATTAATGTTTTTCAATTTATTGTCCTTAATCTGATTTATTTGGAATCAAGACTGATAATCAAAAATGAAATCATAGAAAGTAATTACATCAATCAATTTATACAATGGGTCTTCTGACCATAATACACATATTATTATATAAGGGTGTAGTTGTATTGTCTAACTGAGGTGACTTCTAGTATACACTGGTTGATTGTTTATTATCATCATCTCTGCATGTTGTTTGTAAGTTTTTATGGACACTGATGGAATGTTTATATCACTATTCCCAGTCTCTTTTCTAATATAATTTTAGTTGAGCGATCAGGTGCCGAAACATGCACATATCTTTGTAATATGATGTAGGAATCTTCCTGCACTTCGCTGAACGACAACCTTCAGCTCTCACTTCTTCAAGAATGATGGTGGTTTACAGTTGTCTCCGAAAAAGGCAAGACTGTGGCATGAATATATCGTCCCACTGTAGTCTGGCACCAGTTATTGACAGCAACCAAAACCCACTGAAATCAGAAGGATATGCCTCCTTCGTAATCAACAGCCTACAATAATACTCAACAACCAGTACAGGCACATTACAAACAAACATGTAAGATCAGCTCTTTACGACAATCCCTTTCACCAGTTTCTTCTGATGTGACCAGGTATACCAGTATTCCTCTCCCCTAATAGTTACACCACCTCTGCAATTCCAGCAATAATCTGTTGTCCATACAATCGGATAGGTATTATGCTCCTGATGATGATCCTATATAATTTAGTTGGTCTACACCTCTCTGATAGTCTTTCATATGCTGGATCAATCTCTAGACTCTGTTTTGAGTCTGCCATAGACTCACTTACTTACATTCGTATGTTAGTATTTCACATTCAAATTTTATTTTAAATAAAATGTTAAGAAAATCAATCTTACCACAGATGCAAGGAAATAACACAAATAAACGATGACTAGGCAATAGAATATGGCACATTTTCGATCTGCCCTTTGTCCAGGCTTTTCCTATGTTAGAAAATTCTCCGCCTGCTCTCATCGATCTTGCTTTGCACAAAATTTACTTGAAATGGCAGTGAACAGTCCCCGTTTCATACCAGTATCCACTGCTTTGTCCAATGGGACCATGTTTACATTTATTTTGAATCTATCGTTTCAAATAACAACTCCCAATATGTTTCCAAGGCAAATATATTTTTAGTTTTAGGTCAACCAATCATACTTCGCCTTCCTTTAAAATACACCCAATCAAATATCCCGTACCTTTTAACCTCATTTACCCAAAGTCGTTTTTTCAAAACATGCCCAAAAAAAAATTACAAGCAGGCATGATCTTTACTTGACAGTCTGGTCGGATCCACTATAGTATTATGGCTATAATTAGTTAATTAATGGACTATTTGCGTAACTATTACCATATTCTTTGTCAACAAGTCCTAAGGTACACGAATATACAATTTATATGGGACTAATTGGCTTGGTTCAGAAGTACAGTTTTTTTCCTCTATGTTAGTGTTTTTATTTTTAGTCTACTACACGTTCAATTCTTTTCCATGTGCTGTCTTTTCTATTTACGTGATAATTACGTCCTTTGAAATAAGAGCTAAGGTTGTTTTTGTGACACGAGTTGTCTACATGTTCTAACTTTTTCCTCGTATTTTGGGGAACCCCTAAGGCAAGGCTTGCCCCTGTGCTAGTATTGGCTTTTAGTTTAAAATCAATGCGAAACAAATTAGCATTTCATCTATCCTTTCCCCTCCTCGTTCCACAATGCCTTTTTAGGCACATATTTTCTTAGAACTAGGAAAAGTGATTATGTCAAGGACGAATTTGAAAAATTTGGGTACCGTTTTGTTCGGCTATACGTTAGCAAATAATAATCTGAAGGCGTAGGCGATACCAACAGTTCTAGCAGAAAATTCTTTTATACTTTCTTATCTTTGGCCTTCAACAAACTTTTGCCAAGTCTTCCTGTCACATGACATAGGCCTTTAACAAACTTATGCCAAGTCTTCCTGTCACATGACATAGGCCTTCAACAAACTTTTGCCAAGTCTTCCTGTCACATGACATAGGCCTTCAACAAACTTTTGCCAAGTCTTCCTGTCACATGACATAGGCCTTCAACAAACTTTTGCCAAGTCTTCCTGTCACATGACATAGGCCTTCAACAAACTTTTGCCAAGTCTTCCTGTCCTGTGCCGTCTGCTCAAAGTCTTTCTATGTCTTCTTTATCCTCTTCACGTCCGTCTCCAGTTCTCTTCTCCACGTGATTTGGTCTCCCCTACCTCTCTTACCCTGTGGATTCCAGAACAAGGATGCTTGGTAATGCTATCAACAGGTTTCTTCAATGTGTGTCCTGTCCATCTCCAGCGTCTTCTTCTCACCTCTTGTTATGCATGCCATAAGAAGTGACCAGATAGGGTTGGGCATGGGCCTAGCTACCCCATCCTGTAAAAATTTTAAGCCACGAAAAACTTAGGGAAAAAAAAACAGCAACCTTTGGCTTATACTTGCACATAATTCATGATCTCTGAAAGTGTATATACACTGCATCAATAAGTTCTCATTTATGGAATGTTTTTAAATGACTTTGACAGACAAATCAGCAGCAGAAGTACAAGAGTCTAGAGATTCTTTATGTACAGTAGACAATGAAAATAATATAGAATGTTTGAGTACATCTATGTGACAGAGTACATATATGTGACAGCGTATAGCTATGTTACAGAGTACATCTATGTGACGGACTGTCACTGTGGTATGTCTTCTTCTTTGATCCTTAGCCGCCGGCTGTCAAAGCAGTCAGTGGCCATTACGCCTAGTGTCGTTTTGTAGGGCAGCAATAAACTGCTTTCACTTTGCTCAGTTGGTGGCCATCCTTCGTGCACTGCCCCAGCTCTGGTTCATTCTTTGACTGTAGTATGTAGGGAATGTTTAAACACAATTTTAAAACTTCCTGTCATCTTGTAGAACAGATTTCAAATGAAAATGCTGATTCAAAAAATCCTTAATAAAATATTGCAATGAAAAACACAACATTTATACTGTATTTTTTCAAAGTCAAAGATACTCAAGTTCTGGCATTTCTTTTAAACAAGACTGTTATTATTATCTGTAAGGAGAACAGAAAGCTAGGTATGACAATTTAAATACACAAACCTGCTTCGCATTGCAGTATCGCAAGCCAAACTCGTGAAACGTGAACAGATTTGGAGAAACTGCTATTATCTGGCTATACAGCTCATTTGGTCTAGACAAAGCTGGTGTGCCTGACAACAGCAGTACTCTTTTGGCTTTCTGTTGAAAGTAACAGACAAAATAATCCAATAAAAGTCAATTCAATGCAGTTACACAGACAATGTAAGCTTGGATAACACTTTGAAATGACAAATATTTAATATTTTGTAATTCAAAAGTTGTACAATAAATGTTAAATGTACAATGACAAACTTGAATTCAAGGACAACATAAACTGTCAATATAAACCATATAATATGTGATGCTATGATGAATGCGAAGTTTATCAACAAAACCATAAAATACATAATGATTGCCCGAAATGTATAACAACAGCAAAAGACAAAACAAAAACAACAACATATGTTCATATATAACCATGACAAAATAACCACAAAGTATACAAATAGAAACCTTTTCAGAAAAAAACAAAAATTATAAATTACACTGTTTAAACACTAATTTATCAAAAAAAACTATCTGAGGTCACTAAAAAAAAATTCTTTACAATTAAATACCACTCATACGTCATGTATGGTGACTGTGCCAAAATGTAAAAAAATACCTCGGTTCATCTCTTGGAAGAGCAGAAGGAACAGCCAATCAGGAACTCCCGATTAACGCAAGATGGCGGCGGTTCATTTGCATAATTATTATGGGAAAATGGCAGGAACAGAAAGTGTGTTAGGATTGTAGAGTTGTAAATTCATTAAAAATAAACGGATGGACAGAACGTAATTCTATTTCACCATTTCTTCAAGGAAGAATAGACCCGTGTATGGATATGGTTAGAAAGAAAATTCCTGCTATATTTCATGAGTTATGGACAAGTACGTGTGTCGAATAGTTCGATACATGATGCAAGGAAGTTTAAAAAATCCTAGTAAATTGAAGGAAGGACAGATTTCGAAAAGATTGATATGGAAAGAAAGCTACAACTTAGCTGATTAAAACGAGATACCCCAGAAAGCAACTGCTGTTGTGGAAGAGGAGAACAACAAAGTTATATGCGACAGTAAAAGCATAAACTGACAGAAGTCACTCAACAACACCAGAAATATTTTAGGCCAAAGTCTTGATGACATCAGAACTTCAATAGACGCTCGAGAAGTGGGGATAAAAGAGCTGCAAGTTCGAACAGGGAACACACACACACACACACATCAGTTTTACATAGTGGATGGAAGGAGAGAGCAAGCCTCACGACTTCATGTACTAATTTGTATTCAGTGACAGCCTGCCTTTACCAAATCAAGTTCAGTTTAGTGTATTTCTGAAAGACCAGGGAATGAGTAGAATTGCTGTGTATATATTTGCCAAATAATTAAATAATTTGTTCCAGGATATGTGAATAAATTTCACATGAGTGATAATACCATGGACGAATATGTATCAGAATTAATATTATGGGTGGAAAACCAAACCAGATACCCACAGTGTGATCGTAAGTCCTGTTAACAGTATTGGAAGGATCATCCTATATTTGTTTAATAATTCCAGCATTTCCAGAGCTGACTGGAAAGACCAAATAAGTAAAAGGGACTATGACATCACATTATTTAGTTGGTGTATTATAAATTTATATTATTATGTATATTATTATGTAACTGCATAGTAGACATCTGGTATACTGACAAGATAACAATTACACGTGACATCTCATACACATGCATAAACTGATGACCTCCACACCCACCAGACTTAGTCCAGTGGAACCCATAAGAAGAGGCTAACCACAGACTTTGTGATGTTTCAGGTTTCGGTTGAATATATAGATCTCATAAGTCAGAAGTGTACACCACAAGTGTTATCCTGCATAGTGACACAAAGCACTACAGTTGGTTCACTCAGAACATGCTGATATCCACTAGTGAATTGGAGAATCAGAAGAGACTGTATAATTCATAGTGTGTGCTGATCATCAAGTACTGGTCTGGGACATTGTCGTCTATCAGCCAGGAGCATTATGAGTTAAGTAAACAAAGCTCATGAACTTTGCGAGCAAATTTATGTGAATAGAGAGTCGCGTGATGACCATAACATTCTATCAGAAATCAGAAAACCAGAACTACTATCACAGTGACATTTTATAAGTGTAATCATTATTGTGATCTGTGATCATTGTGTAAATATCTGACATATAAATATTTTCATTTTTCATATTCCAAGATCAGAAGAAGAGAAAAAGAATCAATATAAATAAAATGATTTTAATTGTATTTTGGACTTTGTCAATTTCATTTTGTTAAATTTGAATTATAATTGCATTGTTAACATAGCATAGGATAGTCGTAACGAAAGGACGCTCTAGACTCTTGATATTATTATTATCCGGACAAGAGATCTTTACTGTCTTGACTATCACTAGTGCTATCATTCACCAGTGCTCATTTCTGGGACATATCTTGTAGTTCATTATTCTTTCTTGAACTATCATCTACTGTCACCAAGACAACAACAATCTATAAATACCATCTCATTACAGTGACCTATTTTTGGATACTGTTAAACCATGATCAGACCTTTTCAACTGCTGCTTTAGTTATGCCTGTGCTATGCTCTAGAATATTTTACCATAAACTGACAGAACTAACAACTTCACCACCTTTAAGAGAAACTTTAATTCACATATTTAGCTCTTGCAAGCTCACATATTTAGCTCTTGCAAGCTCACACATTCCTTATCATCATCATCATTCTCCTTTTCACTCCATATGGAGCATGAAGCCACCAGTGCAGCTGGTCTCCTTGCATAAAGCCTGCCTTGAAGTATCCATGTGCTGTTGTCATGGTGGTTTATGTAGCAACTGGTTTTACATGATGAGGTTGCCAAAGCCAGGCACAAACTCACGCTAATCACTTTGCAAGACATGCCTGAGGGAGCAGTAGTACTGTTCTTTCTTTGTCTCATCAGAGACCCCCTCCCCATGTAGCATTGTGTCACTCTACTGTTCTCACTTAACTGTTTCACCGTCTGCATCATACAATTTTTTAATACGTTCCTTTTCTTAATTTTCAATGAAAGTTGATAATTTACTGTACTGAATTACTCCAGAGCAGAAATATAATTAAAACAAGAATGCTTATTCCTTCAACCTCATACAAAGCAAAGAACAAGATCAAGAAAGTAAATGGAAAAAAGAATATGGTACCAGCCAACACAGATCAACAGGGAGCTTAATTAAAGAAGTGCCTGAAAATAAAAAAGATTGTAAGAGAAGTCTATTATGAGAGAATAAGAAAAGATAAGACATGGGAAAATATTTTTTTAAGCAAAGAACCTCAGAGGCTCAGAATACTTAGGAAGATGAATGTACTAAACAAAACATATATGTTTTACTGAGGATAATGAATGCATGAAACAAAACATGTATGTTTTACTAAGGAAGATGAAAACATAAATCAAAACATGTATGTTTTACTCAGGAAGATAAAGCTAAACACATGCTTTTCTGAGGAAAATAAACACACAAAACAAAACATGTATGTTTCACTGAGGAATATAAATACACAAAAGTAAACATGTATGTTTTACCAAAGAAGACAAATGCACGAAACAAAATATGTATGTTTTACTGAGAAATACAAATGCACAAAACAAAATTTTAAACAGCTTCTCAAGATGACAAGTAGTAATGGGAGAATCGCCTGATGAAATCTGTATTTTAAGAATTATAATTGTATGTCAGTTTTCAGGCCCTGCCTTCCTTCATATGAAAGACATTCTCAGCACTTTGTTATATTTTTTACTGCAACCTTACAAAGAAACGTATGAGGTCTGATTCTATGAATAATGAAAATAGAAAGATCTTTATTTCCAAAGTAAAGACCTGGGACCATGTGTTGCATCATCATTCATATTACTCTTACTTTCAACAGAGGCATTGCAGCTTTGGTCCTCACAGTCTTTCCATTTTTCATAAAATGGGATTCATCCTAAAAAATAAAAATAAAACACGACCATTGGTAAGATGGTAAGAAAATGAGTTTCACTCTGCAACAAATACATCAACAAATGTAAGAAAATAAGATTTATATTAAAATACATAAGAATAGACCCTATGTAAAAACACAACATTGTAAAACAAGAATAATCAAATGGACTAGATCAGTGGTGGCCAAGCTAAGGTTGGCCGAGGGCCAGATTATGGTAAAGGGTAACACCAGAGGGCCAGACCCATAAAATCCTTAAAAAATAACGTTCTGAGATTTAGTTTTACATATACTTGTATAATGAACCACGTACAGAACGCATCTGCAAACTACTGTACTGCACATCTGCCAAGACATGCATACCAGTCTTCGGACTTAAATTACTGTAAAAAAAAAATAATGAATCTGTTGTTTTAATTTGTTTTGTAATTTGTAATATGACATGTAATTATTTATTTCAAACATACATTTGTGTGTTATTTCATTGTGAAGAGTGTGGCTTCAATCAACAATAAGAGGCCGGCCAAAACAGGTTGGCGGGCCGGTCAAAACTGGTTGGCGGGCCGGATCTGGCCCGCGGGCCGTAGTTTGGCCACCGCTGGACTAGATGAACAATTTTTGTTATTTTCTTATTTGTTCATTCCGTATCTATTTGCTATCATATTTCACAAGAACTTGGAAGTCCAGCCAATAGAGCGTACAGAACACACACTTTCAAATTAATTATTCTATTTCAAAACATATTCCAAAATGGACCAATCACTCAGATCCATTTGCATCAATAACACAGCCCTACCAAAAAAAAAAGAATTTTTGGTGCCAAACATTTTACTCTTTGTACATAAATGAGGCCTGCTCAATCCAAATATCACATTTACTTGTCTGAAGCAGCTCTAGTTCTTGAGATACAGACATTTTTGTATTTCATTAATACAGGGTGACCCAAAAAAAATGGGCCCGGCGTCTTTTTTGGGTCACCCTGTATTATTACAATATTTTCTATATAAGGCTATGTAAAAAAAACTATTGCTTTCTAGTCCTTTACAAAAGAAAACTGCTTGTTTACTCTCAGTTTCAGTTTTCCAAGAATCTTCCCAGAATTGCCTTTTTTAGATTTTAAGCCACTGCATGCATGTTAATATGCTACTTATTTTATTACACTTCTAACAGAGAATGACATCATCTTCAAGAAGAGCATGTTTTCTTTCACTGCATTTATTTTGTTATATTTGTGGAGAGTACACTTTCAAAGAAGAACATAGGAAGCATATTACTGTTTTTGTGAAAAAAGGCATACTTTGCTTACTTTAAAGTAAAACTAGGTGACCAGGACAAGTCTTGGGCTCCTCATATTGTTTGCAAAACATGTGTTGAACACCGGCGACAGTGGACTTGTGGGAAAAGAAAATGTTTAAAATTTGGAATTCCAATGGTTTGGAGAGAGCCCAAGAACCACTATGATGACTGTTATTTCTGTGTTGTGAATATTAAGGGAATTAATGGAAAAAATCACAAAAAGTGGAAATATCCAGATTTAGATTCTGCTAGGCAACCTGTTCCACACGGAGATGACATACCAATTCCAACTTTCAGTCAGATTTCGGATTCCCTGCTAGAAGATGAGACAGCAGTGGCATGTGGAACGACAAGTGACAGTGATAGTGATTTCGAAGATGATTTTTCAGATGCTCAACGCTTCGACCAGCTTGAACTAAATGATCTAATCCGAGATCTATATCTCTCCAAGGAATCTTCAGAACTTTTGGCTTCAAGATTGAAAGAAAAAAAATTACTGACTGCTGAAACAAAGGTTACATTTTATCGCAGCAGAGAGCAAGGTTTTATTCCATTCTTTTGTAAAGAAAACAACCTTGTGTTTTGTACTAATGTAGGAGGCCTTGTTAACAAAATGGGTGTAAGTTATACACCAGATGAGTGGCGACTTTTCATTGACAGCTCTAAAAGAAGTTTGAAGGGTGTTCTCTTACACAATGGTAACAAATATGGCTCAATTCCAATTGCTCATTCTACTACAATGAAGGAGGAGTATGCTACAATAAGCACAGTTCTGGAAAAAATTAAAGTATTTAGAACATAACTGGATGGTTTGTGTAGATCTTAAAATGATGAACTTCTTGCTTGGCCAGCAAATGGAATTCACCAAATATCCATGCTTTATATGTTTGTGGGATAGCAGGGCAAAAGATATGCACTGGACAAAGAAACAGTGGCCGTTGAGGGATGAATTTAAAGTTGGAGAAAAAAATATTGTCAATAAGCCTCTCATTGATTGAAAAAGAGTTCTACTGCCACCATTACATATAAAGCTTGGCTTGATGAAGCAATTTGTTAAGGCACTGAACAAAGATGGTACCTGTTTTAATTACTTATGCAGAAAGTTTCCAGAATTGAGCATAGACAAACTTAAAGCTGGAATTTTTGATGGACCTCAAATTAGAAAGTTAATAAACAATCCAAATTTTATTGATTCCATGAACAATACAGAGTCCACAGCCTGGTCATCATTTGTTTTAGTTGTGCAAAACTTTCTGGGTAACTTTAAAGCAGACAATTATTCTGAATTAGTTGGAAACATGCTGTCGAGTTTTTGTGAACTTGGATGCAACATGAGCATAAAATTGCACTACCTCAATAACCATTTACATTTATTTCCGGAGAATCTTGGCGACTTTAGTGAGGAGCAAGGTGAAAGATTTCACCAAGATATAAAAACAATGGAAGAGAGATACCAGGGACTTTGGGACGCCCACATGATGGCAGATTACTGTTGGACCCTTAAGCGTGACTGTCCAGGCATATCACATTCCAGGAAGTCCTCGAAAAGATCCTTTTTGCGTGTTGACTTAACAAGTGCTAGTGATAAAGTTTTATTACATTTTTGGTAATATATGCACAGTAATTACATATAATATGAATGCAGGCTTAAGTCAAAATGCCACTGATAGCACCTAACTCTAGGACTGTACATAACACTTGCCCTACTAATATGGTCATTCTTAGTTATCTCAAAAACTAGAGCTGATAGAAAAAATCTGATTACATTTTTGGAATCAGCAACCCAAAATTACACAAGAACAGCTATAAAATTTAAGGCACCAAAATGTGTGTATACCAGTGTAATCCAATTAAAATCAGGTTGCGTCATGTGACGAAAGTACTGAGATTCTGTCTTTCAAATGGCCCATGTCTTTTTCTCCTTGCAATTTGTTCACTATTTTTAGGAGGGATTACAGGTAATCCTTCTCCATGTTTCTTCTCCTTCTATTATTTACGTTTTTTCAAGATGAGATCACGATGGAGTTTGATCTATGTGTTTAGAGTGTGTGTGTGTAGGAAGATTGGTGCAGTATTATTCTAGATTAAGATTATAGAGGCTAGATCAGGATTTGCATCAGTGGGTTTTTTTTTTAAAGATAGGCATGCAGCTAGACACATTTTTCGGGATTTTATATATATATATATATATATATATATATATATTTTGGCCATTTTTGTTTCATTGCCACTAGAGGGCAGAGCTTATTCCCGTTTCTTTGTCTAAAACCCATGCACGTTGCATCAGAGTGATCTAAGGTTCTGATTGGCTGAGAGCTAACTGCAGTTGAAATGCAGAGCTCCCATTGGCTTTAGAACCACGCCGCGCATATGACGTCATGAAGTCGGCGCGTGGGGTCTTGATAATAAATACACCCGAATTTCATAAGTTCGGTCTCTAAAAATTAATTGCCAAGCCGCGTTCCTGATTCAAAGTCGATTGCCTTTCAGGGGAAATTCGAGATTTGGTAAGCAGAATTTTCGTGGTAACTTTATTTAATTTTGTCTAAGCCTCGGCCGATCAGTAGAGTTCTTGGGACGGTTTAGTTTAATTTAATTCTTAACCCCAGAGCCATCAATACTATCCTGGTGATAAGACTTGAGAGACCTAATAGGTCCATTTAATTCCTTATTTCAGGAATAGCGGTATTTAAGATGATTTGAAAGTTAGATGCCACGGACGTGCTTTGTATTTATTGCAAAGTGGGTCGGGAGAGAAACCCGCATCTCCGTCGTAGGTAAATTTACAGAAGAGTAGCGTGGTAAGTGTGTATTGTATTTGTGATTTTATTGAGAATGTAATGCTGCAAGTTATTTATATTATAGTTACACTTCTATAGGTGGACGACGGGGAGAAGAGGTGGAATTTGTAAAGCACGTGGGCGCGTTGGTTACGGTATATTTATTGATACGATGTTCAGAGGGACGGGGGGGAGAGAAGCACGTGGTCATAAAATTGTAACCACGTGTTTGTAACTACTGAGATTTAATTGATAACCATTATGTATAACTTTTGACGGCATATATATGCTAGTATCTAACAGGGTTATATGTTATTGATTGTGCATTATTGTTCTGTGAATTCAGAAGATGGGAGAAGTAATTTTTAAAGGGAATTATTTTGTATTACATTTTGACTGTGATTACTATTATTGACGAGAAGTTTAGGAATTCCTAGAGATAGAGTATTTTTGTGTTAATAATTTGCTGCATGAAGGGTCAGCGTAAGAAGTAGGCCACAGTACGACTGCCCAGACCGGGCCAGTGAAAATATTGTTGTTGCTGGGAGTTAGTAATGCAGAACCATGGGTCAGACGGTCTGTGTGCTTGTATTAACGGGAAATGTTTATTTTGGGGCTCAGGTAGAGAAGGGGCGAGAGAGAAGAGAGAGGAGTTACGTGTTGAAGAGTAAGGAAGTTAATTGTTATTTGTACTAGAGTATTAACGTTTTGTTTAGCTGTTGTTTTTGCTTTTGTCTAAACAGCAGGTACCGGTTTTTGTGGGGAAGAGCAGAATTTTGATACTACAAAATTTCTCCCACGGCACAGTGGTGGCATTCGCAGACACCCAAAGTCTCGCGTTAATTGCCAGTGGTGGAAGGAGAGAAAGAAAAGACGTTTTCCCAGACAGGGGAAGACATTTTCCAGCGACTAGGATTTTTATGGATAAATCCTGAGCTCTGACGCTCGTTACACATGCAGATTTGGCATGCTGCCAGCGTTGTGGTAATTTTATGTTCGCTTCGTCACGGCCATAATAACGCCGAAAGCCCATCGCCCAGTCATAGGTAATCGGGCCGGTAATTCAGAGTGGTAGGAGAAGCCAGCTACAGTTCCAGTCCAGAATCCAGTGGGGTTCTGTTAAACCTCAGTCATCAATTCCAGAGTTAGTGGAGAGAGAGAGGGTAAACACTCTCTCTACTGAAGTCAGCACAGATAGGCAGAACTGATAGTTTTGGTGAATCATAGCAGAGGACCGCTGCTGAAGTTTAGAGGTGCAGTTAGTTGTGTTCAGGAGATTCCAGGATAGGCTGTGTAGAACCGAAGTCTGTGCAGAGATTGTGTAGACACTTCGTAGTCGTTCCAGCTATCAGTGGACTTAGAGTTAGAGTTAGAATTTAGAATAGCTAGTTTGGAGTGTAGGCGACATCAAGTGCAGTGTAGTTCATTTCAGTTAACCTTACCTTCTTTCTCCATACAGGTTGCAATTGTGGGAGAAGGGTTGGGGTTGATGCATTTTTAACTGTGCTTGATTTTGTTTCAGGTGTGCATCCTCGCACTTTATGTATGGGACATGCATATGTTTGTTTGTTTATAGGTGTATAATAAACTTGTATAAATTGTAGCTGGCATCAGTCATTTCATTTAAGTACAGTAGCTATATGTTGTCTGTATCTTGGTGTTTGTGAAGCTTGATATAACCTTATCCCCTTAGGGTAGCTAGAGGTCGTTGACACCTATAGCACATAAGACGTCCGAAGTGGCGAGGAAAGAATCAACCTTGGTTCTTAACCTCGGAGCCAATAGTGTCAACTGTTCACATTTCACTATCATTTTCTTCTAAATCTTATCTTTTCAGTCTCTCTTCTCACTAGTGTCTTGTCACTATAGGTAGACAGTCTCTAGTCCTAAATCCATTTCGTGACAAAGTGGGTGGCTACGTCCTTGGGATAAAGTCTGTGATTGTATCTACATTCATAAATTGTCTCTGAAGAAAGTTCTGGAAATAGATTTCTTAAAAATCCCCTAGACCTGAGCTATACTAAGACTGATCCAGCTATAAGTTTTTTTCCACAGGTTGTAGTCAGTTTAGATGTTAGTTGTAGTAAGGTTGTTTATGACTTAGAAGTAATTGATGGCTAATCGAATTTTTTTCTTGACAGGAAAGTAAATTCGGGTTTTGGGTAGCTGGATAACTTGAATTTTTTTCAGGTAGTTATTAGTCAGACTTGGTGCTAGTCTGAGTGCGGGTTTTTGCGACAGCATATTCCTAGTAGGTAACAGTAAATTTTTCTTGTTCCTTTTTTTGTCATTTCCCCTCGTTGTGAGTACTGCTGATTTGTCAGGTAAGATGGCTGAATTGGTCAAGCTACTTACTGCATGGAAGGACGCAGCTAAAAGCATGGGAATGGATGAGGCCGAGACTAGGGCTTACATTATGAGGGAACAGGACCGGCAGACGGAGAGAGAGAAAAGGGAAGCAGAGAAAGAGGAGAGGCAGAGGAGGAGGAAAGGCTGAGATGGAACTTCGGAAATTGGAAGCACAGGAGAGGGAGAAGGCAGCAGAGAGACAGCATGAACTTGCCATGCGTTCTCTGGAACTGCAGTACCGATCTTCGGAAGGCAGTTCGGCTAACGGAGATTCTCCCGGAGCAGGAGCGACAGACACCTCAGGAAACGGAGGGCCCCGGATGGCAGCCATGAATTTTCCGATGGACCCTTTTCCTAACGGGAATGAGAAAATTGAGGTATTTTTGGAAAAATTTGAAAGGATGGCAAAGGCATACGGGCTGGATGATAGTCTTTGGTGCCTCAAATTATCTCAATCACTAAGAGGACATGCGTATGATGTCTATAGCAAGATGCTAGTGGATGACCAGAATAACTTTGAGGCACTGTGGAACGCCCTGTTACAGCGATTCCAATGGACTCCCCGGAAGTGCCAAACAATGTTTCGGGAAAGTCGTCTGGAGAAAGGAGAAAGTTTTCCCCAGTTCGCAGAGAGGCTGAGGAATTACCTCACTCGCTGGAGAGAGTTGTCGGGTTTGGCTAAATCTTTTGAAGGATTGGAAGAATTAGTTCTGTGCGAACAGATAAAGGCCAACATGTCTCCGGACTTAAGGAAGTACCTGGCGGAGCAGGGCGCACAGCAACTGGACCAGATAATTCTTTTTGCTGAAAGGTTCCAGTCGGCACAGGCCGAAGTCCTGGGCCAGAAACGGAAAAACCCTGACCCGCCAACCCGAGGACATAACACCTCTCCCGACAAGCCAACTAACGGGCCTAACACCCGAGAGCCCCCTCCACCTGCTTTGAGCTCCGCGAGGGGCCCCAACCCGCCGGATAAACGAGAGGAGCCAAGGAGGGACCCTGCCCGGAAACACGCCCCTGGCCGGTCGTGGGGCAGCAGAAATAATTATAACTCGCAGTGGAGAGCAGGGGGAAGCCGGGAAAACCCCCTGAAGAGAGTAGCCTGTTTACAAACTTCTATACCAGACTTGGAGAAGGAGCAGGATTCTCGACCTACCAGTGACCGACCTTCCACGAGGGGAAGGGTAACTGTTAATGGGGTCGAAACCGAGTGTTTGTATGATACCGGCTTAAGTTTCGAATGTCTTGTGGGCCATCATCTAGTAAAGCCCGAACAGATGACAGGAGAATTTGTGGAGATATGTGGGGTGTTGAAGGGAGATGCTCCAATGCGCCTCCCAGTAGCGCAGATCGAGATAGTGTCGAAATTTGTCAGGGGCACGATCAAGGCGGCCGTAATGGAGGAGCCCCTTTTCGAGGTCATTTTGGGATGTAGGTATGTGTACCTAGGGGACCCAAAGGAACCGGAAGTAGTAGCCGCAGTGGTTACTAGGGAGCAAGCCAAGAAGGAGCGGGAAAAGGAAGCCCCCGTTAATCCGTTACCCCAGGAATTGCAGGAGGCCCAACAACAGGATCCGACCCTGACGGCCTGTTTTCAGAAATTGCCCACGTCGAAGGACCCTAAACAAAAGGGGAATTTCTTCAAGAAGGACGGGCTGATTTATCGCAGAGAAGGAGGTGAAGAGCAGGGGCATAACCAATTGGTAGTGCCAGCCAAGTATAGGCTGCAGATTTTAGAAATGGGGCATGCGCTTCCATTTAGTGGACATATGGGCCAGGGGGCCACCATACACAGAATCTTCTTCTTCCATCCTTAGCCATCAACCGGCAAAGCAGTATGTGGCCAGTACGCCTAGTGGCGTCTTAGGGCAACAACAAATTGATCGATCTATCGCTGTTTCCACCACGCCTAGTGGCGTCTTTGTGGAACAAAAACAGACCAAACAATCTATCATTGTTTCCGTAATCAGATTGGTTGGCAAGCAGGTGATCAGCCCACTGTGCGAAGTTTTTACGGGATGGGGTAAACAGCCCCATGCCCATACCCTCCTTAGTCGCTTTTTACGACATGCGTGGTAGGGTGCAGTGTTACTATTCTTTGCTCCCCTTTCGGGCCCCGGTAACACACGGGTGTTAGCCTGCTTAGTGCTACACATTTGTGAATGTTTATTAAAAAAAACAGTTGCCTCTCTCGCTTTATTAACCTTTTTTTTTTTCTCAATTATTTCAGGGGATGATCGTTATGATGCATTGCGAGCATATTTTTCAATGACAGGAAGAGGCAGATGTCCGGCTCTACCACCGATTTCTACTGTGACAGACACAGTTCTGTCTTCTGAAGGACTCGGAAAATGCAACATGAGAGCTAGTTCGTCTTGTTGTGTAAAGTTTATATATCATATTATTTCCCATCATTCTCTGATGTTAAAAATCAGTAGGCTACTATTGTAGTTTGAAGCTTTCCTAGAAGCCTCTACAGGTTTTGAGTTTATTTTACAATTACAAACATAAAAGACAGAAATGACATAATCCATGTAAAACTGTTTTCTTAAAAATCTAATTTTGAGCAGTAACGGTTGTTTCAATCAAGAAAATAACCATTAATTTGAATTTTACAACTCGAATTACATACATATTGAAGGTTTCAGTTCTATAGCTGCAATATTTTTGATTTTATGACAACATTTGGAATTTCGTGAGATTCTTCTTCCGAACTGCAAATTTAGCCTCTGATCCATTTTCACATAATGCAGTTTTATAGTATTCAATATTTCATGTGGCTCAAAATAATTAAGCGTCAAGTATATAATGCTCGCTTTAAGTTCAATAAATCTTATAGCTTTCCTATGTGTAGTTTTTTATTTATGAGTGCATGAAAATGCATATACACAGAATATCGGCCCATTATTTCTGGCCGGGAATGACGCCGGACATCATAAGATTTGTGAAATCTTGTGCTCAGTGTCAGAGAGTGGCACCCAAACACTGGACACCCCCAGTCCCGTTAGGAGAGATGCCCATCGTCGGTACCCCCTTCGAACGAGTTGCGGTTGACATTGTAGGCCCATTAGAAAGAACTAAGCGGCGGAACAGGTTTATTCTGACACTAGTCGATGTGTGCACCATGTGGGCAGAGGCCATACCCCTGGCGGTCACTGACTCGAAGCATGTTGCAGAAGCCTTGCTGCAAATCTTTACAAGACTGGGGTTTCCTCAGCAAGTGTTGACAGATAATGGCTCCCAATTTCGCAGCTTGTTGATGGAGGAGATCTTCAACATTCTCCGGACCCAACACATACATACCAGTCCGTATAACCTGGCAGGAAATGGTCTCGTAGAGAGGTTCAACGGCAGCTTGATGACAATGTTGCGCAAGTTAGGGCAGGAGCGGCCAGAGGACTGGGATCTTTTTATTCCCGCCGCCCTGTTTGCGTATCGCGAAGTCCCCCAAGCTTCTACAGGCTACCCGCCAGCCACCCTATTGTTCGGGCGGCCGATCAAGGGCCCATTGGAGGCTCTGTTCAGGTCTATGACAGATCGGAAGGCAGATGAGACAACGGTGTCGGCCTCCAAATATGTTGAAGAGCTGAAGGAGCGACTACAGTTAGGTTGGAAAGTGGCCTCAGACAACCTCCGTAAGGCTCGCGCAAAACAGGCGCAGAGATAAAACAAGACGGCCAAGGAAAGAGAGCTCCAGGTAGGGGAGAAGGTCTTGTTGTTACTTCCCACCGGAGAAAACAAACTGCGCATTGGATGGCAGGGGCCTTTCGAGGTGTTAGAGAAAATCTCTAATACTAACTACCGCATCGCTATCAGGGGAAAAAGGAAGATATACCACGTAAATCTCCTTAAGAAATTTTTAGAACGAACCCCACCATCTCAAGACCACCTGTTAGCATTGGCGGTAGCTATTGAGGAAGAGGACGACCCAGAGAATTACGGAGAGTACCCCCTACACCAAACAGAGTCATACCGAGACGTGAAATTTGGGGACAATCTTTCAGAAGGAGCGGCGCGAGAACTCAGGACTGTATTACAACAATACACCGACGTTTTAACGGATAAGCCTGGACTCACCCACCTCTCAGAATTTGAGATGAAACTGAAAGACGACACCCCGGTACGGACTAAAATATATCCGGTTCCATACGCCAAAGCCGCTGCGTTACGGGAGGAAATTGAAAAACTACTGGCGGCCAACATCATTTCTGAAACCACATCCCCATACAGTTCGAGCGTGGTCCTCTTACAAAAACCTAACGGTGAGACCAGGCTGTGCATCGATTATCGATTGCTCAACACCGTAACGGAATTTCAACCGGAAGCCCTCCCCAGCCCTGCGGAACTGTTTTCCAAATTAAGCCAGGCAAAAATCTTCTCGAAAATAGACCTAAGTAAAGGCTATTATCAAATCCCGGTGAAAGAGGACGTCAGGCCGATGTTGGCCTTTAGCACTAGTGAAGGGCACTATACGTTTAATGTCATGCCGTTTGGGTTACATAATGCCCCGGGTGCTTTCACCCGAATGATGAGGAAGCTATTAGGGCCGTTGCAAAACCCCCACATTCATAATTTTATGGATGATATCCTCATCGCAACGGAAACGGAGGAGGAACACATAGCCACTGTCGCTTCGCTCCTCGGGAGATTGAAGGAGGCGGGGCTTACCGCCCGCCCGAGCAAATGTTTACTCGGGTTTGACACCCTAGACTTCCTAGGTCACTATCGCCCACGGATGCATGTGGCCGCTGGACAAAAACGTGGAGAAAATAAGGAAAGCAGCCCGCCCCATCACAAAAAAAGACACGAAATCCTTTATCTCCTTGTGCGCCTATTATCAAAAATTCATTCCGAATTTTAATAGCTTAACAGGGCCGTTGACCGACCTCACTCGGAAAGGTCAGCCGGAAAAAATTCGTTGGACAGCAGAATGTGAGGGAGCATACACCACTCTTAAGGAACTGCTGACCAGTTCGCCAATACTTCGGCTCCCGGATCTAACAAAACCCTTTGTGTTAAGAGTGGATGCAAGCGCCATAGGAATTGGATCCACTCTTTTACAGGCCGACCAAGCACAACAAGGGCTGTTGTTCCCAGTCTCCTATGCCAGTAGGAAACTTAATGCGGCTGAAAGAAACTACTCAACAATAGAACGAGAGTGCCTTGCATTAGTTTCCGGAATTCGCAAACACCACGAATACCTATACGGGGTCACGTTCATAGTACAAAGTGACCACGCTCCTTTGGCATTTTTGGGAGCCAACAAGCACAATAACGCTAAAATAATGAGATGGGCTTTATTGTTGGGCATGTACTCGTTTTCGGTACAATATATCCCGGGAAAAGATAATGTGGGAGCGGATTTCTTAAGCCGGCACCTAGCTCCGGAAGAGAACACGAAAAAGGAGGAAGTGCTCACAGACAGCCTTGTAGACAGAGTTAAGGGCCAGTGTGAAACACAGAGATTTCAGTAAGGAGATCGTTGCTCAATCTTTGAAAAGGAGGAGTGATGTGACGAAAGTACTGAGATTCTGTCTTTCAAATGGCCCATGTCTTTTTCTCCTTGCAATTTGTTCACTATTTTTAGGAGGGATTACAGGTAATCCTTCTCCATGTTTCTTCTCCTTCTATTATTTACGTTTTTTCAAGATGAGATCACGATGGAGTTTGATCTATGTGTTTAGAGTGTGTGTGTGTAGGAAGATTGGTGCAGTATTATTCTAGATTAAGATTATAGAGGCTAGATCAGGATTTGCACCAGTGGGTTTTTTTTTTAAAGATAGGCATGCAGCTAGACACATTTTTCGGGATTTTATATATATATATATTTTGGCCATTTTTGTTTCATTGCCACTAGAGGGCAGAGCTTATTCCCGTTTCTTTGTCTAAAACCCATGCACGTTGCATCAGAATGATCTAAGGTTCTGATTGGCTGAGAGCTAACTGCAGTTGAAATGCAGAGCTCCCATTGGCTTTAGAACCACGCCGCGCATATGACGTCATGAAGTCGGCGCGTGGGGTCTTGATAATAAATACACCCGAATTTCATAAGTTCGGTCTCTAAAAATTAATTGCCAAGCCGCGTTCCTGATTCAAAGTCGATTGCCTTTCAGGGGAAATTCGAGATTTGGTAAGCAGAATTTTCGTGGTAACTTTATTTAATTTTGTCTAAGCCTAGGCCGATCAGTAAAGTTCTTGGGAAGGTTTAGTTTAATTTAATTCTTAACTCCAGAGCCATCAATACTATCCTGGTGATAAGACTTGAGAGACCTAATAGGTCCATTTAATTCCTTATTTCAGGAATAGCGGTATTTAAGATGATTTGAAAGTTAGATGCCACGGACGTGCTTTGTATTTATTGCAAAGTGGGTCGGGAGAGAAACCCGCATCTCCGTCGTAGGTAAATTTACAGAGTAGCGGGAGTCTGTGTATTTGTGATTTTATTGAGAATGTAATGCTGCAAGTTATTTATATTATAGTACACTTCTATAGGTGGACGAGGGGAGAAGAGGTGGAATTTGTAAAGCACGTGAGCGCGTTGGTTACGGTATATTTATTGATACGATGTTCAGAGGACGAGTTCGAGGGGGAGAGAAGCACGTGGTCATAAAATTGTAACCACGTGTTTGTAACTACTGAGATTTAATTGATAACCATTATGTATAACTTTTGACGGCATATATATGCTAGTATCTAACAGGGTTATATGTTATTGATTGTGCATTATTGTTCTGTGAATTCAGAAGATGGGAGAAGTAATTTTAAAGGGAATTATTTTGTATTACATTTTGACTGTGATTACTATTATTGACGAGAAGTTTAGGAATTCCTAGAGATAGAGTATTTTTGTGTTAATAATTTGCTGCATGAAGGGTCAGCGTAAGAAGTAGGCCACAGTACGACTGCCCAGACCGGGCCAGTGAAAATATTGTTGTTGCTGGGAGTTAGTCATGCAGAACCCTGGGTCAGACGGTCTGTGTGATTGATTGTATTACCGGGAAATGTTTATTTTGGGGCTCAGGTAGAGACGGGGAGAGAGAGAAGAGAGAGGAGTTACGTGTTGAAGAGTAAGGAAGTTAATTGTTATTTGTACTAGAGTATTAACGTTTTGTTTAGCTGTTGTTTTTGCTTTTGTCTAAACAGCAGGTAACGGCTTTTGTGGGGAAGAGCAGAATTTTGATACTACAAAATTTCTCCCACGGCACAGTGGTGGCATTCGCAGACACCCAAAGTCTCGCGTTAATTGCCAGTGGTGGAAGGAGAGAAAGAAAAGACGTTTTCCCAGGCAGGGGAAGACATTTTCCAGCGACTAGGATTTTTATGGATAAATCCTGAGCTCTGACGCTCGTTACACACGCAGATTTGGCATGCTGCCAGCGTTGTGGTAATTTTATGTTCGCTTCGTCACGGCCATAATAACGCCGAAAGCCCATCGCCCAGTCATAGGTAATCGGGCCGGTAAATTCAGAGTGGTAGGAGAAGCCAGCTACAGTTCCAGTCTAGAATCCAGTGGGGTTCTGTTAAACCTTAGTCATCAATTCCAGAGTTCGTGGAGAGAGAGAGGGTAAACATTCTCTCTACTGAAGTCAGCACAGATAGGCAGAACTGATAGTTTTGGTGAATCATAGCAGAGGACCGCTGCTGAAGTTTAGAGGTGCAGTTAGTTGTGTTCAGGAGATTCCAGGATAGGCTGTGTAGAACCGAAGTCTGTGCAGAGATTGTGTAGACACTTCGTAGTCGTTCCAGCTATCAGTGGACTTAGAGTTAGAGTTAGAATTTAGAACAGCTAGTTTGGAGTGTAGGCGACATCAAGTGCAGTGTAGTTCATTTCAGTTAACCTTACCTTCTTTCTCCATACAGGTTGCAATTGTGGGAGAAGGGTTGGGGTTGATGCATTTTTAACTGTGCTTGATTTTGTTTCAGGTGTGCATCCTCGCACTTTATGTATGGGACATGCATATGTTTGTTTGTTTATAGGTGTATAATAAACTTGTATAAATTGTAGCTGGCATCAGTCATTTCATTTAAGTACAGTAGCTATATGTTGTCTGTATCTTGGTGTTTGTGAAGCTTGATATAACCTTATCCCCTTAGGGTAGCTAGCGGTCATTGACACCTATAGCACATAAGACGTCCGAAGTGGCGAGGAAAGAATCAACCTCGGTTCTTAACCTCGGAGCCAATAGTGTCAACTGTTCACATTTCACTATCATTTTCTTCTAAATCTTATTCCAAATTGAGTGAAATGGAAAATGATTGTGAAATGGTGATCCTATCTCTGACATAACTGAAAAACTACTGTAAGCTTTTTCCCTTTGGTTGTTGCCATGACTAATGTTATCAATTCCCCCCCCCCCCTCCCAGTGTAAAAGGGCTCGCCTGAAGAATGTGATTTGTTCATCATCACCCTTCAGCTCCCCAAAGAGCATAAGCCTTCAACCAAATCTTCCTGACCCGTGTCATCAGCGCCATGTCTTTCCATATCTACCTTATCCACCTCATGTCTGTCTCCAGTTCTCTTCTCCATGTGTTCCTTAGTCTCCCTCTACCTAACCATTTGCAAGTACAACTTTTATGAAACTAACTTTTCAACTCAAGACTATCATATGAACATCTGCACCACTCATTTTTGTATATCTGTCTCAAATTTTCAAATGGGCATACATTTTATATTTTACTCAAATTCAGGCTCGGATTTTTCACTGACATAAATGCACAACACCAAAGTTCAGCCATGTTGTATTTTATAATATTTCAGGAAGAATATAGAGAACTTTCTTCTTCTTCTTCTTCAAGTACCATGCCTAGTGGCGTAGGAGATCATGTCTCTAGACAACTTCCTGTCACCAGTACAATTTATCAATTCTGCTGTTGACTTTTTTCCATGCCACAATGTCAAACTGTCCAGTATTTGCTCTCTTTGTCTTCCCCTATCTCTTTTTCCTTTAATCTTACCTGTTGTTACGATATATTCCAGCTTTCCTCTTCTCATAACATGCCCCAAAAAAGCGGATTGCTTCTTTCTAACTTGTGAAATAAGTTTCCTTTGTGCATTGGCCTCTTTCAGGACATCCACATTACTCTTTTTGGCTGTCCATGGAATTTTTAACATTCTTCTGTAAAACCACATCTCTGTTGCCTCCAGTGTCTTCTCTATTTATAGAGAACTTTACGTTCTTCAAATTCAGAATTCTACACACTTTTGAATGTTTCAGTTATCAGAATGCTTATGTAATAAAATTATGATAATCATGCTAACAATTATACTGGTGTCATTATGATGCTATTAATTAATGATCGGTATCTGACACAGTGCTCTGTGTAGTTCCATGGAGCCTCCGAGGAGACGAAGAAAGGATTACTGCTCCCTAACGAATGTCGTAAGGGATGTTAATATGAGGTTATGCATGGGCTGGTAACCTCATCATGTAAAACATATTTCTACAGAAACCACCGCTGCAAGAGTACAACATTGCTTTGGTGCAAGCTTCTTGCAAAGGGGACCAACTGGTGGCGCCACATTACGTAAGATGTGAGGAAGGAAATGAATGAAAGAAAATCTGAAATATAGGACGTTTAATAAGGAAATAAGACACATAGTCCTGAAAT
This sequence comes from Oreohelix idahoensis, assembly GCA_024509875.1. Lineage (NCBI taxonomy): Eukaryota > Metazoa > Mollusca > Gastropoda > Stylommatophora > Oreohelicidae > Oreohelix > Oreohelix idahoensis. The sequence continues at coordinate 382,366 of JAMPIV010002038.1, forward strand.
ATGTTTTTGTGGATTATAATGCTTAAAGATCGTCAAATTTTATATTCCCCACAACTGCTTCAGTTCTCACAAATGTGGCCCTTTGCTAAAGATTGCAATATTTTATGCAAATAGCAGTAAAGGACATATCTTCATCCATGCAAAATTACTTAAAGCTTCTTACCTGCAAATGACAAACCTGTCATCTGCTATAGTATGTAATTTGCATAAGTCATTATACATGCAATATCACAAGCTAGCAGTTTCTTTTAAATTAGAATGACTAAGAAACTCCGCCTAGGCCAGTCCCAAGCCCGGCTCAAAAAGGAGGAGGGCGGCCTGCATGGAGGCTGTAAGGAGGCAGCCCCTCCACCATGCAAAGGCACAACAGGCCAATCACCTGTTTGCTTTAAACTATGATTACGAGTAATATAAGAGAGAAAACCAGACTGATTCTAAAGGCGACAAACTGAAACGGACTACGGACTACGACTTATGGAACTTGGAACACAAGAGGTATAAATGGGAAAGAAGAGGAGCTGGTGGAATAGATGAGGAAAGCAAAACTAGAAATCCTGGCTATTACGGAAACAAAGAAAAGGAACTCATTCAAATATGTCCGGGATGCTAGAGTCTGGAGGGGGCCAGAGATTGGAAGTGATCACTACCTGCTTACAATCAAAAGAACAACTGAAAAAGTTGCTCAGCCTAGGAACTGCCCAGCATCATGCAAGAAACCAAGTAAACGAACGGAAGAAATGAGCATTAAGACCTACAAGCTGAGAGAGCCAGAAATTAAGACCAGATATCAGGGGCTTATTGCTACAGCGGTGAGAAACACAGAACAACCTGATGACTTGGAAACCATGTGGCTTAAGTTCAAGGACATCATGTGGTGAAGTCCGACTTGGGAACAAGAGAAAGAGGACAGAGGAAGTCAAAGAGAAAATAAGAGAGAAGAAAATGGCATGGAAACAATACTTAGGAGCTAAAAACACAGCAGGACAAATACAGAAATATAGAGAATATGTGATACTCAGAACAGAAGCAAAGAACAAGGTGCTAGCAGCAAAACAGAAGTCCTGGGAAGAATTTGGAGAAAAGCTAGAAAAAGATGCGCAAGAAAACCAGAAATTGTTCTATAAGACCCTAAAGAACATGAGGAAGGAAAAACAATGCCCTCTCAAATTTATAAAGGACGAGCAAGGCAAATTGCTTACTGCCCCGAAGGAAGTAATAGAAAGATGGAAAGAATATTTCTCAGAACTCCTTGATGGTGAGCAAGGTCAAGCATCAGAAATGATAACCACTAGCACAGAAGAGGAAACAAAGGGTGATGAAGATGACATAAAGATGGAAGAACTGAAGGCAGCACTGGAAAAAATCAAGATGGGCAAAGCAGCAGGGCATGATGGTATAACACCAGAAATGGTTAAGTACATAGGAGCATCAGGTGACTGTTACGGTATTTTATTGAAGTCGTCTGCTATAGTTGGCAGGGTGCTACTTCTAGGGTCACAGCGTTTAATATAATTGGATGTTAAAAATTCACGGACTATTGAACGCTATATACACGATCGATTTATGATGTGTTAGCGTTGATAGGTCACGCATCGTGACTTAGATACGAGACCCTTTTTACGTTGACCGTCAAGCTGTGAAGACACGTCCTATATTTGTCTAGTGTTAGGCATTGTATTGCCACATATTTATATAAGTGCTTCGAAGTAGGGACTCAGGGTCAGTCCAAGCTATATGAATCAAATAATATAATAGGTTAGTAGATAACCTACTTCAAAGAAGATTATTTCAGTCCATAATATTATATTTATCAGACGCATACGCTCATTGTCGGCAGTTGGAAACCTCAACCGCGCGTGCACACAGCTATGATGTTCTGGCTATGTTAATTCGTTTTACTGGACACGGACTGAGATTATGATATGGATTCAAATGTATTTTATTATAGATGTATGCGGGACCTCAAGATGCAGCAATAGAGACCGCAGTCAGCGACTCAAAGCTTGACTGCCTGCGTCAGGACCAGCGAACCAGAGCTGGTCAAGACCGCACTCCACCTCCACGTGGTGGTCCTGGAAACAGTCTGCAGCTGTGCAGTCTGGCTGAGCGAGTGTGGATCGAAATGGGAAGGCAAACCCAGTCCTAAAAAATGGCGTGCAGAAGTCGGATGTGTCGACCGAAAGGTGCAGATATCACAGCTTAGGCATAAACAGACACAATGCAACCACCGTCCTTTTCAGGACGAACGAAGAAGAAGAAGAAGAAGAAGATAGATGTATGCTATCAATGAATAATACTTGTGATGTCTTCATCCGTTGTTTCGTCAAATAACGTTTGGACTCAATTAAGGACTTACCCACATTACTTCGATTACGGTTGGTTACTTCGACTTGAGATATTGATTGTTGTTTGACCTGATGAACTCTTCTTCATATGAAGTTTATACTAATGATAATCAGGTTCGTACGGAACCAATGTCTTGGACCCTCATTAATTAACGAAAACCATTTGTATTGACTTCAACTGAGATGATGATGAATAAGAAAAGCATACATATTCAACTAATAATAATAGAATGAGATACCCAAACAATCGAACGAACCCCCGCAACAATGGTGGCCTGTTGTGGCTGTAGACTTTTAAGTCACACTAGATTGAAAAACAGAATTCTTTTCAAGCAGAATCGAAATGGACAATTTTTCTATTTGTACACCGGTGACGTCATACCATAGCAACGTAACGAACTCAGCTGAATGGTAGCGCCATACATCGACTGTCAAATAATTCTGTCAAAACACGTCTTCGAACGATGGAAGCTAATTTCAACTGTCATGAACTATTCATACGAGTTCCTTATCCCATTGGTGAAACGGGCACTGTAAAAAACCTATCGTGTCTGAAAGCTAAGTACCTTGTACTTTAAACAATGTTCGGTCCATGTTATTCACCGGCACGTCCTTTCAAAAGCATCTGTTAACCGTTGTATGTTTTATGTTCCTATATGTATTTATATCGTGTAGTTAATTTTCGTGGGCGGTAGGAGGGGATCAGAACTGAACTTATGGCTTTTCGAACGTCAAGGGCAGTTCTGATTGTTCCTTAGGGCCGTTAAATGATCGCATTTGGCGAAAAACCCCATTGATGATTATGCCGATGGGCCTGTTTGTTCGCATTTGCTATGATTTGACCTTGCGTATTAGGTGTCCAGTTCTGTGAATAACTAGTGTATTCTACTGTATTCAGTTTCATTTTATTGAGTTTTGTACTATTGTTTGTAATCTATCTCGTTAATCCTGACCTTGCTATCTTTATGTTCATTTATATGTATTGTAATACCGTCAGATGAGTCCTGTGACTTCATTAGTTTTTGCATTCGTATATTTTTTTTTCGTATGTTGACCTACATTCAGTTCAATCCTTGACCTTTCAGTACTTCCGATTTCTATGCTTAGTTTTGTAAAATCATTTATTTTTGTGAAATTGTCAATTGTATCTTGTACTTCTGTGTTGTAAACGTTTAGTTAACAAATTGTATTGTTTGTATTTATCTTTTATATTAATAACATAATGATAGTACTATAAATTGATTTCAATGATATGGTAAATTATTTTAATTAATTTTTATTAAATTAGATGATGACTTAGGTGATGTCATCAGATTGCAGTAGTGGTCCAATTCATTATTGAGGCACATTATACATGATGCCTAAGGCATAAAGTCATAACTTTATACTCGCAATAAAAATAAAAAAAATTTTGAATTACAATAAGTTTATTAAATAACTGTTTGGTATTCACACCATGCATAGGTGTTGAATTAGGAAACTATATGTGATATAGTACAAAGTACATGAACATAATACTACATTAGTGACTTAGCACATATAACACTGGCTAACAAAAAAAAATTTTTTTTTTCTTTCTCTAACATATCTATGTTTTTCTGGTCAATTTTAATGCGCTGTTTTTAAATCTGCAAACCGTTTTTCTCTATCAGGTCGGGATCTCTAGAAATACGCAATTGAAGTTTTTTAACAACACATACAGTATTACAACATCATTCGTACAAGAAGTATAACAGTTATGCAGGCTTGAATTTCTTTGCAGTCGACTTTCGTCGGTGAATGGCATGTGGTACATCGTGATGAAGCATCCAACAATAATCGGCAAGCATGGTCACACTCCTGATGCCGACCACATCACCCCTTGTGTGCCGACGGTCAAGATAATATGGGCCTAACACCATATTCCCAATATGCCTCAATGGGCGTGTAACGGGTTCCTTTACCTTTTATGGTCACACTCCACCGTCCTTGATAACGTGACTCCATTACGGCGATATCTTGATGGAATCGTTCTCCAAGTTCATCGCTGACTTTGCCAAGGTTGTCAGGGAAAAAGTCAAGATGCGAATCGAGCAAATGGATTTTAAGGGACATGTTACAGCCCATAATTCTGTATGCATCTATGCACTGCTTAGCAATATGCACATAGTCGACAGATTTGTGATTTCCCAGAAAGTTATCGACGATCGATTTGAATGCCATCCATGCGCGAAGTTCACTACCATGTAACAAGTTCTCGAATTGTTTGTCTGCAAAAACTTTCCTAATCTGAGGTCCTACAAAGATACCTTCCTTTATCTTTGCATCGCTAACTTGCGGAAACTTTTCTCGAAGATAAGTGAAAGCTTTGCTCGTTTTATATAACGCTTTTACGAAATTCTTCATGAGCCCCAACTTTATATGTAACGGTGGTAAAATGATGCTGTCTTTGTTAACTAATGGCTCGTGTATTACATTTTTATGCCCGAGCTGCATACGATCCGTGATAGGCCACACCTTTCTTGCATAATGTTCCTGTCTGTTGCAGCTGTCCCATTCACATAGGAAGCAACAAAAATTTAGTATACCCAGTCTGCATGCCCGTGAGAATTGCAATGCCCTTTAGGTCTCCACAAATCCGCCACTGGTAGTCATTGTACTTTATTTTTGCCAAAAGTATAGCCATATTGTCATAAGTTTCTTTCATATGAACAGAGTAGGCGACTGGAATTGATGAAAATAAGTTTCCGTTATGCAATAACACGGCTTTTAGACTAGTCTTGGAAGAGTAGATGAAAAGTCGCCATTCGTTGACTATGTGCTCATGACCGAGGTGCACCATTAGACCGTTTACATCTTTGCAATAGCAAATGTCATCATCCATCTCAAAGTATTGAACAAGTTCTCTGTGTCTATGATGAAATTTAGATATTGGAGTATTGGGCGCTAAAAGATTCCATTCTTTGAGTCGCGAACCGAGTAATTCCGCTTGTCCTTTGGTAAGAGTGAGATCACGTATTAGATCTGAAAGTTCTGAATGGTTAATTAAGTGAACACCATCATTCACCGGTATATAATCCGAGTCAGAATTAGTTTCGAAAGCAGGTAAACTATCACTTTCTGATGGTTCATTCACGTCCAACGGATATTGTTCTGGTGGAACTGGATCATGAGGCACTGGTTTCGAAACCGATTTAATATTTGGATAAACCACAGACTTTCTAGTTTTAAAAGTGAAACCATGGATATTTGTCAAGCAGAAGTAACAATCAGTAGCGTGTCTTGTCGGTTCACGCCATATTACTGGCACTCCAAAAGGAATCGACTTATGCTTCGGTGATTTTCGTAACCAACCTGCCAATGTATTTGCACAAGTCGAACAAACTGCATTTGGCTTCCAAGACTTATTTGCATCATCAACTTTCGAATCGAAATAAAGTTCATATGCTTTCTTTAGTAATGGTGTAAAGTTTTTCTGGTGAACACGATCGGTAAAATATCCGTACACATAACAGAACAGATCAGCCGAACTTCTACAACTTCTAGAAGCCATATTTCGCTCAGAATTATTTAAAAATACAGTAACTATTAAAAAAATAGCTTAACATATGTCATGCATCTTTTAGCAGTATAAAAAGTAGAATTATTTAGCATTTTATTAATTTTTAATAAGTTATATAGTAAAAATGAAATGGAGCAAATAACGGTTTCCCAAAAATATATTTATTCACAAATATCTTAAGAACCCGATGTGATAGAGATAAACGGATTTCAAATTTGAAATCAGCACAAGAAACTGACCTAAGAACACTTATTCTTATATAAGAAAGAAAAATGTTGTTTGTCAGTGTAATTGATTGAATAATATAATTATAGAGGGACAATACTCATATTTATTGTAGGATAATATTATATGCATGATATAAATTCAGCATCTTAAATAAATAAATAGCATAACTATTTAAGATATATATTAGTAGGTGCATATAATATTATTACAAAATATTATATATATTGTGGAACTTACAAATAACAGTACAAAAATATTATAATTATTTATATTGAGTATTCACACGTTGAGTAAGTACAAATAACTACATAAATTCTATTGATGATTACGATAGACTAGTAATTACTTACAAAATTAACGTCAAGAATGCTTAACTTGGATCATTTCATTAGAACTGGAAAAGATTGTAATAAAAAGGGAGATGCACTCCTGGAATTTGCGACAACTGAACTTGCGAAATATAAAGCAGAATTAGAACGAACGAACTTTATTTTCAAAGGGTTAAGAATTGGGCACGCAGGCCCGTCTGACATTCTGCCCTTCCTCTCTCTCTCATCATGTATACTAATATCCTTTCATCCTCACATTTACTTTAAGCATTATTAAGGCATTTATCATTATAAAAGTAATATTACATTTGCAATAATCATCATAATTAAAGTGTTTTTAAAATAAAATTAAAATAATAAAAAAACCAAAAAAAAAAAAAAAAAATTAATAATAATAATAAATTTGAAAAAAAATAAATAAATAAAAAAATAAATAAAAAAAATAAAAATAAAAAAATAAATAAAATTAAATTAAATTTAAAAAAAACACAACAAAAAACAATAACAACAAGACATAAGAGTCGAATTCTTCGTACTGTAAATTAGTGATTTGAGACATATTCAGAGGTATGTTATGAGAACTTGTAAAATGTTCATACGGTGTTCATTCAACTGAATGACTCAGGGACTTTTTTTTTTTTTTTTAGGTTCATCAAGATGAGGTGGGTAAACAGTTACTTTCCTCGCTGTCTTTGCATCCCAAACTCAAGACCAGAATCAGACAAGATTGATAGTTAGATAGACATATATGAAAGCAATTAATTTGCCAAGGGTTGAAAATCGGACACAGTCCCCTCTTGCATTCTTCCATCCTCTTGCTCATCTTTTATTACTGTTACTCAAACATTCTCCAGCGTACTGAAAGTATTAATTTAAGGGCAGTGCAACATTACAAGGAAGTATAACAGCATACATTAACAGTACCTGATCATAAAATTAAGAATATAAATTATTAAGAATATAATATTAAGAATAAGTATATTGTAATGAAAACTAGACCATCAGAGCCTCCATACAGTATATTAGATAAAAGAACAGAAGAACAGAAAGCAATTGCTAAAGCAGAAGAAGCAGAGAAAAAAGCTGCATTGAGGAAGGAAGAAGAAGAACGTGAACTTAAATTAGAGAAGCAAAGAGAAATTGCTAGACAAGAAGAAGGAAAGTGGCAAGAGATGAAATCCTACGGATTGAAGAAGAGAATAAAATGAAACGTGAGGAAATTAAAAGGCAACAAGAAATTGAATTGGAATGTCTTAAGTTGGAAACTGCCAAATTACTGGCACTAAGTGCTAATACGAGTCAGAATGATAATGCTCAAAATGGATCTTCATCCAAACAAGACAAACCTTATTATAACTTTAAATTACCACCTTTCAAATTGAACCTCGACCTTTCATCGTACCTAGCACGTTTTGAACAGGTATGCACAACAAATAACTTACCAAAACATACATGGGCTTTAAAACTTAGTGAATTGCTGGACAGGGAACCATTAAGTGCAGTTCAGAATGTTGACCCAACAATAGCCAGTGACTATGACGCCATTAAAGCCTTATTATTGCGTCGTTTCCATTTTGACGAAGAGGGTTGCAGATTACGTTTTAAAAGTCTTCTACCAGATTCTAATAAAGACTTTACAGGTTTTATTGCGAACATACGCAATACCTTTAACAGATGGGTGGAACTGGCAGGTGTCAACAAATCGTACGACAAGTTAGTCGATTTGTTACTGAGGGATAAAGTGTTATCCTCTGTCAGCCCACCGTTCTTTGCCTATTTGCAAGAACGTAAACCATCTACTAATGATGAATTAGAAAAAATTTCAATAAACTATTGCACTGCTCATCCGAATGCGAGCATTTCTAACTCGCTAATAAGGGAACCTCTACCTGTGGCCTCTAATATGTCATACCACAGTCATGACAAACCAAGAACACACAGTGTAGATAGAAGTCGCTTCAAAGGAAATTATAATATTAATTTTCATAAGGGACATAATAATTTCAACAATAAGAGTGACGTTAATAGAGGTAGACCACAAAATAGGAATTATTCACCTCAGTCGAGATACAACAATAGTCAACGCAATACAAATCATAACCGATCATACAACTCTAATACTGGCAATAGTTGGAATAACTATGATCAGAGCTCGAGACATCGAGATAACAGTTACTACCGGGGACAACGTGATAATTCTAATGATCATTCTCGTCATCGATCTTCGTCTCGTAGATCGTCTCATCAGCATCATCATGCAGGGGCAGCAATTACTAATAATACAACCCCAGATGTTCCACAAAACGATAAAGTAATACAGTTTTCTTCTACATGTTATGCAATTAATTATAACGTGGCAAATAGTTGCCCAGAATGTAATCTTGTTTTTCAGAAAGCAAAGAAAACAGTATTGAATTGTGGACACATTCTCCCAGAAGTCGGTCTAGCGGCCAATGATGGAACAGGCTCTCTGATTTTTAACAGAGGGATTGTAAATGGCTCTATTGTTTCAGTGTTGAGAGATTCCGGATCAACCACTATCGGAGTCCGGCAGTCACTTGTTCATCCCAGTTGTGCAACAGGGGAATATGTCAAATGCATGACATTTGGGGGGACAATTGAACATTACCCCACTGCTATAATTCATATTAACACACCTTTTTTCACAGGTAATGTTAAAGTATGCATGTTAAGGAACCCAATTGCAGATCTTATGGTGGGTCGCATATATGGAAGCAAGGATTGCACCCCAGAAGAGATTATAGATTGGGAAAGGAGGAATTTGCAATTTTATTACAATGCTAACGCCGTCATTGCAATGGCTACACTACGTGCCAAGAATCTTAACTCTTAAAGGCCGGAACGACGCTGGTAGCGTACATCCGCAAAACCCCTAGAAGCCGAAACGACGTTGGGAACGTCACTTTTGTGTTCTGTGAAATTTGTTCCGTATTTTCGTTATGACTCATAACTGAATACTATATGTAGAATATCACTAAAAATCCTTCATATTCTAATTTTACATTCATTTATCTTTACTGTGATGTATAATATGTGTGTCTTTGTTGTGTAATAACTCAGAAACTTTAGAATTTAAAAAGGTACTGCTTTAAGGTACAAAAATAATTCTGGCAAAACTGATGAAAAAATTCCGGCCTGCAAGAGTTAATACATGTGGCACAGCTGTTTCTAATTTTAGTCTTGGTACTATTTTTGAAGAAGAGGAATATGATGAGACTCTCCATCAAAACAATAAAAAGCCTATTTTACGACAAGTAGTCAGCACTAAGAGTGATACTAAGGTATTAACAAACCCAGTGGCAGGTAGAAGATCATTCCGAGGGAGTTATACTTTTCCTCGGCAGAATATTACTGCCAATTCTGAAAATAGATGTTGGCGACAGGATCAGGCTACAACTGATCCAAAGAAAACTTTTGATGTTTTCTACATAAAAAAAGAGAGTACTAAGAAGACTAAGATGTTGAAAAATAATGTTGGAAAGATACCAAATAAAATTAATACCAGCACATTTAAACAAAAGAATGTAGGTCGTTCTTTTGATCCTTCTATGACTACACGTGCTATAAATACATTATTACAGGGCGAGGGTCTCCATACTCAGGCCCAACATATTATTCCAGTCTATAGAAAGAATAATACTTACATGAGGGACATACATGGCTGTCGTGAGAAATTCTAATCCACATATATAAATTAAAAAGTAAATGTAAAGCCTAACAAATAAATTCTATAAAAGGAAGAAGAATGGTAAAGAACAGTGCTGTCACAATGACAGTACTCGAAATCCCCTTTGTTTTATGCTTCGTCTGCAAATTGTAACGTTTCCACGTTAAATATAAGCCACTGCATAAATACATGCGTTTCCACAACCCAATAAAACGTGTACTGCAGTTCTAAGAAAAACCTTGAGATACGCAAGTGATTAATGACCTAAATTAATCCTAACATTAATTATACTACGTTACCAAAACGAACGAACAGATGGACTAAGATGGAAAGAAGGGAGGGCTGAAGGCAGCAACGCAAGCAACACTAAACACGCGTCTCGCTATATTAATGCCACCCCTAACACGCGTGTAAGGCCACATGCACTAACTTTATTTCAGACGGACAGTGATAAAAACACTACCCTTCCCAGAGTTAGGTTTTAAAAAAACCTGAAAAACGCTTATTAGGAAAGATGACATTAGATGGATTTACGTTTGAAAACATGACAGTACCCAGACACCACATGGGGATTGAAGTGAACAGGAGGTGGTAGAAAATGCACATTTTGAACGCAGCCACCTAGCTCCCTTAGATTGAGATATTTGGATTCCTTAGGGCTTGCTGACACAGAATATGTTAAGTGTTATGCAAATAGTCCAGGAATTAATAAATTATAGGCAAAAGAAAATAATGAGGGTGTCAGACAACCTAAAAACTCGGAGTCGCTCAGTGGCAGAATTTTAGACCACCATTGTACGGAAATAGGCCACAAGTTACATTTGAATTGATTGGAGGGAATGATATGTAAGGCTAAACACGATTAGTCGGACTATAAATGCTATCTTTTGTTGTCAAGGGAGACGGAAGTAAGAGTACTTTTTTTCAAACGATGGGGTAGAAATGGCCTGATTGGTTAGGTCTGTTAATATAGTTAATTGATAGCGTTAGTTCGAGACCACTAGTTCAAATAAGCTTGATAAAGCAACAGTGCGTTGAAGCCAGCTCATATTTTTGCTAAATAAAAGCCTGAACATAAGCAGATGGGAATTTGTGCCAGTATTTGTGCCTACATTCATTGCTAGTCAACGTATCTGTGTTTATTTCCTTGAATTGTGGGACTGTGGTCCTAGTTATTGAAGCCGCACCTGGTCTGAGCATTTGCTGAATCCAGAGGCTACAACATACTCTTTGGTCCCTGTAGTAACCAGTGAGGTGTCTTCAGAACCAGTGAGGTGTCTTCAGAACCAGTGAAGAAGTCTAGCAGAGGAGTCTTTGCCTGCCGCCATCACGAAAGTTAAGCCCTTCGTGGCCAACAGAGCTCAACAATTTGTACCACCTCCTCTTAAAATGAATTGTATTAATTAAAGAGGGGTAATTAATTGTTTTAATGACAGGAACTGAGAACATCTCCAATACTAGTTCCAACAGAAACAAACACATGCAGTCATGATGTCTAATAAGAATCTATCTTGAAGAACAAAACCAGTATTACCTCATATTACCACATCACAACTCACACACATAGATTACTAATATTGTATGTCAATGCAAAGACCACATTTATATCTGTGTACATAATATTTGTAATTACATGTTATAATATTGCCTGGTTCACTGTGTAGTTGAATCAGGATCACTATTGTAGAAAAAAATCAATACATCTGTATATATCTGAAATTTATCATTGAATCTTTTAAGATAGTCTTCTAGAGTGTTGACTGTTTGTGAGTGTCACAGTGTTGTCAAGTGTGGTGGAATAATTAAAATGTTTATCTGTTTGTTGTTGTGGTGACTTACACTTCATCATTTGCATAACCCTAGACATATAACGTTGCCAACACAATATTCCAGAATAATTCTGACTGAGATATAAATATGTGGCAGTAAGTAAGGTTATCTGTAAAACACTACACATATTAGATACAGATACCTTCACAGCTGATCTCAGTCAGTACACTAAGTCCCTATATAAATATTTATATCATCCCACTTTACCACATATATTGGGGGCTCGTCCGGGATATTGAATCCTTTACTAGTATAAATATTGGGGGTAATTCACTTCAGGGAATATAAAAAGTTAAAAGGTATCCTTGGGTGGAATTAAATAAGGTTGAGCTCTTGGTGCCTGTTTTGTCTATTGGATATATAATTACAGATTATATTGTTTAGTTAGATATTTTATTTAATTACCTGATATAAAATGGCGGACCTGGCCAAATTTCGATCTGCGGCTGTACAGACTGCAAAAGAGTTGGGATTAGATGGGCAAGTTATGATTACCTATGTCACTACTGAATGTGACAAATTTATTGAACGCGAAGAAAGAAGGTTTGAGGCCGAAAGAAGGTTAGAGGCTGAAAAAGAAATTAAGAGGTTGCAGATTGAGGCTGACAAAGAGGCTAAAGCATTGGAGGCTGATAGGGAGATTAAGAGGCTCCAATTAGAAGAACAAAAGGCAGAAAGGGAAGAGAAGAGATTAGCTGCAGAAAGGGAAGCCGAGGAAAGAAGATTAGCTGCAGAAAGGGAAGCCGAGGAAAGAAGATTAGCTGCAGAGAGGGAAGCAGAAAAGGAGGAGAAGAGATTACAAAGGGAACATGAGCTACGACTAAGGGAGTTTGAGTTTCAGGGCCATGCTCCTGAAAATGGTGCCAGTCCCTTTGCCTCTGATGCTACTGCTACTCAGGGAGCCTCAACCTCAGCTATGAACTTTCATTTAGATCATTTTGTTGAGAAAGACGATGATATTGAGAGCTATATAAATAGATACGAATTATTAGCTACCACATATGGGTTAGAGAGAGAAAGGTGGAGCTTAAAGTTATCTCAAGGACTTCGTGGGGCAGCTTATGAAGTTTTTGCCAAAATGCACAGAGATGATCAGGAAAATTATGACATGCTAAAGCAGGCTCTTTTGTTAAGATATGAAAAGAACGCAGAATTTTACAGAAAAAAATTTAGGAATGCTAAACTACTGTCAGGTGAAACCTATCACCAGTTCTCTGCACGGATAGAGACATACTTGGAGAAATGGACTTCTCTGGGGAAAACCCAAGATCTTAAGGAAATGGTCCTTATAGAACAATTAAGAGAGTCCATGGCTCCAGACCTGAGAAAGTTTCTCATGGAACAAGGTGCAGAGAGACTGGGTGAGTTGCTAACTGTTGCAGAAAGGTATCAGGCGGCTCAAGCAGAAGTATCAGGTAATAAAAAGAAACAGGTGGAAAATTTTAGGGCACCACAGAACTTTAATAAATTTGATCCTAGGGATCATAACAAAGGTAAGCACCAATTTGATAGGCCACGGTATGACAATAAAAATAAAAACCCACAATTCGATGAAAGGAAATATGATGAAAGAAAATCTTTCAACCAAGGGAAAAGGTGGTGTAAAAATTGTAAGATGAACAATCATGACACTGACCATTGTAGAAGGAAACCTCCTCATTGTGCTGCTATGACATCTGGGAAAAAGGAAAAAAAACGGTCAAACCTGCAGAACTACAGGAACCATACCATCCCCCAGTGTATGAAGATGTCATTTGTAATGGTGTCACTATAAGATGTTTATATGATACCGGTTTAGATTACGATTCCGTTGTGAGTTCTCACCTGGTGCAGGCGGATCAATACACCACAGAAACAGTGGAGATTCAAACTGCAACCAAGGATGTAGCTACCATGACACTTCCCGTCGCCCGGATAAAGGTGAAAACGCGATATGTGGAAGGAATCATAAAAGCAGCAGTGATAAATGAGCCAATCTACCCTCTGATATTGGGGTGTAGATATGTCTTCTTGGGGAATCCCAAGAGACCTGTGATATTGGCAACAGTGCAGACCAGATCACAGTCTAAAAAGGAGGAGGATAATCCAATAAATACTCATCCAGATGAGATGAGAAAGGCACAGGCGGAGGACAAAACACTCAAGCCGTGTTTCAAGAAGTTGCTCAAATCACATACACCTCCAGGCAAGGGAGAATTTTATATGAAGAACAAGCTGATTTATAGGAAGGCTGGATCTGAATCCAATGGTCACGGACAGCTGGTCCTTCCCACTTCATATAGGACTAAAGTGTTGGAACTAGGGCACGCGATTCCCTTCAGTGGTCATATGGGGATCAGCGCAACAGGACAGCGAATAGCTTGTCACTATTTCTGGCCAGGAATAACTGAAGATATCAAACGATATGTAAAATCCTGTCCAGAGTGCCAACGAGTAGCACCTAAGCATTGGACTGCACCAGCAACTCTGGGAGAAATGCCCATAGTGGGAACACCCTTTGAGAGAGAGTTGCCGTGGATCTTGTGGGACCTCTCACTCGAACTAAGAGAAGGAACAGCTACATTCTGACTCTGGTGGACACTTGTTCTATGTGGGGAGAGGCGGTAGCCCTGTCATCGATTGATTCTAAACATGTGGCAGAGGCATTACTCACAATTTTCACAAGGTTAGGTTTTCCCAATCAAATCTTGACTGATAATGGCTCTCAGTTCAAGGGGAAACTAACTGAAGAAGTTTTCAGGATCTTCCAGGCCAAACACTACCATTGTAGTGTGTATCATCCCCAAGGGAACGGCCAAGTGGAAAGATTTAATGGCACCTTGATGTCAATCCTGAGAAAGTTGGCACACGAAAAACCAGATACATGGGATCAGTACCTTCACGCCGCCCTCTTTGCTTATCGGGAGGTACCCCATAGTTCAACCGGTATGGCCCCGGCAACATTATTGTTTGGAAGGCCAATAAAAGGTCCACTTGAAGCACTGTTAAGAACGTGGACGGATGAAAAAGCAGAGGAAAATATTACATCCTCATACCAATATGTAAATGAGCTGACCACTCGTTTAAAAACTGGCTGGAAACTTGCCAATGAAAATTTGAAACAAGCCAGGAAGAAACATGCTGCTTATTATAACAGGAAGGCAAAAGACAGAGATTTGGCTGTGGGAGAGAAGGTACTGCTTCTTTTGCCCGGAAATCAGAATAAGTTACAAATTGGATGGCAAGGTCCATATACAGTTCTAGAGAAGGTGTCTAGAACCAATTATAAGATAGATAAGAAGGGGAAAGAAAAAATCTATCATGTGAATCTCCTGAAGAAATATTTGGAAAGAGAACATCAGGAAGAGACACACTTGCTAACCTTGTCCATTGCAATGGAGATGAAGAAGGAACCACTTTCATCATTTGAATATCCATTACACCCCTGTGAGACAGCGGCACAGGTGAAAATCAGTACGCATTTAACGAAAAATCAGAAGGAGAGAGTGCAACAGGTTCTAGATAATCATACAGAGGTGTTAACAGATCGACCGGGGCATACAAACTTATTGGAATATGATATGAAACTGATAGACCCCACACCTGTCTGTATGAAGCCTTATTCGATTCCTTTTGCTAAGGAAAAAGCTTTGAAGGAAGAGATAGACTATTTGTTGAAGGAAGGAATTATTTCACACAGTGAATCTTCGTATAGTTCCAGTGTTGTACTTTTAAGGAAACCCTCTGGAGAACATAGACTCTGTATAGATTACAGAAGACTGAATGCTATTACAGAAGGACAAGTGGATCCATTGCCGGATACAAATCAGTTGTTTGCCAGACTAAATAAAGCTAAGTATTTCTCAAAAGTGGATTTGAGTAAAGGATACTATCAAATTCCAGTAAAGCCTGAGGTTAGACCATATCTAGCTTTTAGTACATCAGAAGGACACTATGAGTTTAACAGATTGCCATTTGGATTGAAGAATGCACCTAGTGTCTTCTCTAGAATGATGAGAAAATTATTGGACCCTCTGAATAACCCATGCATTACAAATTTCATGGATGATATCCTTATAGCAACAGAAACCTTTGAGGAACACATTGACTCTCTGAACATGCTGTTTAATCGACTTAGGGAAGCGAATTTAACAGCCCGACCAACCAAATGTTGCGTTGGATGTAAAGAATTGGAATTTTTGGGACACACAGTTTATCAGGGAAACATGACCCCTGACCCAAAAAAATTTAGAAAAACTAAAGAAAGCCCCGAGACCACAAACCAAGAAAGACGTGAGATCCTTTGTCTCATTATGTGGTTTCTACCAAAAGTATATCAAAAACTTTAATTCCATATGTGCACCGTTAACGGATTTGACACGTAAAGGACACCCAGATCGAATTACATGGACACCACAATGTGAAATGGCTTACCAAGAATTGAAGGAAAAGCTCACAAGTAAACCTATTTTGAAACTACCTGACTTAAGTCAGGAATTTGTAGTAAGGACTGATGCCAGTAATATTGGGTTAGGTGCAACTCTGCTACAGAAATCAGATGCATTGGATGGGGAATTAAGCCCAGTGGCATATGCTAGCAGAAAGTTGAATAAAGCTGAAACCAACTACTCAACTAGCGAAAAAGAATGCCTTGCAGTAATATGGGCGATAAAGAAATTCAATATTTATCTGTATGGGAAGGCATTTAAGTTGCAAACGGATCACAAACCCTTGTCGTTTCTAGCACAAGCTAGGCATGAGAACACTAGATTACTCCGTTGGTCATTATTGCTACAGCCATTTGAGTTTAGCATAGAGTATATAAGTGGAAAAACAAATCTGGGAGCGGATTTTTTAAGCCGCCATCCGTGTGATGAGAATCACCGTAAGCCCCAGAAATAATAATAAATTTTTCTATGTGTATATAGAATTATAGACTGACATATAACGTCTGTTTTAAGAGGGGAGGATTTGTCGTGAGAAATTCTAATCCACATATATAAATTAAAAAGTAAATGTAAAGCCTAACAAATAAATTCTATAAAAGGAAGAAGAATGGTAAAGAACAGTGCTGTCACAATGACAGTACTCGAAATCCCCTTTGTTTTATGCTTCGTCTGCAAATTGTAACGTTTCCACGTTAAATATAAGCCACTGCATAAATACATGCGTTTCCACAACCCAATAAAACGTGTACTGCAGTTCTAAGAAAAACCTTGAGATACGCAAGTGATTAATGACCTAAATTAATCCTAACATTAATTATACTACGTTACCAAAACGAACGAACAGATGGACTAAGATGGAAAGAAGGGAGGGCTGAAGGCAGCAACGCAAGCAACACTAAACACGCGTCTCGCTATATTAATGCCACCCCTAACACGCGTGTAAGGCCACATGCACTAACTTTATTTCAGACGGACAGTGATAAAAACACTACCCTTCCCAGAGTTAGGTTTTAAAAAAACCTGAAAAACGCTTATTAGGAAAGATGACATTAGATGGATTTACGTTTGAAAACATGACAGTACCCAGACACCACATGGGGATTGAAGTGAACAGGAGGTGGTAGAAAATGCACATTTTGAACGCAGCCACCTAGCTCCCTTAGATTGAGATATTTGGATTCCTTAGGGCTTGCTGACACAGAATATGTTAAGTGTTACGCAAATAGTCCAGGAATTAATAAATTATAGGCAAAAGAAAATAATGAGGGTGTCAGACAACCTAAAAACTCGGAGTCGCTCAGTGGCAGAATTTTAGACCACCATTGTACGGAAATAGGCCACAAGTTACATTTGAATTGATTGGAGGGAATGATATGTAAGGCTAAACACGATTAGTCGGACTATAAATGCTATCTTTTGTTGTCAAGGGAGACGGAAGTAAGAGTACTTTTTTTCAAACGATGGGGTAGAAATGGCCTGATTGGTTAGGTCTGTTAATATAGTTAATTGATAGCGTTAGTTCGAGACCACTAGTTCAAATAAGCTTGATAAAGCAACAGTGCGTTGAAGCCAGCTCATATTTTTGCTAAATAAAAGCCTGTAACATAAGCAGATGGGAATTTGTGCCAGTATTTGTGCCTACATTCATTGCTAGTCAACGTATCTGTGTTTATTTCCTTGAATTGTGGGACTGTGGTCCTAGTTATTGAAGCCGCACCTGGTCTGAGCATTTGCTTAATCCAGAGGCTACAACATACTCTTTGGTCCCTGTAGTAACCAGTGAGGTGTCTTCAGAACCAGTGAGGTGTCTTCAGAACCAGTGAAGAAGTCTAGCAGAGGAGTCTTTGCCTGCCGCCATCACGAAAGTTAAGCCCTTCGTGGCCAACAGAGCTCAACAATTTGTACCACCTCCTCTTAAAATGAATTGTATTAATTAAAGAGGGGTAATTAATTGTTTTAATGACAGGAACTGAGAACATCACCAATACTAGTTCCAACAGAAACAAACACATGCAGTCATGATGTCTAATAAGAATCTATCTTGAAGAACAAAACCAGTATTACCTCATATTACCACATCACAACTCACACACATAGATTACTAATATTGTATGTCAATGCAAAGACCACATTTATATCTGTGTACATAATATTTGTAATTACATGTTATAATATTGTCTGGTTCACTGTGTAGTTGAATCAGGATCACTATTGTAGAAAAAATCAATACATCTGTATATATCTGAAATTTATCATTGAATCTTTTAAGATAGTCTTCTAGAGTGTTGACTGTTTGTGAGTGTCACAGTGTTGTCAAGTGTGGTGGAATAATTAAATTGTTTATCTGTTTGTTGTTGTGGTGACTTACACTTCATCATTTGCATAACCCTAGACATATAACGTTGCCAACACAATATTCCAGAATAATTCTGACTGAGATATAAATATGTGGCAGTAAGTAAGGTTATCTGTAAAACACTACACATATTAGATACAGATACCTTCACAGCTGATCTCAGTCAGTACACTAAGTCCCTATAAATATTTATATCATCCCACTTTACCACAATGGCAAGGTACCTCAAGCAACTCATGTTGCACATCAATCTTTTTCCCATGTTAGTGACAATGGTCCTACTTATATTGGGAAGGGTACATATTCTTGTACCTTGTTAGTTAGCAATCTGCCACAAGGTACTACATGGCAGACACTTAGTAATTTCTTTAAGTACACGGCAGACGTGAAGTTTGTGCGTCTGTTGCCACCTACCAACAACAGGTATGGTGAAGCTCTGGTTACATTTCGTAACAATAGAGAGGCTTGAATGGTTATCGAGCATGATAATGGTGCTTACTTTCACCACCATTGTCTAAAATTACAATTAGTACCTGATTCTGCATCACGCAGATAACAGGTTACATTAACACTGTTCGAACATCGTTGATGACTCAGCATAGTCAGTCATCATCATTTTTTTTTCTTTCTTTCCTAGTAATCTATTTGTACATATATTAGTTAAGGTATACTCTTCTATTAGGTGACACTTTTGCTATCTTGTCTACTATGTCACTTTGTAGTTCTGTCTTTATTTGTTTTACCATGCCTACAATAGACAGTAACGTGATTGACTGTTCTAACTATGCTCAGCCAATGCAGCATAAGTTTCGTATAT
Organism: Oreohelix idahoensis; assembly: GCA_024509875.1. Lineage (NCBI taxonomy): Eukaryota > Metazoa > Mollusca > Gastropoda > Stylommatophora > Oreohelicidae > Oreohelix > Oreohelix idahoensis. The sequence goes on from JAMPIV010002038.1 coordinate 401,927, forward strand.
CGTCTATTTGTCTGTATAAAAGACATGCTGCTGAAGACGACATGGATTTAATCAATGCGCTCAAAATTAATAGGGAACATTTTTATTAAATACCTCCTAAACTTGAGGTAAACATGTGCTACTAAATTGTACACAAATATATCTCCATCAGATGCAGGCAATTTTCTACAGCATTGACGTTTGAATTCAAGGTCTTACAATCGTTTAACAGAATTTCAAGTTCTACTATCGTGACAGTCCCAATTCCACGAAGAACGATGTTTTCAAATTTCGTTACCGATACTATCAAATATATCACGAGTTTACGGGATGTCAAGTCAAGCACGTCAATAATAGATGGCGGGAGCCGCGCTAGCGTAGTGGTTACAACACCGCTCTGGCGACCGGGTGATACAGGATCAAACCCGGGCGACGGCATTTGAGGATTTTTCGTCGACCGGGATTTGGACTGGATTAACTCGAGACCTGGCGAGAACATTTGAAGGAGTGTCGTCGACCAGGGACTGGCGGCTCCTGAGCCGACCCAGCTGCAATGGGTACCTCCGAAATCGGCGAGTATTTGCCTGAATGGCGAGGGACACCTGTCTCTGTACAAGAAATAAAGGGATACTCACGTAAAATCAATGTCAGGTTAGACATAAAAATAATAACCTGAGATTTCGCCTCGAGTATTAGCGGGCGAACGCAAAAAAAAAAAAAAAAAAAAAAAAAAAAAAAAATAATAGATGGCGACAGTTAACGACTCAAATGCTGTGTACTGCTACTTGTTACATAACGGACGTGATTATGATCCGGTCACAAATAAATAACATTTTCGAAATCCTACGGATGTCGATTTATGAACACTGATACTCTTCGAATGAATTAACAAAAGTACTGTTAACAAGAGACAGAATCCTATCGTTAAACTCTCGACCAGTGAATGAAACGTCGACTACAATTCAAATAAATGATTATTAGAGACATGCGTCATATGAAATGAATAAAAGCAAGAGACATTGTGTTCGTATTTACGCTGGGACTTTGGTTAGTGTCCATTCATGCTACAACTAGTTGCAACAAAGTCGGAAAGAATATCTGAATTCAAATTGGACAAATTTCGTTATGTGACATGACTAATTGAACGTTATAAAACTTAAATTCATTCAGGATCGGAACAGTTAAACAGTTTTCGAATGGAACTTTCCGTAGATCCTTATGGAAAATAACGACGTCTGGATCGTCATATCCAAGATTACTTAGTTCTAGTTATTGATTGAATTAATAAAGAAATAAAATTAAATTGAAATGTGAGAAAAATAAAAATTATGAAAATGAACTATGAAAAAAAATGTGTAACAAAGAAAACAAATGAATCTCACACAATGCTTAGATAATATTCTTAGATGTAATTAGTAATATGATAATGATATAATATATTATTTAATTAATTAAGTTAAGTATTTAGTAACACAAATATTTAATTTCAAAAATACCACCTATTGATTTTATACCTTAGTTTTCTACATTTCACTTGTCTTTGCTCCTCATTTGTCTTTTTCTTATGACATCTTCTTTCACTTTCGTTAATTAGATTGTCAAAAATTTGATTATTTACACATACACTATGAGTAATTAGTTTAATTTTAATTGGTTATAATAATTTCATGACATCTCACTTTCGTACTTAGTTAACACTTACGTTAATTAATTAGTTAATTATTTTATGACTGTTGACAATCCTTTGGGTTATTTAATTTACATGTATAGCATGACTGTCAATATGTTACATGATTATATATTATCGACATGACCACGACACTGTTCTAGACAGAACATCGTAGGCCATATGTCGGGTTTTTGGTTAAATTTTTTTTTTTTAATGTTTGAGTAAGATAGTTCAAAAAAAAATCTATCTAATAGATTTTTTTTTTCCCCCGGCGTGCAGGGAATTGTTATGGTATTTTATTGAAGTCGTCTGCTATAGTTGGCAGAGTGCTACTTCTAGGGTCACAGCGTTTAATATAATTGGATGTTAAGAATTCACGGACTATTGAACGCTATATACACGATCGATTTATGACGTGTTAGCGTTGATAGGTCATGCATCGTGACTTAGATACGAGACCCTTTTTACGTTGACCATCAAGCTGTGAAGACGCGTCCTATATTCGTCCAGTGTTAGGCATTGTATTGCCACATATTTATATAAGTGCTTCGAAGTAGGGACTCAGGGTCAGTCCAAGCTATATGAATCAAATAATATAATAGGTTAGTAGATAACCTACTTCAAGGAAGATTATTTCAGTCCATAATATTATATTTATCAGATGCATACGCTCATTGTCGGCCGTTGGAAACCCCAACCGCGCGTGCACACAGCTATGATGTTCTGGCTATGTTAATTCGTTTTACTGGACACGGACTGAGATTATGATACGGATTCAAATGTATTTTATTATAGATGTATGCTATCAATGAATAATACTTGTGATGTCTTCATCCGTTGTTTCGTCAAATAAACGTTTGGACTCAATTAAGGACTTACCCACATTACTTCGATTACGGTTGGTTACTTCGACTTGAGATATTGATTGTTGTTTGACCTGATGAACTCTTCTTCATATGAAGTTTATGCTAATGATAATCAGGTTCGTACGGAACCAATGTCTCCTTGGACCCTCATTAATTAACAAAAACCATTTGTATTGACTTTAACTGAGATGATGATGAATAAGAAAAGCATACATATTCAACTAATAATAATAGAATGAGAAACGCAAACAATCGAACGAACCCCCGCAACAGTGACCTATTACTCTTACGGGTCCTACAGGCAGCATGATGCAACAAGACCATACCAAAGGACTGGGAGATTGCCATCATAACACCAATTTTCAAAAAGGGTGACAATCGATAATGTGGAAACCATAGAGGCATATCCCTTCTCAGTGTCCCTGGTAAAATCTACTCTAGAATCCTAGAGCAGAGACTCCAACGCCTAGCCGAGCCACAAATGGATGAGGTCCAGTGCGGATTCCGAGCAAACCGAAGTACTCAAACCTAATCTTCACACTCAGACAGCTGAGTGAAAAGGCCCTTGAGTATAAGAGTGAGATCCATCTTTGTTTCATAGATCTGGAAAAGGCATTTGACAGGGTCCCCTGGAGCAAACTTTGGGACTGTTTGGCAAGGAAGAACATTCCAGCACCTCTGATTCATGCTATACAGAGCTTCTACAAGTCTTGCAGAAATTATGTGAGGACAGCAAACCATAAGTCAGAAGAGTTCAGGACCACCACTGGTGTAAGACAAGGTGATATCCTGTCACCTTATCTTTTCATACTCCTCATGGACGATGTTATCAAGTCATGTAAGGAGAGAACAAGAAAGTATTCAGTGGGGTACTGGAAGATGAGACAGGTCTATATTTCGGAGCTGGCATTTGCTGATGATGTTGCCCTGATTGCTAAATCAGAGGCACATCTCCAATCCAACCTGCAAGTCTGCAAGGAAGAGCTGGAGAAGAGAGGGATGGTCATAAGTAGCTCTAAAACAAAATCCATGGTAATATCATGAGAAGAAAGAAGACATCAGATTAAGCTGGGAGAACAGGTCCTGGAGCAGGTCGACCACTTTAAATATCTCGGAGCTATTATAGACCAAAAGGGAGGCATCAAAGAAGAGTTGGCCACTCGAAAAGCAGCAGCTGGGAGACTTTTTCAGGCCATAAATCGAGGATTCCTCAGCAAGAGAGAGGTTGGTAAGAAAACGAAGATGGCTGTATACCACTTCACCTATGTCCCAGTCTTGACAAATGGATGCGAGTCATGGGCAATGACTACAACCCATAAAAGCCAGATTCAAACCTCAGAAATGAGGTATCTGAGGAAGGTGGTTGAAGTAACAAGAAGAGACATGGTCCGCAACCAAGATGATACGTCAAGGCCTAAAATCCCACCCCCTGCAGACCCAAGTAGAACAGTCCCAACTAAGATGGTTTGGCCATGTCTGCAGAATGGGAGAAGATCGGCTACCAAGACAAGCATGGGAAACAAAGAGCCAGGGATCCAGACCCCCAGGATGACCCAGAGTCCGCTGGGAGGACAACATTAGACAATCTTTGAAGGACCGAGGACTAGAATGTAACCAGGCCAGGAGGAAGACAGCCGATAGGATAGTCTGGCACTCTCTCTTCCAAACCTCTACACCTCACGGTAGAAGGGGAACGACTAAGTAAGTAAGTATGACTAAGATTTAAAAGAAACAAATTTATTTTTTAAAGATACACGCACACATTTGCCATCACCGGTGTCAATACCTTGTCGAGGTATGGCGGCTTGCGTACCCTGATTGCCCCCAGAGCTATGCCAGAGGGAGTTTTACTCCTGGAAGGTTCTACCAAGCTGGACAGGTTTGCGCGGGCAGGGGTCAGACAAAAGTAGACACCCTGGTCCTCCAGGTTGGGGGTTTTAGCATAGGGCTGACACCCCTGTCTATGTAAAAAAAAATCGAAGTTACGGAAACAACAACGAAAGAACAAACTTTGCTGCGGGGCGGACATCCGGAGTCTGAAGCTCGAATGACTGTCAGTGGTGAAAGTCGAAAGGAAACCACTGACACGAGAACGGACGTCCTGACCGCAAAACATGATACAAGAATCGGATTTTGGAATGTCAGGACAATGAATGAGACGGGTAAACTAAAACAGGTCACGGCAGAAATGAGAAACTATAGGTTACACATTCTAGGGATAAGCGAGAGCAGATGGACAAGGGCAGGAAAAGTTAAAACAGCAACAGGAGAAACAGTACTTTACTCTGGAAGAGAGGATGGACAGCACAATGAAGGTGTAGCCATTATTCTACAGAAAGGAACAGAAAGGACATTACTGGAATGGAAACCCATCAATAACAGACTGATAAGATTAAGATTGAGAGGTAGATTCACCAATACTACAATAATACTCGTACAATGCTATGCACTAACGAATGACAGCGATGAAGAGGTCAAGGATGAATTCTATCAACAACTGCAGAAAGAAATGGAAGACACACCTAGATATGATCTTATTATAGTAATGGGAGACCTCAATGCAAAAGTTGGTACACACAATACATATAATGAAAGAGTAATGGGGAAATGCGGCAGCGGAACAGCAAACGAAAATGGGGATAAACTAATACGTTTCTGTAGTATTAACAACCTGGTCATTGGAGGAACACTTTTCCCAATAAAGAAATTCACAAATTAACATGGGAATCACCAAATGGTCAGGACAGAAACCAGATAGATCACATCATGATTAATGGTAGATGGAGACATGCATTACAAGATGTGAAGGTAAGAAGAGGTGCAGATGTGGGAACTGATCACCATTTAGTAGTAGCAAAACTGAAAGTGAAACTAAGAAGGGCTGGACCAACTGTAACTACACAGAAAAGGTTTGACATCAGCAAATTGAAGGACCACCTTACCAGAAAAGCTTTTGCGGCTGACATAAAGAAACGATATCAATTTGCCAAAAGTCAGGAAAAGACATTGACTGATGATATAGACCAGAAATTCAACACCATTTCAACAATATATAGGAAAGCAGCAAATCATGCTTGGGATTCCAGGAAAAGAAGAAGCAAGACTGGATAACACCAGAAACATTAAACACCATAACACTGAGAAAGGTAATGAAAAGAAAGAAAACAGAAGCGAAGTCCCCCGGGTTAAAGCAACTATATAGCAAACAGTACAGTCAGCTGGACAAGGAAGTTAAACGCCAAACCCGAGCCAACAAAAGGAATTTCCTAGACGATCTTGCAAGACAGGCAGAAGAGGCAGCACTGAGAAATGAACAAAGCACAGTATACAAAATAACTAAATTCATCAGCGGAAAACGAGGTGCAAACAACATTACATTAGTAAGAGATAAGCAAGGAAATCTCATCACGACAGCAGAGGGACAGGAAACAAGATGGGCAGAGCACTTCAAAGAAACTCTGAACAAGGAACCACCAGAGACACAATTGAATGTTCCTGAGGCTGAAAACGATCTAGATGTAAATACAGACACTCCACGAAAAGAAGAAATCATCACAGCAATCAAAGGGTTAAAGAATGGAAAAAGCTCCTGGCCATGATAACTTAAATGCAGAGCTATTTAAGACAGACCCTGAGCTAGCAGCAGAACTATTAGAACCACTATTTGCACAAGTCTGGAAAACAGGGACAACACCATCAGAGTGGAACAAAGGAATAATTGTCAAATTGCCCAAGAAGGGAGATCTTGCAGACTGCAATAATTGGAGAGGAATCACTCTTCTCTCAGTTCCCAGCAAAATACTAGGCAGGATAATTATACAGAGAATTTCAAAAGCAGTAGACTACAAACTGAGGAAAGAACAAGCAGGATTTAGAAAGAACAGAAGATGTGTGGATCATATATTCACTCTCAGGAACATTATAGAGCAGTGCTCAGAATGGCAAAGACAGCTGTACATTAATTTTGTTGATTTTGAAAAGGCTTTTGACAGCATACATAGGGACAGTTTATGGAAAATTCTGAGGGCTTATGCCATTCCAAGCTGCATAGTGTCAATCATAAAAAGCCTCTATGCCAACTTTACATGTAGTGTTGGGCAGAGCAACCTAACCTTTGAGGTGAAGACAGGAGTACGACAGGGATGCCCCTTATCAACAACTCTATTTTTAAGTCATAGACTGGGTGATGCGCCAGACAACAGAGGGCAGTCCAAGAGGAATAAGATGGACTACATTTTCTACATTGGAAGATCTGGAATATGCAGATGACACTGCACTACTAGCACATTCACATCAACACATCCAGAAAAAACGGATAGGCTTAATAAGTGCTTAATAAGTATAGCCAGCAGGTGGGCTCGAACATCAATTTAAAGAAGTCAGAGGTCATGACGCTCAATGTGAGCAACCCTGAGCCCATATCAGTAAGGAATCAGCAACTGGTACAGACAGACACCTTCACATACCTAGGATGCATAGTTACACCAGACGGCGGGGCAGGCAAAGACATCAACATCAGAATGAATAAAGCAAGAACAGTCTTTTTTAGCCTAAACAACATCTGGAAGTCCTCTCAATACAGCACAAGCACAAAATTAAAATTATATCAGAGCTGTGTGCTCTCTGTGCTTCTCTATGGTGCGGAATGCTGGAGAGTTACAGAGTAGGAAATGTCGAAATTGTCCTCTTTTCACACAACATGCCTAAGAAAAATTCACATCTTTTGGCCGAATACCATCACCAACCAAGATCTGCTTACTCTGAGCAAGCAGAAGGACATGCACACCATCATAGCTGACAGACGCTGGAGCTGGGTTGGCCACGTCCTCAGAAGAGACCCAGATGCCATCACAAGAACAGCTATGCTTTGGACCCCTGAAGGAAAACGAAAGAGAGGCTGACCAAAAACAACCTGGCAGAGGACTGTGGAGGCTGAGATGCAATGAATGAACCAGAGTTGGGGCACTGTACGAAGGATGGCCACCGATCGAGCAAAGTGGAATCAATTTGTTGTTGCCCTACAAGTCGCCACTAGGCGTGATGGCCACTGACTGCTTTGACGGTCGGGGGTTAAGGATCTAAGAAGAAGAAGACACTCACACATATATTAACCATTAATAATTACGAGGGAAGGTCAAAAAGTAATGCCTCCTATTTTTTATGTATGTAAATACTGCATTGGTGTGCAAATTGTAAATTTAGCAAAATTCCTCAAACACTCTTCTGCATTGTATAGCATTACCAACCTGTTTCAGTAACAGGTGGCACCACTGTAACAGTTTAAAAATGGCTGCCAAAGACGTTTGGTTAAAACAACGTTATGTCATAGAATGTTGACAGACAGACATAAAGAAACAAGGAAAACCATAGTCATCAACCTCCTGCACCATTACGAAACTGAAGGAGAAGTTTTTATCGATTATTGTGACAGGTGATGAGATTTGGGTTCATTTTTCTGAACCAGAATCCAAGAGGCAGTCAATGGAATGGCATCACACAACATCGCCGACAAGAAAGAAGTTCAAAAGTTCACCATCTGTAGGGAAAGTTATGGCCTCCGTGTTTTGGGATGAGAAGGGTGTGATTCTTCTCGACTTCTTGGAACAGGGAAACACGGTGAATGCAGACCGTTACATTGAAACTTTGAAGAAGCTTAGAGGTCGTCTTCGGCGACTTTACCCATTAAAAGATCAGAGAACAGCACTACTGTTGCACGATAATGCCACGCCACACACCGCTAAACGCACCATTGATGCGATTGCAGAATTTGGCTGGACATTATAACCACATCCCCCGTACAGTCCTGATCTTGCACCTTCTGACTTCCATCTGTTTGGACCACTGAAAGAAGATCTTCGCGGACATCACTTTGAGGACACCGAGACCCTTAAACGCGCCTTACGCCAGTGGTTTAGGAAAAAGGACACAAATTTTTACCGTGCGGGGATACATGCCCTTGTGAGAAGATGGAAAAAAACTGTAACAAATAACGGAGACTACATTGAGAAATAAATTTTTGAAGTTCAGACTTGTGGCTACATTTCAATGTGAATTTTATCTGTTTTCTTGCCTATTGAATGAAACTAAAAATTACGAGGCATTACTTTTTGACCGTCCCTCGTACCAAATGTCATACTGGTTCTAGCATATGGGGAATGCTTGTATTTAATCAGAGAAGTGCGTTTAGCTTCAATGACACTGTCATTACATCTGATGAGGCATCAAATCAGTCATTTGACTGCACCAACTTCCTCCCAAAAGTGGAATTTGTTTCCACAAGTAAGATTACATATACCATAAAACATTTTTAAAATTGACAGGAAAACGTGAAACAAAAATCAGGATCATAAGGAACACAAGAAAAGAACTGGACTGATGTAGCCAGTGAAAAAATGTTGTTAAAGATATGTATACTTCACAGAGAACTTAAAGGCCATAAGGAAAAAAGCAAAAAATTACACGTACCATTATGATTACTTTGAACATCTTCTTTTTGAGTTCCTCTGACTTTTTTGACAGCAAGTCATAACTGACAATGTTAATTATCCCAGACGTTGCACTGGTCTTGCCTGTCTCAACTACATTTATGTCACACGGAGCAACGCTTGGAAGCCATTTGCAGATTTGCTAAGAGTAAGAAATACAAGGGGGAAAAAACATGCTCTTTTATCATTTTTGTTGACAGCCTGGGAGCTTATACATGGATAAATATACAACAATAACATATTTTTAAAATCCTTCCTTGTAAACACATCTAATATTATTATCATAATTACCTTTTTTTTTGAAATACAAACCACCACCTCCCATATACATACTTCTTCTTCTTCTTTGATCCTTAGCCGCCGACCGTCAAAGCAGTCAGTGGCCATCACGCCCAGTGGCGTCTTGTAGGGCAACAACAAATTGATTCCACCTTGCTCGGTCGGCAGCCATCCTTCGTACAGTGCCCCAACTCTGGTTCATACTTTGCATCTCAGCCTTCACAGTCCTCCGCCAAGTTGTTTTTGGTCGGCCTCTCTTTCGTTTTCCTTCAGGGGTCCAAAGCATAGCTGTTCTTGTGATGGCATCGGGGTCTCTTCTGAGAACGTGGCCAACCCAGCTCCAGCGTCTGCCAGCTATGATGGTGTGCATGTCCTCTTGCTTGCTCCGAGTAAGCAGATCTTGGTTGGTGATGGTATTCGGCCAAAAGATTCGGAGAATTTTTCTTAGGCATGTTGTGTGAAAAGAGGACAATTTCGACATTTCCTTCTCCGTAACTCTCCAGCTCTCTGCGCCATAGAGAAGCACAGAAAGCACACAGCTCTGATATAATCTTAATTTTGTGCTTGTGCTGCACTGAGAGGACTTCCAGATGTTGTTGAGACTAAAAAAGGCTGTTCTTGCTTTGTTCATTCTGTTGTTGATGTCTTTGCTTGCTCTGCCGTCTGGTGTCACCATGCATCCTAGGTATGTGAAGGTGTCTGTCTGTTCCAGTTGCTGATTCCTTACTGATATGGGCTCAGGGTTGCTCACATTGAGCGTCATGACCTCTGTCTTCGTTAGATTGATGTTCAAGCCCACCTGCTGGCTATACTTATTAAGTCTATCCGTTTTTTCCTGGATGTGCTGATGTGAATGTGCTAGTAGTGCAATGTCATCTGCATATTCTAGATCTTCCAATGTAGAAAATGTAGTCCATCTTAGTCCTCTTGGACTGCCCTCTGTTGTCTGGCGCATCACATAGTCTATGACTGTTAAAAATAGAGTGGTTGATAAGGGGCATCCCTGTCGTACTCCTGTCTTCACCTCAAAGGTTAGGTTGCTCTGCACAACGCTACATGCATATACATATATATATATACTTTTGAATTTGACATACAAATAATACAAACATTAATACACATAAAGATCTTTATACAATTTTAGATATATAATTTTCTGTATTTATTATTAAATATTCTTGAATATTGTTTTGTTTTTCAAATAAACTTGATTGACAAATTATTATATTTTTAATACTCAATTTAAGCCCTAACACTACTTTTGTTGAGCTCCGCATATGTGACACAGTAACAACAAACATGTCACAAATTTTCAGGCACAACAAACCAAATAAAGACAGTACAGAATTATGACTGCAGAAAATACAACGTATCTTTAAAAATAGATTTTAATGCATTCTTAGAAAAAAAACCAATTTGATTCTTTGATCTCTTAAAATATTAAAAGGTCTGTTATTTAAACATAATGTTCCAACCTTCAATATCACACCAAAACAATTGATTCTATAACAGTGTGCCACAAATATACATGCATTACATAGAGGCAGAAAAGCAAAATGAAAGACAATTCAATGCAGTAATACACACATTGTAAGCTTACATAATACTTTGAAAAGACCAAAAATTTAATATTTTTTAATAAATTGTAAAAAGAAAAACGTACGTTAAATACACCATCCTAGCTCATACAAGTGTATGAAACTCACAAATCATCGTTAACATAAAATCTTACACAATGCCTTTTACTGATTACATCATCATGTAGAGGACAACCATTATTACAACACACAAAAAGACGTGTCAATAACTCCATGAACATACAAATACACATATGAGATATATATATATATAATAATACCTGAGCCCAGTCATATCGGAGAGAGGAAGGAGATACTATCAGAAGTGGCCATTCTTTGCGATAGTAACCAGCAACACAAATTGCCTGCAACGTCTTGCCAAGACCCATTTCATCAGCTATCAGGAGCCTGCCATTGTGGTGTATTGCACAACTGCAGGAGCAAGATATCAAAGAATGAAAACAAAGGTGTTATTCTACCATTTCGATAATTTCAAATTATTTCTCTGGGCAAAGAAATTATTACTGAAAAAAGGTTAAAAAATTAAACTATGGAAAAATTAACACTTTTTTAATTTAAAGGTTTTCAATCCATTTTTTTTTTTTTCTGGTCCAGGAATGAAAGTCTAAGAGCTTACAAGTTTACTACCATATTGTGTGACTTAAACATACAAATCCACAACTAAAACAAGTGGTAATTTTTTTTATTGGATGTTGCCCTGGCACACAGAAGTATCTAACATGCAAAAATCATCTTCAACATACAATTTTAAAATCATGACACTACCAGTACTATTTTTCTTTATTCTTTGCTGACATTTGTTGAGTGTTTTATTCCAAGCAACAACAAAAAATTTAAGTTACGCATTTACTGCAAGATAAAACCTTAGAGAATTAGTGTATTAAGTATTTAATAACTTAAATTTACTTATAAATTTGGTGTAATTTATTTACTACACCAATAAGGCGAATACGACAAAACCATTAAGACATGAACATTTCTTTTATACTTCAAGAAAACATACTAACTGAAATTATCATGAACTGAAATAAAGTCTGTGAGTCTGCTACAAAATATTTGCTATTTTATGATGTAAAAACAAATTGTGATGTTTCACATAAAATTTCTAGTAGAATAATAGTGATACTATAAAAGCTTAAGCCAATAGACAGGGAAATTACAAGACAAGAGCAAAGTAGGATGTCCACAAGAGTCAAGGTTTAAAAAAAATCAAAAGAAAAGGATACTTTAAAAAAAAAAGGATAATCTGTCATGAAAGAAAGTGGAAGAAGTAGCCCAAAGATTGTTATTGTTATACAGAATTGACATTATTGCACTCCGGGCAAACCCATAGGTGCTCAGTCTCCATCAGTAAATGTCGAAGAGTATGAATGCTAACTGTTCCTGTAGCTCGCTGGTTGTACACATGGCTGATGCATCCTCTCATACATCCATTTCTACTAGCCTAACGTTTGATGCCAAATTCCAACAGTCTTAACCTTGATGATTTATCTATTCCAGTGTCATTCTCTAATAGGCGATCATTAACTGCTCTTAGTATATCTCCCTTATCCATATCTAGCGTCCCCACTATGGGTGCTCTTGATGCTAATCTGTCAGCTCTTTCATTACCACATACCTCAGCATGACCAGGACAGTATATCCACACCAGCTCTTGTAGACTGGAAGCTTCTATGAATGTTTTCCATTCATGCCACAACCTATCACTTTGAACCTTCCGAAGCATGGACTGAGAGTCTGACATAATGATAGCCTTTGTTAATGAAGTTTCAGTTATCCACTTTAAGGCTGCAGTAACAGCCTCAGCCTCCATTCTCATGCTAGAAGTTGTTATCTTGTAAGCCCCGCTATGTTCGGCGACGATTCTGCCCTGCACCCAAGCAAAGAAGCCCCAACCGGATTTCTCACCACGGATCACAGATCCATCTGTATTCACAACAGCATCATCATCCCAGGAATGATCATGTATCAGTTGGTTCATTTCCAATTCTGCTTTTCCATTCCCCCAATTTCTACACACTCTGCCAAGGCTGATGATTACATGCTGGTAGTTAATCCAGTTCTCATCTGACATACTCCTCTTCCCCCTTGAATATATTGTCGACTGCGGCTACCTGTTTGATCATTGTCTCTGACTGGGCCAACCATGACATCCCTCTCTTTATTCTTGCTCCCTTAATGTCAGCTATGTTACCATGCAGAGGGTGCCGTTTGTCTGTGGATACTCACATATAGGCTTTTGCTTGGGCCATCGCATATCTGGATTTAATTGACAGCACTCCAAGCATATACCTCATTGTCACAATGGGGGTATCTCGTGTATAGCCCAAGATTATGCGCATCCCTTCATTCTGAAGGAGCACAGTACAACAACTATAGTTGGTCTCCTAGTAGGAAGCCTGCACTAAAAAAGTTCTTGTGATCTTCCAGTGGTAGTTTTCAGCAGCAGTTTTTTACATGACGTTGTCACCAGCCACATGCACAACCTTCACATTAGTAATCTCTGAAATGTGCTACAGAAAGAAGAAAGATGGGGTCCCCAACAATCACTAACACTCTATACAGCACCACTCAACAGCTATAGCACATAAGCAAATCCTTCAACTCTACTCTGGCTGCAAAACAGTGATGAGCTTACCTGCCCTAGTTCCATGACCCCTGAAAACCACATGAGGTAACCGAAAAGATGGAAACATTTCGATTGAAACCATAAGTTTATCCAAAGCCCAAAGAATTAAGTCAAGTAATTACGTCAAGACAAGCTAAAGCTATGTTCAATTTGTATCCTGAGAATGCAGACTTACTTAACACCATCTCGTTGAAAGGGTAACAATGCTTGAGTCAGTTTCTCATCCACATGACTGAGATCAGCATTAGGTACCTCATCCACATCTTTTTTATCTGGAGTAAAGATCTGTAATATCCATCGAGGCAGGCCCTCAATTTCAATGTCAGGTTGAAAGCTGCGTACACCTTTCACTTAAGAGAAAATTGTTAACTTATTATAATTTCTCACTTAACTGTTCACTTTACTGAATTAATGTTAACATTACTTTCAAAATACAAGTAACAGGAAAACATAATTCACCTACAAATAAAAGAATACAATAAAGTGATAGCTTTAAAAATCTGACTGAAACACAGACACAAAAATTACTTTAAATCAAATTTATTTAAAAGCATGTTTACAGCGACACCCCAATGCTGCTGCTTCTTCAAAAGTCTTCAGACATCAGCTTAAATACTACTGAAGAAAGTGGTGATAAGCCTGTGACCGTGCGTGTTGATGGTGTAGATGTATAGTGGATGTTCGATCACTGCCCTGTCAGTGGGTGGTTGATGATGATGGTGATTTTCTCTAAACGAATACAAATAGCTGAGCATAGATGGTGGGTGATTCAACTCGATGGAACAGATTGCACTCTAACAATGATGAACAAAAACGTGCAATGTTTATTTACAGCTATTCAAATTTCATAAATCAGGTGGAAGGGGATTTCTTCTGCCCAACCTTCCACCATAGTATACAACTTTTGTACAGCAGCTTTATTTCATGATCTTCAAAATAAGTTGATAAGTTATATATTCGCTTTATGTCAGAGTTTTATCTTCAACAGACTGTGTGATCATTTGGGTATCTTTACTAAGACTGGCCTACATCACCAGGGTTGACTATTTCTACCAAATTTCTACGCCTCACACATCTAGCAGCTACTACAGTTTATTCATACCTGATAGTCTTGAAACTTGAGAGAAAATCTTGCACTCTTCTTGATCAAAGGAAAAACTGTTCTATATTTGCTTGCTAAACCAGTATCTCTAGCTATCATGATGGCTTGCTGAGCAATCAGGGAGCTCGACAACAGTACATCTTTTGTGAACACAAAAGCAACCAAACCATGGTATGCTGTCTGGGTTCATTCCCTGATAAGTACTCGCCATTCAACTCTTTAACACGTGGGAGAGAAAACAAATTACCATCTAACGCCTATCGCAACTGAATCTGAACTGACTATCTTATTTTCTCTGATTTACCACTATGATTTTAAAATCTCACTACCTCATACTTTGTCACGAACCGTTCACCTAAAACTGCGTGCACTTTACTCTGTACTCACTGTTAAAAACCAAAACAACTCACCCCAAAATACCTAAGGGACATAATAAGAATGTATCTCCCTTTGCTAAATAATTCTATAATCCATCTATTCTTCTCCCCTTCAGTTATTTTATGCAGCGTATGCAAATTTCCAAAACCATAATTACAACATTCCGACTTACTATACACCAAATTCCTGACCTAACTTTAAAAAAAAAAAATCTTCGGTTCGCCCACGACAAACTTGTCTTCCTTTTCTATTGCGCTTCTCGGCCTTTTGGCTAAGATCAAAGTGTCTTAGCCAGGGCCGGGATCACACACAATTCACACATTCTACTAAATAAAGTCAATAGACCTCACTTTGAGCCCCAGAAGGGGTAATTAAAAGAAAAGAAAAAAAAGGCGTGGCTGGCGAGTCCTTTTTCGGGCTTTATGCTAGCAGATAGATAATGTTGGTCCTTTTCAGGACTTAGTATCTATCAACGCTGATCGGGTTAGCAGTCAACAGAGTTGACTTTTTTTTTGGATGGTAAATGCGCTCTGATATAACCACATAGGTTGAAAGGAACACGCCTCGCCAGAAGAAGGCAAAATTTCTCCCCCCTATAAAACTTTGCCAGTCTGACAGCTCTTCATTTCCAGTGATACTTAAAGTTTCTTTACGTCATACAGAATCCTCTGTTTCACAACTCTTCGGATGTCTGCTGCCATTTTCAATGCATCTGTTTCTGCTCTGAAGCTGCTTGAAAAAAGTACCCGTTGATACTGACTATTTTTGTCAGTTGCCTAGTACCAGAAAGATTCCTCCGCCCTCTAGGATTGGTCCCTCATATTGTCGTGTTTTGGTCTGTCTTACACCACGGTCATATTTACCGCACGCAATACTATAGGAAAATGGACCAATACAATAACCAATGAAAACGCTCCATTCTCTAGTGTGTATAATGAAACCTTTTAGGCTTAAAATAGAGGTCCTTTTGTGTAAATGATAGTAAGAATTTATTTAATTTCATAAGAACTAAAGAAGTATCACAGGAAAGGATTATATAATTCATAAACGGAAATGTTACTTTAGAGGTAGGTGTAAAAACTTTCTCGAATAATATTCTAGTAAGATAGAAATATCGAGTAAAAGAGCTGTGTTACATCAGGATAAGTCAAACTTAGCTAGTTAAAGCATGCATACATTTAAATGCACTGTGCAAACTAACTAATTTATAGATAGATTGATACAAAATGATTCACAGTATAATTCCATTTTTAAATGACCAAAATCGGCCCATAAATAAGGAAGATAATTGAAAAACTAGATTTTAAACATTGAACAGAGAGCAGAAATTTTGTCTCATTTTGGAAAATATTACGCCTTTTCTTAACCTGTCACCTCTGTCGCCAGAGGCGTGACTATAAAAGACCTTGCCCTTGGCTAATTGAGGCCACTAACAAATTTAAACCATAGGCTGTATAGAAAGAAGCGGTAAACAGTAATAATATTTTGCCTTTGCCAACTGCATCTGTTGCGCAGACCATAGAAGCCATTAACAGCCTGTGTGTTTTTGCCTGAGGGTTTTATCCTGCAATCAACCTGTAGTATTTGATTTCCCTTTACTCGCTTTGGACTCTGCTGTGCAAGCGCTCGTGGGATCATTGCAGCCAGCCACCATTGTTCAACTGCCTGGCAATTCACTGATGTGTTCGACCATGGCAGGAGAGTGTGGGATTTTCTACTTTGAGAGATAAGTGGCCTTATCTTGTCACTGATCAGTGTTTTCAACTAAAAGATAGCACTACAATAAAATATAAATATATTAATAAATATTGCAGTGGATGATGAGTTTAACTCTTAGTATCCGGCAAGCCCCGTGAAGTGGCGCGGGTTTAGTACCAATTTTACGGCTCGCCAGTTCAAGTGGCGCGCGACGGTAACGATAGCTAAACTAGCGCGTAAAAACGCGGTTTTAGCTGCCGTATAGTAAGAGTTAAGGACAGTATGAATCCACCATCCTATCTTCAGTAAAATCAGTGACATTTTAGTGAATTAAAATTATTCTTCAGTGTAGAAGATAATAGAAACTTTAGTACTAGATTTTGTTTTGATAATTAAAGTTTATATGGTTATTTATTTTATATAATGTAAATACCTTTGAATTTTCCTAACCGAAAAGAGAACCGGTTTAGGTTTATTAAAATGTAAATATGTACTAGTAGACTTGTTGAGATTATTAACATTAAAGTTCAAGTTTTGTTGGATACATGTTTTAGATTGAGAGATTAAATATATTACATACCCCTAGAACAATTTGCCAACATAAACAACTTTACATAATAAATAATAACGCATAATACCAAAGGAGAATCTTCGAAAGGGGCAAATAGATTTTCAGGACATAGCCTTTCAACACCCTGAGGTCTATACAGCTGGATTCTAACCTTGTCAATACACCCTATTTCTTTTCAGAAAAGGGGGTATTACTTGTAAGACCAGTCTTTTACCTGGCACTATCCTGGTATCATCTGATACATCTTTTTGTCCAGGATATCTTACACTTTTATAACATCTCAAACCTTTCGTGACACATATGTCCGCTGTTAAGTTTCTTTAGTATATTCTTATCGGCACTCTAGGTTGTGTCTGCAAATTTGTTTTTTGTTTGCAATTGTAATTCTTAGCCTTGCTTGTAGCTGATTTTCTTTATCTGCACTTTCCATATCAAACAGTGATCAAAAGTAAAACCTGGATACTTTGGGTAAATACAGCCAAGCTTAGATTTTTGCTATTTAGCACTAGTTTGGAGCTCTATTTCAAAGGGAGAACACTGTCTATGTTGTTGTTTATTCGTTTATCTTGACCAGTCATTTTCTAGTCCACTCCCCTAATGATAACAAGGTTTTCTGCACCTGGGTGCTTGCTGTGATGATGTATTCTTCAGTGGTCCACAAATCTTCAGCAGAGAATTAATAGGCTCTTTCTGGGATATTTTCCATAGTATCATTTATAAATATATATACAGAGTGAGTGATAGGATCCCTTCCACCCTTAAGGAACATCCTTTTCCACTGTCATCTTTTCATTAATCTATCCTTGTTCTTTGTACTCTGGCAGTTTTGTTGACAAAGTATTGGCTGATTCACTAGTACATTTTCCTGTGGGCTTCATTCCTGCACAGCTTGACTTTCAATCCATCTTATCATACCTTATTGAATGATTTTCTCAAGATGCACCTGTACCATGCTACCAATGCATATTTATTCTCATAGAAGACATATTCATTGTCCTGAGATGACTGAATCTTCAGGGGGTTTGTATTGTTTGAGTTCTGCTTGCTGAGGGATTAGCAGGTGCTTTTTTTCTAGGTGTCATACTGGCCCAGTGTTTAGCAGCTAAAAAGGCTTATAGTTTTACATTTATTTGGTTCTGTCATCTTCCACTTTCTTGGGAACCAGAACCAAGATGGCATCAATCTAGACCTGAGGTACAATGCTTCTTTTCCAGTTGCAGGTTGGTACTGTTAAAAGTTTCTTTTCACTTCTGTAACAAGATGTGTTAGCATTTTGTTTGTTATTCCATCCTTTCATGATGATTTCTTTTTCTTTATTGACCAGAGAGTCTCTTCCATTTTTTCCACAATTAAATTTGTCATCACTTGCTTTTCAGGAGCACATTTTATGTTGTCAGTCATGGATTAGCTGCTTCTCAGTGATAATGCTGTCCCTATCTGCTGAGGTGTCACTGTGGTTTGCACTTGCAAAGTGTTTCATACCTGCATTTGCTGCTTTTTGTCCGTGAGCATGTTGTTTTATCTTCTTATTCTTCCTCGTTCGTCCTGAAAAGGACGTTGGTTGCGTTGTGTCTGTTTACGCCGGAGCTGTGATATCTGCGCCTTTCGGCCGACACATCTGACTTCAGCACGGCATTTTTTGGGACCGGGTTTGCCTTCCCTCTTTGATCCCTACTCTCTCAGCCAGACTGCAGTGATGCAGCCTGTTTCCAGGACCACCACTTGGAGGTGGAATAGGGTCTTGGTCAGCTCTGGTTCGCTGACCCTGACGCAGGCAGTCAAGCTATGGGTCGCTGACTGCATTCTCTATTGCTGCATCTTTGGGTCCCATATTGTTTTATGATTTTTTGTGCACTCTGTTTTATGATTCTTTTGGGGGGGGGGGGGGGGGGGGGGGGGGGGGGGGGGGGGGGGGGAGAGGGGAAGCCTTGAGAAGGGTGTAAGTTCCTTCATTGTTCACAGCCCTGACTAGGTTCCACAGTTTTCCCGTCTCTAGAGAGTCAGATTTTCAGTTTTTTCCCCTCTTCCATCCGATTTGCTATTCATCTAGTTAAACATTATTTTGCATTTTACAGAGATTTTTTTTTTAATACGAATTTTGGCATCAGGTGTTTGTTCTATCTAACCTACATTTTTGGGTTTTGTTAATTCATCCTCAAGCTGTTGCAGAACTTCAGTTTAGTTTGGTTCATGATCACCCCTTGCCCTTCCAGGAATATTACTGCCTTGTTAAAACTTTCAACCACTGTTTCCATCTTGCTGTTTTGTGTATTAATGGGCTCACAATACTTGTCTGTCAGCAATGAATATCTGTTTCAGTCTACTTGCTTGTGCAATAGTTTCATTGGGGCAACAGTTTTTTTTTAAATGTTTAATTACTTAGTCTTACTGGACTGTAATCACTTTCAAGTGTCCAATTTCCAAAGTGGTTAGAGCGCAGGCATCACATGGAAAAGTTGCCGGCTTCAACTCATGGTATCGTCACACTCCAGTCTACCCAGCTATAAATGGGTACCTGACGTTGCTCTTGAGTTAAGGAAGGAAGAGAGCTGGCCATCCCACCTTTCGATGCTGGACCTAGTATAGTGAAGTCTCTAACACTTTACTCCCCTGCAGCAGTATCTGCTAAGGGACTACCTTTTTTTAGTCACTTTCTGCTAGTTGATCAAACAGGTGTTCTGGTCAATTTTGTGGAGTATGTCCCCTGTGAAAACAGCAAGATCTGGAGTACAATGGTCTGTCATCTTTTGGAGTAGAAACTGGTTTGTCATTGGGTCTGTTGATCAGGGGGACTTGTATCTTTTTTCCAGTCTCCCACCTCATCTACTCTATTATCTGTTTCTATGTATCCTCATCTTTCAGAATGCCCAACGAATTTACCATCGACTATACAGTGGAGGCACTTTATTTCCAAACTGACAAGACATAGGTTTTAGTTTGAACAACCGTATAGACTGAATATATGAATGCTTGTTTCTTTAACTGTTATGTTATATCCTATTATTTCTGCCTGATTGTGGTGTGTACAGATTGTTAGTGCTTAGAGATACTTCACTGCTTGAGAATGAGTTGCATGCATCAGCATACCTCCTTTGTGACTCAAAAGGTCTCATAGCATCTGAGTGAGTAATTTGCGATTTAGTTAAGGTGTGTCTCTTGTATGCATACTACATCAAGCTTTTCTTTATACAGTGTGAGGAGTTAATGTGATTTAGTTTTCAACAGGCCCCATTTAGTCTTCTCTTTGTAACTATAGGAGTTGCACCAGTCTTCTTCTCTTAGTAACTACATGAGTTTGACCAATTCTTCTTCTCTCTGTAATTAGGGGTGCTTAGTCTTGTTCTGTAGGTAAAGTAATTGCGGGTTTTTTCTATAGGGATTACTGTAGGTTAGTACTGAATGGTACCAGTCTTCCTTTCCCTAGAATTATCACGATCTTGTAGCCCCTTTTTCTTTGTTAAATGATTGCGGTCATTTTTGTTTATTAAGCAGTTGAGCGCGTGATTATTTTGGAAGGGTATAGTGGTTGACGTTATAAAGCCTCCACCTGCGGAAACGGTGGATGGGAGGGGGAGATGAAACACTACCCAGATACGTCAAAGCTACGTTAGAGCAATTTAAGTTAATTTTGACATGCGGGCGGTATAACATGATTTAAGTTGACGTAATAGAGAGTGCGCGTTCAGAACGAAGCGGGTTACTCATATGTTCTAAATTTAGAATATGCGCACGGGATATTTTTAGATTTTGCACTATTTCTATTGGCTATAGTGGAAAGCCAAGTATGACGTATGGCTTGGGGTCAGCGTGGGGAGTTTTTAGATATATACTAGCGCATCTCAATCAGAGGCCTCTTTGGGTCTGCAGAAAGTTCCGGCCGTGCATCCAAGCATTATTGTTTGCTTCTGAGCGGAAGAAACGCAGTAATTGGTATGTCTATAATATAAAGTAGCGTGGTACTTAAAGCTAGTTTCTCTAATAGAATCTTAGCCCGATCTCGTATAGGTCCCTTTGGGAAATTATTTAAAACTAATGTAACTTGTAGAGCCATCAGTTACGATCTTTGAGGAGGTATTTATGTTAGAGGCGAATAAAATTATTTCTACGATGATAGCAGTGTCTATGAGTGATTAAAGAGGTTGAGATATTAAGTATGTGTGCTCTGTAAGATTTAATAGAAGGTCTGTAGAAATACATGCATCTTTGATTTATGATAATTTCAGAATATATACGGGAGCGGATTTTTTTGTAGTTTAATCACGTGGTTACTGGTATTTAATTGAGTATTAATTCGGGACGGTAGTTGGATGGAGAGAGGGGGGTAATTAAAAATTTCCTTATCTGTTGATCTATAATAATTGCAGTGTAAATACGCTTGGTGGTATGTAAGGTATTTTATTGTGAATTTACTTGGTGGTGTAATTAAATATTATAGAGAGTAGTATTTAATTTTTCTGAATATGGGATTTAATTAGTCCTAGAGAATATAGTCTATCTATATATGTATGTACATGGAGATGTAATTTATAAGTGTATTGGTGAAATTTTAATCATGGGTGTGCATTTAATTGTAGTGCATTTTATTAAATCGATTGAACCATCTTGAGATCGCTTGCAGAGTTAAAGTAGGCCTAAGTACGGGAGGTTTCCCTAAATTTTGTAATGTTTTGATACATGGAGCAAGATGTGCATAACAAGATTTAGGTCAGCGCGTGGGTAGCTGACCCGGAGTTAGTAAATATTTATGTATCGTTGGGCATAGGAGTAGGGGAAGAAAGGAGCAGTCTTTGTTTTGGGTGGTTACATGTTTGTGCTAGATATGAGTGTGACTGTGAAGCATCAACTTTACATGTTCTACTATGTAAGTTTATAATATGAGAGTATTTGGATTTGTTGTACATAGTGGCATTTCTTTTTTGTCCACAGCAATTGGTCATGGCTCGTAGATCGGGGTGCCATTAAATTTTGTTCCTGACAGCTGGCAAAGGTAGTCAGTCTTCTCAGGATAGAAGAGATTCAAGGAAACGCCACAGGCGTAAGAGCATTGGTACTGCGGTGGGTATCGGCTCCAATTAAATTGGCCCAGAGAGAGAGGGAGTGAGAAGGAGCAGGTCGCTGGCAGCGACGCAGCCTTCAGTGAACGGATTTTCTTAAAATTCCGAGCTCTAAGCTCATATACACACACCGAACCAAGGCACGTGGCCTGGTGTGTCGTTTATAAAAATCGGTCATAATAATACCGACGGCCCAAACCCAATGAGGGGTAACCGTGCAGGGGAAATGCCTTTTAGCCAACAGTGAAGCATCGAGTACCTAGTCCTTATTGTCAGAAGTTATCAGTGCAGGAGTCAGAACCAGGAAAAAGGGATAACATTCCCGGTTTCTGAAAACAAACGAGAGGAAGCAAGGCAGGAGAAGTAGAGATAGAGAGTGCAAATCTTTTGGGACCAGTAGAGTCTCATATTATTCTTAGAGGGTAGCCTCTGAGACTTAGATTTATAAAAGTCTACTAGTGTAGCAGTTCAGAGTGTGATTTAGTGGTGTATGTCACCGACAGAGCTTGGAAGCTGTGTGGATAGTCTTTAGGCAGTGTTAGTAGAAGTGACATTAGAAATAGCAGTGTAATAGAAAGTGGTGGCTACAGTTGATGCCCCTCAGAATTAGACTGTAGTTAAGATCATTTATCATTTTAATTTTGTCCCCAGCAGGGTGCATGAAGGAGTGAAAGTGGTGGGGTTTTTTTGTGTGCTTATAATCAAATTGATTCTTTTGCTTTCCAGGTCGGTGCAACCTAGCACGATATTTTTGTTTTGTTACTTTGTTATGAAATTTTGTTGATTTGTATAATAAACTTATAAATGTTCACTGGATCAGCTTCTTTCTATACCGTACTTAACTGTTGTCTGTATAGTGGTGTCTGTGGTCAATTAGTTTAACCTTATCTCCTTTAATTGTTAAAGGTAGTCAGAGGGGGGTGAGTTTATAGCAATTCTAGAAGTCACGAGTGGCGAGGGAGAGTCAATCTCGGTTCTCACCATCGAGCCAACAGGCCCACCTTACCACATTCACTGTCATTAAACTTCAAATCTATCATCTCAGTCTTTTCTCTTATTAGGATCTTGTCTTACACTCAGGCATAACTCTAAACTTAAATCCACTTCGTGACATACAGGCAATATCTTTGGGAACTTTTTTATGTGGACTTTACTGAAATTAGTGACAGCAACGTTCAAGCATTTTCATTTTTGAGTCGCTTCATTTTTATGTAATTTGGTGTTCTGATTTTGTTTGTTCATCTCCAACAAAGGCATTTTCTTTGTCGTTTGTCCAAGTATAGACTCGTCACCCATTTTCGTTTACTCCCCTGAATTTCTTACTTACTTACTTAGTCGTTCCCCTTCTACCGTGAGGTGTAGAGGTAATCCCCTGAATTTCACTAAAGTATATTTAGATGTCTTGGCTTATGGTAAATTCATATTCATTCATAATCCTCCACTCCCAAAGGAGCATAGGCCTTCAACAAACACATGCCAAGTCCTCCTGTCACATGCCATCATCTCAAGTTCTTTCCACGTTCTCCTCATCATTTTCACCTCTGTTTCCAGCTCTCTTCTCCATGTGCTTCTTGGTCTACCTCTGCCTCTCTTGCCCTGGGGGTTCCAGAACAAGTACTGCCTTGTAATGCTATCAACAGGTCTCCTCAGTGTGTGTCCTATCCATCGCCATCATCTTCTTCTCATCTCTTGTTCCACTGGCATTTGTCTAGTTCTTGTCCTCAGTTCCACATTGGTAACCTTGTCATACCATTTTAATCCCTCTATTCTACGCAAGCACCCATTTATGAAAGTCTGTAGCTTTTTGGTTGTTGTCTTTGTTGTTCTCCATGTCTCAGAGCCATACAATAGGATTAACTTCACATTTGAGTTGAAGATTCTTATTTTCGTGTTGGATCTGATTTCTCTTGATCTCCATATATTTCCCAATGCAATGAAAGCTCCTCTTGCTTTTTGTATTCTTATTTTGATATCGCTGTCTGTCCCTCCAGCGTTGTCTATATTACTGCCAAGATATGTGTACGATTCTACATCTTGTATTGGTGTTTCTTCAAGTTCAACCCTGTTATCATTACCTGCATTTATTCTCATTATCTTTGTCTTTTCCCTGTGTATTTTCAGACGCAATTGCTGTGACCTCTCATCGAGTGTTTTCAATTTGTCCTGCATCTGATTACGGTTATGGGACAGAAGAGCCAAGTCATCAGCAAAATCCAGATCATCCAACTGCTTAGTCAGAGTCCACTGGATTCCATTTCTGTTGTGTGTTGTCGATGATCTCATAACCCAGTCTATTGCTAGTAAGAAAAGAAATGGAGACAAGAGGCATCCCTGTCGCACTCCTGTTCTTATCCCAAATGGTTCTGTAAGCTGTCCTTGGTGAAGAACTCTGCATGTCATGTCTTCATATGTTTTTTTTATTAAATTAATGATCTTCGGGGGAACTCCATAATGCCTCATCAATTTCCAAAGTGATTCTCTGTCTACACTGTCAAATGCCTTTTCATAGTCCACAAATCCTATGTATAGTGGTGAATTCCACTCCAGACTTTGTTCAACTATTATTCTCAAAGTGGCTATCTGGTCTGTACATGATCTGTTTTGTCAAAAACCTGCTTGTTCATCTCTCAGTTTCTTGTCTATGGACTCTTTTAATCTCTCAAGGATAATCCTGTTTAATACTTTTCCTGGCACTGATAGTAACATTATTCCTCTATAATTTGTGCACTCTTATAAATTTCCCTTCTTAGGCAACTTAACCAGATATCCTTCCTTCCATTCTGCTGGTATCTCTTCCTTTTCCCAAACTTTACCAAATAATTTATATAACATCTTTGTAGCCGTGTCAATATCTGCTTTGATGGTCTCCTGGAATGCCATCAGGTCCAGACGCTTTTCCATCTCTTAGAAGCTTTATGGCTTTCTTTATTTCTTCCTTCGTTGGTCTTTCACCGTTAATTTGTAGCTCTTCTTCTGCTGGCTGGATGTCCGAGGGGTTTTGTGGAGCTGGTCTATTGAGAAGGTCCTCAAAATATTCTGTCCACCTCTTCATTTGCTCTTGTATATTGCTGAGCAGTTTTTCATTCTTGTCTTTTATGAGGCAACTTGTTTGCTTGTATTTCCCTGTTAGCTTCTTTGTGCTGCTATACAGTTCTCTCATATTTCCTTTGGCTGCAGCATCTTCTGTCTCTCTTGCCAACTGCTCAATATACTTCCTCTTGTCTCTTTTGATACTTCTTTTTACTTCTTTGTTTGCTTCTGTGTACACTTCTTGAGCCTTGGCTTTGGAACTTCTGGTTTTGCTTGTGTTTAAATCTGCTTTCTTGTTTTTTCTGTCTTTTATCTTATTGATGGTTTAGAGGTAATCCCCTGAATGTTGTCGTTCCCTTTTAAAGTATATTTCTTCACATGTCTCATTCCATACAGTTTTGACCTGCTGCCAATCATCATCATAACCCTCCACTCCCAAAGGAGCATAGGCCTTCAACAAACACATGCCAAGTCCTCCTGTCCCGTGCCATCATCTCAAGTTCTTTCCATGTTCTCCTCATCATTTTCACCTCTGTTTCCAACTCTCTTCTCCATGTACTTCTTGGTCTTCCTCTGCCTCTCTTGCCCTGGGGGTTCCAGAACAAGGACTGCCTTGTAATGCTATCAACAGGTTCCTCAGTGTGTGTCCTATCCATCGCCATCGTCTTCTTCTCATCTCTTGTTCCACTGGCACTTGTCTAGTTCTTGTCATCAGTTCCACGTTGGTAACCTTGTCATACCATTTTAATCCCTCTATTCTACGCAAGCACCCATTTATGAAAGTCTGTAGCTTTTTGGTTGTTGTCTTTGTTGTTCTCCATGTCTCCGAGCCATACAATAGGACTGACTTCACATTTGAGTTGAAGATTCTTATTTTCGTGTTGGATCCGATTTCTCTTGATCTCCATATATTTCCCAATGCAATGAAAGCTCCTCTTGCCTTTTGTATTCTTATTTTGATATTGCTGTCTGTCCCTCCAACTTTGTCTATATTACTGCCAAGATATGTGTATGATTCTACATCTTGAATTGGTGTTTCTTCAAGTTCAACCCTGTTATCATTACCTGCATTTATTCTCATTATTTTTGTCTTTTCCCTGTGTATTTTCAGACCCAATTGCTGTGACCTCTCATCGAGTGTTTTCAATTTGTCCTGCATCTGATTACGGTTATGGGACAGAAGAGCCAAGTCATCAGCAAAATCCAGATCATCCAACTGCTTAGTCAGAGTCCACTGGATTCCATTTCTGTTGTGTGTTGTCGATGATCTCATAACCCAATCTATTGCCAGCAAGAAAAGAAATGGAGACAAGAGGCATCCCTGTCGCACTCCTGTTCTTATCCCAAACGGTTCTGTAAGCTGTCCTTCGTGAAGAACTCTGCATGTCATGTCTTCATATGTTTTCTTTATTAAATTAATGATCTTCAGGGAAACTCCATAATGCCTCATCAATTTCCAAAGTGATTCTCTGTCTACACTGTCAAATGCCTTTTCGTAGTCCACAAATCCGATGTATAGTGGTGAATTCCATTCCAGACTTTGTTCAACTATTATTCTCAAAGTGGCTATCTGGTCTGTACATGATCTGTTTTGTCGAAAACCTGCTTGTTCATCTCTCAGTTTCTTGTCTATGGACTCTTTTAATCTCTCAAGGATAATCCTGTTTAATACTTTTCCTGGCACTGATAGTAACATTATTCCTCTATAATTTGTGCACTCTTGTAAATTTCCCTTCTTAGGCAACTTAACCAGATATCCTTCCTTCCATTCTGCTGGTATCTCTTCCTTTTCCCAGACTTTACCAAGTAATTTATATAAACATCTCTGTAGCCGTGTCGATATCTGCTTTGATGGCCTCTGCTGGAATGCCATCAGGTCCAGACGCTTTTCCATCTCTTAGAAGCTTTATGGCTTTCTTTATTTCTTCCTTCGTTGGTCTTTCACCGTTAATTTGTAGCTCTTCTTCTGCTGGCTGGATGTCCGGCGGGTTTTGTGGAGCTGGTCTATTGAGAAGGTCCCCAAAATATTCTGTCCACCTCTTCATTTGCTCTTGTATATTGCTGAGCAGTTTCCCATTCTTGTCTTTTATGAGGCAACTTGTTTGCTTGTATTTCCCTGTTAGCTTCTTTGTGCTGCTATACAGTTCTCTCATATTTCCTTTGGCTGCAGCATCTTCTGCCTCTCTTGCCAACTCCTCAATATACTTCCTCTTGTCTCTTTTGATACTTCTTTTTACTTCTTTGTTTGCTTCTGTGTACACTTCTTGAGCCTTGGCTTTGGAGCTTCTAGTTTTGCTTGTGTTTAACTCTGCTTTCTTGTTTTTTTTCTGTCTTTTATCTTATTGATGGTTTCTGTTGTTATCCATGCTTTTTGTTGTCTTTCCCTTTTCCCCAGTATTTCTTCACATGTCTCCTTCCATACTGTTTTGACCTGCTGCCAATAGTCTTCTGTATTCTCTACATCTTCCAGCTGTTGGAGCACTTGGAATTTGTTGGATACTGTGACCGCAAATTTGTCTCTTGTTTCTTGATTTCTTAGCTGTCCTACATTAAACTGTTGTCTATAATTTTGCATTGTTGCATATCTCTTGAGTTTCATTTTTACTTTGGCTATCAGAAGATGGTGATCTGATGCCACATCTGCTCCTCTATATACCTTTACATCCTGCAATGATGATCTAAACTTCTTGTTATGCATATATGATCAATCTGATTTTCTGTTCTATGGTCTGGTGATATCCATGTTGCCTTGTGTATTCTCTTATGTGGAAACATGCTTCCTCCTATAGCCAGTTGATATGAAGCACAGAAGTTTGCGAATAGCTCTCCATTTTCATTCATTACTCCTAGCCCATGTTTTCCCATGACTTCTTCAAATCCAATGTTGACTGTACCTATCTTTGCATTCATGTCACCCATCAAAATTGTGATGTCTCTTCTTTTTACTTTATCCATAATTTCCTGTAGTTTAGTATAAAATGCTTCTTTCACAGACTCTTCTTTGTCATTAGTTGGTGCATAACATTGGATGACATTTACATGAATTTTCTTTTTAGCTGTTTTGAAAGAAGCTGTTATTATTCTGGGTCCAACAGCTTCCCATTCAATTAGTGCTTTCTGTGCTTCTTTAGATAACATAAGAGCTACCCCTTCACTGTGGTATGAACTTTCGTCTTCATGTCCTGAGGACAGCACCAATTCACCTGTGATGAGTTTCTTCCTGTCTACCCCCTTCCACTTTGTTTCACACATTCCCAGAACCTCGATTTTGTATTCCCTCATTTCTGCTGCTACTTGCGCCACTTTCCCTTGTTCGTTTAATGTCCGAACATTCCAGGTGCCAAATCTGGAAGTTCTCCTAGAAGAAAGAAGGTTAGTCAGCAACACAGACTCCTTTCGGCTTTCTCTGTGTTGCATCATACGCCTCCCCGCGAGAGGACCTTCCCCTGTCTTGGATGGCTGTGTTTTATTTTCTTTATTTGACTTGTCCATATTTGTTGAAGTTTTTTGTGGTTTAAATTTTTTTACAGGATGGTGTAACCGGCCCCATGCCCAACCCTCCTTAGTCGCTTTTTACGACATGCTTGGTAGGGGACAGTGTTACTATTCTTTGCTCCCCTTTCGGGCCCCGGTAACACACGGGTGCTGCTGCCAATAGTCTTCTGTATTCTCTACCTCTTCCAGCTGTTGGAGCACTTGGAATTTGTTGGATACTGTGACCGCAAATTTGTCTCTTGTTTCTTGATTTATTAGATGTCCTACATTAAATTGTTGTTTATAATTTTTCATTGTTGCATTTCTCTTGAGTTTCATTTTTACTTTGGCTATCAGAAGGTGGTGATCTGATGCCACATCTGCTCCTCTATATACCTTTACATCCTGTAATGATGATCTAAACTTCTTGTTTATGCATATATGATCAATCTGATTTTCTGTTCTATGGTCTGGTGATATCCATGTTGCCTTGTGTATTCTCTTATGTGGAAACATGCTTCCTCCTATAGCCAGTTGATTTGAAGCACAGAAGTTTGAGAATAGTTCCCCATTTTCATTCATTATTCCTAGCCTATGTTTTCCCATGACTTCTTCAGATCCGGTGTTGACTGTACCTATCTTTGCATTCATTATGGTAAATTGCATGTGCCCTTTCCCTCTGTGCCTTAACTCAACAGAGGGTGACCACCATTAGCATTGGATGGACCATTTTGAGACAGTGGAACCAGGACTCCCACCACCCTGAGTGACTACTATTCTGTTTTCTTCTCATTCATGACATCTTTCATATAGTACATGCACTGCACAGGTTGGTTAGGCCCAGTGCATCTGATTTCAGCAGGCATTTTTGTAAGATTAGCCTTCCTGAGCTGCCTCCAACTTACCTACTAGGCAGCAAGTTGTGTCTAATCCCTACCCTTTGACCTGTCTTGAGAAACCCTGCTGGTATGCATAGTTTTCTGCCAGTTACATCTCACATGATCTGGATTCCTATCCCGACATACCCTGGTAGTTATTCTGCTGCCTGCATAGTTTTCCGGGGTCATGGGGACACACAAGCTCTCCCGCGAGACACAATGGGAAAGCATCTTATACAGTCTACATACTAGATTTAAGAAGCACTTTGGTAATCATAATCTTGTCAGTAATAATATTAATGCGTGAGCTGTGTACAAGCCAAAAAAAAATATGTACCATAAAAACTATTTTTAAATTTCATCCTTCTTTACTATACACTTTGTGGTATAGCGTATAACAGTAGCAGAAATTTCCACAGCTATCTGTTTAAATGTTAATTTCAACATACTTTTAAAAAAGTGTACTTCTAAGTGTAATGATTCTTGAAGCAAAACCATTTTTTTCTACTTAAAATGGTAGATCCAAGTATTCAACACTGAAAGGAGCCTTATGATAAGGTATTATGTACAGAAACATTACAAGTAAAATATTCAAATGACATCAGCAGATCAATATTTGATGATTTCATGTTGGCGTTACTTACTGAACGTATCATACTCCTCCATTTTGAAGGACCACAATTTAGTTGTTGCATCTGTAAATATAAATATTATCGCATCATATCATATATTAACTATTCAAGGGAATGATCATTTTCCAATGTCTGATGCAATAAATTTTCTTTCCTTTTCAGTTTTCATGTAAAAGTTCCATGGTTGAAAAGTTTTTTAAAGTATGGATGAGAATTAATACAATTTAAAATTGAGACATAATGAAACAAAGCTTAGTTCACAAAATACAGGTCCTGAAATCTGGGCCTTTGTTGATGGCACCTGGGAAAATCATCCCTGAGTACTGGCCTCTCAACTTTTAAGAGTTAAACTTAAAATTATAAAAGAACTGAAACAAACTATTCTTCTTCTTCAGGTACCATGCCTAGCGGCACAGGTGATCATGTCTCTCTGCAACTTCCTGCTCCAGTACTGTTTATCAATTCTACTGTTGACTTCATTCCATGCCATGATGTTAGCTTGTAAAGTATCTCTCTCTTTGTCGTCTTCAATATCTTTTCCTTCAGTCTTTCTAGTTATCATATATTCCAGTTTTCTTACTCCAATTTATAAAGAGTCATTGC
This sequence comes from Oreohelix idahoensis, assembly GCA_024509875.1. NCBI lineage: Eukaryota > Metazoa > Mollusca > Gastropoda > Stylommatophora > Oreohelicidae > Oreohelix > Oreohelix idahoensis. The sequence goes on from JAMPIV010002038.1 coordinate 432,852, forward strand.
ATAAAATATTTTTCATTTTATGGAAAAATGCTTTTACCTGGGTTATTTTACTTTTTGCCTGTGAGAAGAATCTTCCATCTGGTTATTAACATTCCCAGATATTTAAATCTACTGACTTGTAAAACTTTTCTATCTGCTTTGATAGTGCATTCTGAAGAGGTCTTATAGAAGACCATTTCTTCTGTCTATTTGCTATTATCTTGAATATCTTGGCTCCATAATTAACAACTATGGAGACTGCTCAAAAGAGGCCAGAAGGAGACTGGCCATAGCAATGCAGAGGTTAAATAAAATGAAGAACCTATGGCATAACACCAGCAAATTAATAAAAGTAAAACTTCTGAGAACGTGCATTTTTTTGGTGGCAACGTACGGATGTGAATCATGGACCATTACTCAAACATTAAAGAATAAAATCAAATCTTTTAAAGCAAAGTGTTACAATAGAATTCTCAGAATATCTTGGACCAAGAAGAAGAAAAATATAGACATCCTACGCGACCTGAACATCAAGGAAAATTGGCTCATAAACAATATCATGTCCCGGAAACTGAAATACTTTGGCCACAATAAACGTCATAGTGGCTTAGAGAGAGCAGTGATGGAGGGTATGGTACCTGGAAGGCGAGGCAGGGACCGACCAACACGACGGTGGACACAGGACATTGAAGACACCTTGAACATGACAATGGAGGAGGCAGGAAGGCTGGCTAGAGATCGAGAGTTTTTCAGGCAGGTTGTGATGAGAGCGACGTTCTGCAAAGGACATGCTACATGATGATTTGCTATTAGTGATAAGGCCTTTACTTTCACTTTCTGTCACTATTGTATAAATCATTTCCTGTAACTCTTGTTCACTGTTTGCTTTTAAGGCTGTACCATCAGTATATTTCTTGCTGTTTATACCAAATCCACCAACTGATATTCCTGACATGGACCTCTCTATGGACCCCATTATATTTTTACTGTACAGATTGAAAAGATCAAGTGACAGCACACATCCCTGCTTAGCACACTTTGTTATCTGCTGAAACATTCATATTTGGCTTTTAATTCTTAAGCTGCTATTTGTTGTTAGTACATGTTCTTTATTATTCTCTGATCTTTGCCATCAATGTTTATGCTTTCTTCTTCTTCTTCGTTCATCCTGAAAAGGACGTTGGTTGCGTTGTGTCCATTTACAGCGAAGCTGCGATATTTGCGCCTTCGGTCGACACATCTGACTTCAGCACAGCATTTTTTGGGACCAGGTTTGCCTTCCCACTTAGATCCCTACTCTCTCAGCCAGACTGCAGTGATGCAGCCTGTTTCCATGACCACCACTTGGAGGTGGAGCAGGGTCTTGGTCAGCTCTGGTTCGCTGACCCTGATGCAAGCAGTCATGCAATGAGTTGCTGACTTTATGCTTTCTAACATTTTGATAATCACCTCAAATTTCACTTTGTCAAATGTCTTAGCATAGTCCATGGGTCTGCAACAACTGAATTCTGATCTACTCATATATCCCATGGAGTGATTCTGTAGAGCTCTATATGACGGAAGTGGGGGTGGGTAAGGATGACATAAATTTTGCTAGGGAAATTTTGATTTAGCCCTCTGCTGCTGAGATCTGAAAGTGCAGTATCCCCAGAAATAAAGTTATCATTTAGTTTAAATTGTCCACTTCTCAGGCAGAAAGCAGATCGTACTGAAGAGACAAAAATTATACATCACTCATCACCATTTTCCTTTGTGCTCCCTATGGAGCACGGAGCCACCACCGCAGCCTGCACCAACCAGTCACATGCTCTTGCAGTGGTGGTTTATGTGGCAATTTCTTGTACATCGTGACTTTGCCAGCTCCATGAGGAACTTTACATTAGTTGCCTCGTACGACATGCCACAGGGTGCAGTACTTCTATTCTTTCTTTGTCTCTCCAGAGATTGCCAGGAACCACAGAGAGGGCTAAAGCTTCATATTGGCTTCACTTATTTCAAATTCCAAATACTTGCAAACTTGAAAATGTACATGATTTTATCAAGGTAAATCTTTAGAGAACTCCATATGTGTGAGACATGGATAACCTATGCTAAGCAAGAAAGAAAGCTCAATACCATCCATCTACAGAAGGACAAAGTGACAAATGTTGAGGTGCTGTCATGTGCTGGCCTTCAAAGCATGTATACACTGCTTAGGCAGCGCAGACTAAGCTAGCTTGGCCATGTCCACCGAACATGGAAGATGGCAGTATCCCCAAAGATATTTTCTACAGACAGCACAGACTATGCTGGCTTGGCTATGTCCAACGCATGGAAGACGGTCGTATCCTCAAAGATATTTTCTATGGACAGCTGGCAGATGCCAAAAGAACAGTTCGTCGACCACAGCTAAGGTTCAAAGATGTGTGCAAGAGAGACATGAAGGCACTGGACATAAATCCAACAACCTGGGAGGATGAAGCTGCCGATCGCACCAAGTGGTGTTACTCTTTACAGTGTCACCTCACATTGGGTGAAAAGAAACTCTCACGACAAGCAGAAGAGAAAAGAACAATTCAAAAGGAACACCAGGCAAAAAAAAGACAACTGAGTGCTATCCCCTCAGGGGTGCATTCCCATAGTTAGATATCTTCAAGATCATAGAAAGGTAAAGGTAATGGATCCCGTTACACGCCCAATGAGACATATTGGGAATATGGTGTTAGGCCTATATTTTCTTGACCATCGACACACTGGGGGTGATGTGGTCAGCTTCACGCCAGCCGCCTTAACCTTCCCAGAGTTGCTCTGATACCTAATTCTTGAGGCTGGGTCGACCCCGGAGCCGTTTGCGGTCTAAAAAATCTCACCTCAACTGGGGATCGACCCATGGACCAACTAGCTAGGAAGCCAGTGCACTAACCACTGTGCTATCGCGGCTCCAAGATCATAGAGTAATATAACAAAATTGGGAAAAAAAAAAAAATTAAAGCTTAAATTACAATACAGGAGATAGGCCTACAGAAAAATATAGACTATAGGCCTACCCCATGAAAGGCAGATAAAAATGGTTTTTCCAAAGATGTTGTTAATTCTCTGCTCTAAAATATACCTACTTACCATAGTTTCTTGTTCTCAACTGCTTGAAGTACTGGATCAATGGAGCACTATAGCCTACCTCCACAGTAAATATGCCATTGCCTACAAATACACATTTTCCACTCAGTATTGGAACTGATGGCTTCATCAATTTTTCCTTTGATGCTGCAATGTTTTGGGATGCAGATACTACTGACTTGTTGGCCCATTTATTAGCACTAGCCGATGTTGAATTATGTGTATATATTGGTCCAGTACTTGGGGAATGTATATTTAAACAGCTATTATTAATATTAGTTGAGGGCAACTGACTAATGTACGTACTCGCATGATTTGAAAATACACCTGACGGTTGTTGTGAAGCAGAATTAGATTTTACTGGGCTTTGCTTCTCTGTTCTTAGAGCAAAAGCTCTCCGCTTGTTTTCTTCTATCTTTCTTTTCTGCTCCTCTGTCAGGCCTTGCCCACTCATTCTAAAGTCTATTTACATTACTAATTTCTTAATTCGCATCTTGTAGATAAACCCAGACACGTAAAGACGGAATGACTGTCGCCAAAAGCTCCGCACAGAATATGGGTATTTTAGAGTTATTTCCCTTTAGCGCCAGTGATGCCACAGCTGGGTATTTCTTACTAGATCTGGGTTTTTGGGCGGTAATTTTTTTCAAAATCTGCATTAATCTGGGTATATTTGACAATTGGCATTTACAATGTATGTATATTCTTTGCACTGAGCATTATACATTATATGTATATTATAATTAAATGTAAAACATTATGTGCTATATATTTGTTATTCCACTTAAATTTAATTCTTGTTTTTAACCACATCAATGACGTTGTTTCTTGACTCGTTTACATCAGCTATCTATTTCCTGTTATTCTGTTAATGGCTGTCATCTGCAATACTCAGTCATTTTTGCGATGTGTTATAAATTCTTCTTTTTATATTTTAGACTTAAGCAGATAAACAGCATATTTTTGTTGTTGTTGTTATTATAAGATTATAAAATGAGCGATTATGAAGGTACGCTAGGTAGTTGTGGTAGCATGACGACACACACGCCACCGCGTAAAAAAGTGAAGCCATGGTATCAGCAGGCTTTTTGTGCGGAATGGCAAACAGACAGCGAACTGAAGGATTGGATTAAGCCGGACTCTGGTAATCGCTACGCTGCGATTTGTACGGTCTGTTCCTGTACATTAACTAATGCCAACGAAACAGCTTTATTGACACATAAAAGCACACAGAAGCACATGAAAAACTTCGAAGCCAAAAGCAAAACTCTGAACATTAACAAGTTTTTCATCAAACCAAGAGAGTCTCCAAGACAAAATTGCTAAAGCGGAGATAGTGTTGTCGGCTTTCATGGCAGAACATAATACTCCGTTTTCGCAAGCTGATTATTTGATTTAATGTTGCAAGCAGATATTTCCAGACAGCACAATTGCTCAAAAAATGTCACTGAAGCGCACCAAGGCTGCTTATGTGATGCAGTATGGCATTGCTCATTTTGAGCGGCTTGAAGTTATAAACATTTGCAGAAATCAGAAATTTTCTCTACTCGTTGATGAGAGTACTGATATTTCTACGAACCAGATGTTGGCAGTCGTTGTGCGATTCTGTGACACAAAAACAAAAAAAAAGTAGTTGATTCACGGTTAGACCTCATTGAGGTGGAGGATGGGACTGGTCTTGGCATGTTTACAGCTGTTAAGAAATTGTTGAGCACGCATGAAATCCCGCTTAGTAACGTCATTGGTTTTGCTGCATCGCACTCTTGCCGACATTGATCCTTCGGATGTACAGGTGCACAAGAAACTGAATTACATTGAGCTGGGTGGACGATGTGAAACGCAGTTAATGCGACAACCGTTACGAGATAAAGAAGTCCCATTTCGCAAGGATGCATTGGCATACTTGATTGAACTTTGTACTCAAATACGACGCAGGTTCCCACTTGAACAAAACAGTGTTCTGGCGCAAATGCAGCTGTTGGATCCAAAGCAAGCTCTCGATATCAACAAACCTTCTGTCATTCCATTAGCAGCGCAGTTCCCAACAGTTGTTTCAGAAGAGAGCCTTGATCGTCTGTCTGATCAATGGCGAGAACTGGCATCGTACCGAAAAGATCTTGGACATCTAGTGGATGAGGATCCGCCCGCATTCTGGCTGGGACTGATACAAGTAACAGATGCTAATAACCAGAAGAAATTTGATGTTTTGGCTGACCTCATGTGCACGCTTATGGCACTACTTCACTCCTCAGCATGCGTCGAAAGAGTGTTTTCGAAGGTTAACTTAGTTAAAACTAAACAAACCAACAAGTTTTTGTGTGAAACAGTTTCCAATCGAATACTAGCCAAGCAAACAGTTAGCAAAGATGGAGTTTGTCATAAGTTTAATCCTAGTAAAAGCGTGGTTGAAGATGTGCGTGAAGGACGTTGTCGGCAGAGATATGCAAAGATTTTGGAACTTCACAATCAAGATTCCACGTTGTCAATTCATGCATATGATCTTGACGAAGGAGAAGTTTTCGACATGGATGCCGAGTCTCTGACAAGTGACATTTTTCAACAGTAACAAGTTAAAACTAACATTTTATATTTAATTTGAGGAACATTTTGTTAATGTAACTAATGTAAGTATATTACTTAAAATATCTCATTTTCAAGAGTTCATATATTGGGGTGTTATTAAAATCATTTTTATTTAATTGTGAATTTTTGGTAATTTAAAAAAAAATAAATGAAGAAATACATAAAAATTGGTAGCACACAGATTATTTGTGCTAAAGATGCACATAAAAGATTATGTAAGCATCGTCTATCCCGTATATTTGAGGCATAAAATAATCTGGGTATTTCTGGGGTTTTTTTTTAGAAGAACATCTGGGTTTATCTTCAGAACTTGAGTGGCAACGCTGTTTAGCGCAATGTTTCGTGCTTTAGCAGTCTCTCGCGCATTAGCACTGTTTCGTGCTTTAGCAGACATGCTTAAGCGGTAAGCTTGAGCACTTGTAATGCTCCTAGCAAACCCAACGCCCTAATATCCGGCCTTTGGCTAGGATCATGTGTCTAGACACAGGGACCAGTACAGTGACATTCATGTGTCATTAGGTCCTTTGTGTGAGAACACAGAAGATCACTACAGTGACACATTTTGTCATTGGGCCTTCTTGTGTTGGGACATGTGGTCTTGACCAGAGCCGATTTTTGGGGCGGGTGTCAATGCGAGGAAAAAATATGCGACCTCATGCGAGGAAAAAATATGCGACCTCATGCGAGGAAAAAAAAAACGAAGTATGTAAGTGCAAAACGCAGAGAAAATTAAACAAAGTTTTTTTTTTTTTTGGGGGGGGGGGGGGGGTGTTTGCTCCGCAGTGAATATGTGTAGTTATGTCTTGTTTCGTAGCAGTTAGGGTTAGGTTTAGGGTTAGGATTAGGGTTAACACTAACTCTAACCCAAATCCTAACCCTAATCCTAACTCTAACCCTAACTGTTACAAAAGAACACATAACTACACATAGTCACTGCGGAGCAAAAACCCACGAGTAGTAGGAAATTACCACACACAAAAAATCCCGTTCAACCTCTGATGGGTTATAATTAGGATATATATTGTTTTCAATTCCAAATAATATGAACAACTGCCGATATGAGAAAGTGGCATCACATTTGTCAAATCAATGTAAATAGGGACAATCACAATTGTGCTTATACGTTAAATAAATAAAATAAAAAATCAAGAAGAAACTATGAACAAGAATAATATTAAAATGGAGGGGTGTAAAGGCCTGGTGGTTCTAGTTATATAACGGACTTTAACAGATATTTAATTCACTTTCATCTGTTTAAAGTCACATGATTTGTAAGAACAGCATCAGACCTTCACATTCCCAGCTACTATATATTAACATTTGTTCGTGCTAAATATTGTTTGACCATATTATGCAGTTCCCTAGGTCTGTCCATTCTCAACACCTCTTCTATATTTATAGGTAAGTTGGATGTTTGCAAATAATCTAATATTGGTATTCTCATTTGGTCATACCTCTTTCATTTTAACAAGAAATGTTCTATATTATTGTCTTGAAGACATCCTGTACATTAAGGCTCTTCTATTCTGAAATATCCTTTTCCCAGCTGTAGTCTGAGAAGTTTCTTATTACTGGGAATTTTAAATTCCCTAGATATCTGACATTTTCTTGTTGGAGCCTTGAACATCTTATATGTATGTCTTCCTTTCAGATTTTTATCCACTCTGCTTTCCATTCATCTGTTATTAAATCTTTAATTAAGCTCTTAATCTCTGGTTTACTCATCCCTACATTTATTAGATTTTTATCAGATCTACCTTTCTTGGCTTCTTTATCTGCCTTTTCATTTCCTTCTATGCCAACATGTGAAGGTATCCAAGCAATTATGACTGAACATCCTCTGGAATATAAGTACTCGTATGTCGTAGCCAGAAATATCTCCTCTGCTATATCAGGTCAGGAGTCGCGGTAGCATAGTGGTTAGTGCACTGGCTTCCTAGCGCAGTGGTCTATGGTTCGATCCCCAGATGAGGCGGGAATTTTTTAGGCCACAAACGGCTCCTGGGTCGACCCAGCCCCAAATGGGTACCAGAGCAACTCTGGGAAGGTTAAGGCGGCCGGCGTGATGCCGACCACATCACCCCTCGTGTGCCGACGGTCAAGATAATATGGGCCTAACACCATATTCCCAATATGCCTCAATGGGCGTGTAACGGGTTCCTTTACCTTTTTTTTATTATTTTATATCAGGTCTACTACATTCTCGTAAGTTTCTAAGTGCTTTAATTGTTGAAAGAGAGTCAGTTAAAACTCTTAATTTTTTGGGAGGGTTATTAGAGAATATTTCTAGTGCTTTTAGTATTGCCACCATCTCTGCAGTGAAAATGGATGTATTTTCCGTGATGCTATATTCTTTTGCCATTTTCCATCTTCTTTTTCTTTGATCCATAACCGCCAACCGTCAAAGCAGTCAGCGGCCATCACGCCTGGTGGCGTCTTGTAGGGCAGCAACAAATTGATTCCACTTTGCTCGGTCGGCGGCCATCCTTCGTACAGTGCCCCAACTGTGGTTCATTCTTTGCATCTCAGCTTCCAAAGTTCTCCGCCAAGTTGTTTTTGGTCGGCCTCTCTTTCGCTTTCCCTCGGGGGTCCATAGCATAGCTGTTCTTGCGATGGTATCAGGGTCCCTTCTGAGGACATGGTCAACCCAACTCCAGCGTCTGCCAGCTATGATGGTGTGCATGTCCTCCTGGTTACTCCGAATAAGTAGTTCTTGGTTGCTGATGGTGTTTGGCCAAAAGATTCGGAGAATTTTCCTTAGGCAGATTGTGTGGAAGGAGGACAGTTTCGACATTTCCTTCTCTGTTACTCTCCAACATTCCGCACCATAGAGAAGCACAGAAAGTACGCAGCTCTCATACAGTCTTAATTTGGTGTTTGTGCTGTACTGGGAAGACTTCCAAATGTTGTTGAGAATAGCAAAGGCTGTTCTCGCTTTATTCATTCTGTTGTTAATGTCCTTGCTTGTTCCGCCGTCAGGTGTTACTATGCTTCCTAGGTAAGTAAATGTGTCTGTCTGTTCTAACTTCTGGTTCCTTACTGTTATTGGCTCAGGATTGCCCACATTTAGTGTCATGACCTCCGTCTTCTTCAGATTGATGTTCAGTCCAACCTGCTGGCCATACTTATTCAGTCTATCAGTTTTGTCTTGAATGTGTTGGTGTGAATGCGCGAGCAGTGCAATGTCATCTGCATATTCCAAATCTTCCAGTTTAGAAAACATTGTCCATCTAATTCCTCTTGGACTGCCCTCTGTTGTCTGGCGCATCACCCAATCTATGACTGTCAAAAATAATGTTGTTGATAAGGGGCATCCCTGTCGTACTCCTGTTTTCACTTCGAAAGTTACATTACTCGATCCAACACTGCACGTAAAGTTAGAATAGAGGCTTTTTATAATGGAAACAATGCGGCTGGGAATTCCATAAGCCCTCAGAATTTTCCATAGGCTGTCCCTGTGTATGCTGTCGAAAGCCTTTTCAAAATCAACAAAGTTAATGTACAGCTGTCTCTGCCATTCTGAGCACTGCTCTATAATGTTCCTGAGGGCAAATATATGATCTGCACATCTTCTGTTCTTTCTGAAGCCCGCTTGTTCTTTCCTCAGTTTATGGTCAACTGCTTTTGAAATTCTCTGGATGATTATCCTGCCTAGTATTTTGCTGGGAACTGAGAGGAGGGTAATTCCTCTCCAGTTGTTGCAGTCTGCAAGGTCGCCCTTCTTGGGCAATTTGACAATTGTTCCTTTACTCCACTCTGTTGGTGTTGTCTCAGTTTCCCAGACTTGTGCAAATAGTGGTTCTAATAGTTCTGCTGCTAGTTCAGGGTCTGTCTTGAATAGCTCAGCATTCAGATTGTCGTGACCAGGCGCTTTTCCATTTTTTAGCCCTTTGATAGCTGTGATAATTTCTTCTTTTCGTGGAATGTCTGTATTTACGTCTAAGTCACTTTCAGCCTCAGGAACATTCAGCTGAGTCTCTGGTGGTTCCTTATTCAGTGTTTCTCTGAAGTGCTCTGCCCACCTTGTTTCCTGCCCCTGTGCTGTGGTGATGAGATTTCCTTGCTTGTCTCTTACTAACGTTATGTTGTTTGCACCTCGTTTTCCACTGATAGCTTTAGTTATTTTATAAACTGTGCTTTGTTCATTTCTCAGTGCTGCCTCTTCTGCCTGTCTTGCAAGGTCATCCAGAAATGTCCTTTTGTTAGCACGGGTTTGACGTTTTACTTCCTTGTCCAGCTGACTGTACTGTTCACTATATATTGCCTTTAACCTGGGAGACTTAGCTTCTGTTTTCTTCCTTTTCATTTCCTTTCTCTTCGCTATGGTGTTTAGCGATTCTGGTGTTATCCAGTCTTGGCTCTTTCTTTCCTGGAATCCCAAGCATGACTTGCTGCTTTCTTTATATATTGTTGAGATGGTGTTGAATTTCTGGTCCACATCGTCGGTCTCTGTTCTTTCCTGGCTTTTGGTAATCAGATATCGTCTCTTTACGTCGACCACAAACGCTTTTCTGGTGAGGGGGTCCTTAAGTTTCGTGATGTTGTATCTTTTCTGTTTGACTGCAACTGGTCCAGCAGCTCTGAGTTTCACCTTCAGTCTTGCTACTACTAGGTGATGATCACTTCCCACATCTGCGCCTCTTCTTACTTTCACGTCTTGTAGTGCATGTCTCCATCTGCCATTGATCATTATGTGATCTATCTGGTTTTTGTCTCGTCCGTTTGGTGATTCCCATGTTAACTTGTGCACTTCTTTGTGTTGAAAAAGTGTTCCTCCGATGACCAGGTTGTTAATACTGCAGAAGCTTATTAATTTGTCCCCATTCTCATTTACTGTTCCACTGCCGCATTTCCCCATTACTCTTTCGTTATATAATTATTGTGTGTTCCAACTTTCGCATTTAGGTCTCCCATTACTATAATAAGATCGTACCTGGGTACAGTTTCCATTTCTTTTTGTACCTGTTGATAGAACTCGTCCTTGATCTCTTCGTCGCTGTCATTTGTTGGTGCATAACATTGTATAATTGTGGTGTTGGTGAATCTCCCTCTCAGTCTTGCTCTTATTAGTCTGTTGTTAATGGGTTTCCATTCCAGTAGAGACCTTTCCATTCCTTTCTTAAGGATAATGGCTACACCTTCGTTGTGCTGACCGTCCTCTCTACCAGAATAAAGTACTGTTTCCCCTGTAGCTGTTTTTATTCTCCCCATCCCTGTCCATCTGCTCTCGCTTATTCCCAGGATATGTAGTTTGTAATTCCTCATCTCTGCTGTAATCTGTCTCAGCTTTCCTGCCTCGTTCATAGTTCTGACATTCCAAAAACCAATTCTGGTTTCGTGTTTTGCGGTCTGGGCATCCGTTTTCATGCCAGTGGCTTCCTTTCGGCTTTCACCACTGTCAGTCATACGAGCCTGAGACTCCGGATGTCCGTCCCGCATCAAAGTATTTCCATTTATTGCTGTTTCCGTAACGTGTGTGATTTTTTACACAGACAGGGGTGTCGGCCCTGTGCTAAAACCCCCAACCTGGAGGACCAGGGTACCAGCTTTTGTCTGACCCCTACCCACGCAGACCAGTCCAGCATGGTTGAACCTACCAGGAGTAAAACTCCCACTGGCATAGCTCTGGGGATTGTCAGGGTACACAAGCTGCCATACCGCTACAAGGTATAGGTACCATTGATGGCAGCCATTTTCCATATTGGAATATATATTCCTATCCCCCATTTGCCATCCTCTCCCTTGGATCCATCTGTGTACACAGTAATGCTGTCTTTTGATAGTTGTTGTATATATTTATTGGCTGTGTTTTTAATATTTTCTATATTATTTGTTTTCTTAGGTATTTCTGCTAGGTGGTAGTCCGTGTCTGGTTTCTTGATCTCCCAGGGCGGAATCACTGGCTTGTATTCACAACTGTTATTAATTGATGTAATTAATGTACCCAGATGGACAATTTCCTCCATACACTTCCATCCTGTAGGGTATCTAGCAGTGGCGTATCCTGGTAATGCGAGCTAGGCGTGCTGCTACTTAAAATGAATATGTACGCCTACTATTTAACTTCTTCCCCTCTTAATTTAAAAACCAACTATATTCAATTACGCAACGATAGTTATTAGGGGTATATGTCAACCAGTGGCGTATCCTGGTAATGCGAGCTAGGCGTGCTGCTACTTAAAATGAATATGTACGCCTACTATTTAACTTCTTCCCCTCTTAATTTAAAAACCAACTATATTCAATTACGCAACGATAGTTATTAGGGGTATATGTCAATTATCTCCGAAATACTAATTAACTTACAACTTGAAACTCACTGTCACTGTAATAATCTGCATTCCCGGCAACTAACAAAAATTAATCACAAAAATTGCTGGACGGACACAGCCGATTTTTACAACTCGAGAGCTACTAGGCCACCGCACGCATGTTCGCATTGTATTGACGTATCTGCCCATGACCCCGATTCACACAAACCAGTCTTTAGACGTGAATCCGAACGGTCCAGCACGCATTGTGACGGAATTACCCGAGAAACTTCGGGCGATTGCTACAACCAATAAAAACTGCACTATAAAACGCGTCTGTGAAACTGAAACTATAGATGTACTCGTAGATTCTATGCGGGAAAATCCGTTATCCTGATGCGTGCGGTCCGAAAGCAGAACTTAGCAAAGGAGAAATATTTTATAGAATAATAAATTAAATTTTTATTTTCCTTCGCGCATAGGTATGCGCAGCACGCACAGCACACATAGAGAATACGCCACTGGTATCTAGTGGTATTCATTGGATTGGCCTGAGTTGTTAGTTGGCATCTGGTAAAAGCTGTATGTGCTGGGTGAGACTTATCTAACATAACTTTGTTCATGTAATTTAGTCTTAACTCCTTTCTCCGTAATTCTAAGGGTATGATTCCTAAAGCCACCTCTATAGCTCCCATTGATATTGATCTGATTGCACCTGCTATTGTACATAAAGCCTGATGCTGAATTCTGTCTAATTTAATCTTGTTACTGTGTGCAGCAGAGTCATATATTATACTTCCATAATATATTTTTCCTCTAATAAAAGATTTATAAAAAGTGAGCATTGTCTTAGTGCTTGCACCCCATCCATTACCTTTCAAATATCTTAATAAGTTAGTCAATCCTCTGCAAGACTCCACTAGTTTATCTATTTGTTTATTCCAGTTCAGCTGTTGGTCCAATATCATTCCTAGATATCGAGTGGTTTGCACTGTATTAATGTTTTGCCCTTGGATATTTATGTCTATAATTTTATTTTGTATAACCCTACCTTTACTGAAGATCATTCCCAATGTTTTATTTGTATTCAGCTGAAACCCCATTTTGTCATCCATTTACATACTTTATTTATTTGAATCACAGGAACCAGAAATGCTGAAATAACCCAAAAGAAAAATAAAGTCCACAAAATACTGACAAAACATAGCAATCTACCAGAAGAAAGTGAAATAATCAAATCATCGATAACAGAAGATACAATGAGAAAGGCAGAAGAAATCTTAAAAACCATGAGAAACATACAGCATGAAGTAGCTAAAGATGTGGCTAAATTAGCAGAACTCAAAGAAGAGAATGAAGATTTACTGAAAAGGATTGAGTCAGAAAGACAACTCATAAGGAGTGAGCAAAAGCGAACAGATAAAAAACAACTAGAAGAAATGTAGAATGAAAAAATGACAGATTGTCAAAAACTTATTCATTCTATATCAAACATTGTGAAAGCCTTTATGCTGAATCTTCAAAGTGAACTACAAACTCACTTTAACAGAGAAACCAAAAATCTAGGAGACTTTGTTGTTAGCAAATAAATAAATATATTATACACTTCTCAGAGTAAAAGAGTACAACACTATTTATAACAAATTTAACAATTAAATAATGGACGTACAGAACATTAGAATAATACAGTGGAATTGCAGAAGTGCCAAAAAAAATGTACCAGCATTAATAGGCATGTTTAAACAATCTAAAGTAATATTTGCCATTCAAGAGACTAATCTTAATCCAAGTCAACGTTTTACCATCCCTCAATATAAACTCTTTCGAAATGATAGGACAGAAACTCAAAAAGGAGGAGGTGTGGCATTTCTAGTTAATAAAACATATGTAATAACTGACTGGGAATCATTTAGAACAGAAAATTTTGAAGGAATAACTATAACAGTGTCTACTGAGTTAGAAGAAATTAAAATAGTTAACCTTTACTGTTCAAGTGGAAACATAAACGAAAGAGATATCTCAGACGTGAATAAAAGAATAAACAACAGCACTATCATAGTGGGAGATTTCAATGCTCATCATACAGCTTTGGGGAGGCAATGTAATAGACAAATCAGGAAAACTACTGTTGGACTTCATTGAAAACAATGAACTAATAATACTGAATGATGGATCAGTAACAAGAATTAACCCTTGTGCAAATCAGCAAGACACAGCTATAGATATAAGCATTGTAACACCAAATCTTGCTAATGCAAAATGGGAAGTTAATTGGGGATACAAATTCAGATCATTTACCAATTGAAATAACACTAAAAGATAATAACAAACCTAACAAACTGGTAGAAAAACCAAAATTTTACTATAATAAAGCTAATTGGGTAGCTTTTCAGGTAGAAATGGAAGAGATAAAAAAGAATAATATAGAAAATGAAAATATAGATGTATTTGCAGATAATCTCACAAAAGAAATATTGCTAATAGCTGTTAAACATATACCAAATGCATATATGCCAGAACACATAATTCCACACCGCATTAAGGAAGCAAAGATGAATGAACATTGGAACAAAAACCCAGTACCATGGTGGACAGTTAGATGTACCGAAATTCAAAAACAAAGAAAACAAGCTCTACAAGAATATAGAAAGCATAGATCTGAAGATAATTTAGTTGTCTATAAGAACATAAGAAATGAATCAAATAGAATAATAACTTAAGGCAAAAGAAAATCATTGGAGAAATTTCTGCCAAACACTAAACCCTACAACTAACTCTACAACAGATGTGTGGAATAAGTTAAAAGCCATTAAAGGCAGAACTAAACATATGATAATACCTAATATAAAAAGACCTGAAATGGCAGAGACTGACTGGCAGAAAGCAGAGGTGCTGGCCAGGTACTACCATAGAGTTAGTTCTAAGGAAAATCTAGGACAGGCTGAAGTCAACAGAAGAGCAACACTTCTTAAAAAACTCAGTAAAGATGTACCTTATAATACTGAAGATTTATCATATTTAAATGCAGATATTACAATGGAAGAAGCTGAAAATACAATAAAGGACAAAACAAATACATCAGCAGGGCATGACATCTTGAGCTATGAAATCTTGAAACACATACCAAAAAGTACCATAGAAATTATAACATCCCTTTTTAACAAAATTTGGAATACAGGAAAAAATTCCCAAAACATGGAAAACAGCAGTAATTATTCCAATACTAAAACCAGAAAAAGATGCCCATGATGCCAGTTCATACAGGCCAATTTCTTTAACTTCCCATCTAGGTAAAATATTAGAAACCATAGTAAATAAAAGATTAAAGTTTTATTTGGAAAAGAACAATTTATATAATCAAACTCAGTCAGGATTTAGGAAGAACAGATGCACTATGGATCAGATAATTAAATTGGAACATGAAGTAAAATCAGGATTTCAAAAGAAAGAAAAAACTGTGGTAGTATTTTTAGATATAGCTAGGGCTTATGATGAATGTTGGAGAGAGGGTGCCCTCTTTAAAATGAAGAAGATAGGAGTAACCGGTAAAATATATAATTATTTAGAGAATTTTCTGCAAGATAGATATTTCACTGTTCAGGTAAACAATGATAGATCAGAACAACAAAATGGAATACCCCAAGAATCAGTAATGTCTCCTTCAATTTTTACAATAATGGTAAATGATTTAGGTAAGGAATTTAATGATATAACAAATAAATTGTGACAGTTTGCAGATGATTTTGCTATATGGAGGACTGGGAGACATCTGCCAAAATTATATAAGGATCTACATAAGCAAATTAAACAAAGTAAATTTATTTAAAAAGTGATAGCCTGCTAATTTGATGGACCATATTACGAACTGATGTACGAAAGTCAGTCCGGCATATTAGCAGTCTATTCGTTGTTCGTCAGTCAGTCCATCAGTCAATCTAGGGTGGCCATATCGTTCAACGCAAAAAGGAGGACAATATTCACTATTTTGTCATGGAAAGGAGGACAAGGGAGTACACTATACTGAAAAAGTAAGACAAAAAAGTAGGACATATTTATTTTAAATAACAAATGACAGTGAAGCTTATTTATTATACATCAAACAATAATTTCATCAAATCATCTTGATTGTGTGCCTACTGATATATTAAGATGATAAAAATCGTCTTTAAAAATGCTTGATTACTTTTTAAATACACACAGAAACATTGTCACATAAATAACACTAGCAGTTGTTCTGGTTCTGGAGCATGTAAATTTGTTAGCACTTTTTGAGTGATGGAAAACGTGCTGTCCACCTACTTCAAATTATTGTGATGTTTCACAGTATGATAGACAAAAGGGCCTTCTGCATCAGTTTCTTTTCTTTTCTTTTCCTTTTCGTTCCCTGCATGTTTCTTTTTAAAATAATGTCATTTTTGATTGCGCACTATCAGACACAAGTGCGTTATTGTGGCATTCATGTTTTCATAGGTGTGTGTGGATGTTTGTGCCTGTGTGTTTTTTCTTCTTCTTTTAATCTGCAGCAACTTTATTTGCTACTGGCACAAATGTGCCACCTCTACACATAAGACATTCTGCTTCTAAATCTTGACGACCTCTGGCAAAACATGGAAATGTGTTCTTCAATTTATCTGTGAATTTATATTTTTTATGCAAACCACAAGGTCTTGTATATTTGGATATGCACTTTAATACAACCAACAAACAATGTGCCTAGGTTGAAGGAAGTACGCCTCGCCAGATCGGAGCAAAATCCTTTTTTTTTTTAATGTCGTGTTTTGGCAAGGGAAAGATCTTGATAAAGCTAGAGAACACGGAGTGGGTTTTGCGGTCAAAAAATCGCTAACTAACATGGTTGAACCAGGCGAGAATGGATCAGAACGCCTGTTAACGCTCCGCCTGCAAACTAGCACAGGTCCCATCACCCTTGTCAGTGTGTATGCTCCTACTCTGTACTCTGCCTCAGAAGCTAAAGATGAGTTCTACGAGAATCTAGCAGCAGTAATCAAAAGCATACCTAGGCAAGAACAGCTTGTTCTCCTTGGTGACTTTAACGCTAGAGTGGGTGCCGATAATGTTTCATGGCCTTCATGTCTGGGCAGGTTTGGTATTGGCAAGATGAATGAAAATGGACAACGGCTCTTAGAGTTGTGCGTCCACCATGACCTCTGCGTGACCAACACCTACTTTCAGAAAAAACCCCAGCATAAGGTGTCATGGAGACACCCACGATCCAAGCACTGGCACCAACAGAAGGCCACTCCTCAGGTCTGTGCTCTCCACGCGCTCGTACCATAGTGCAGACTGTGACACAGATCACTCCTTGGTTTGCTGCAAAATAAGAGCACAACCAAGAAAACTCTATCGTGTCAGACATGAAGGGAAACCACGCATTGATACCAGCAAGATGTCAGACCCTTTCATGATCACTCAATTCACTGCGACCTTCAAGAAAGTGCTCAGTAGCCCTCAGCATGGTGATACTATTACAGAGAACTGGGAGCATCTACGGAACACCATTCAAAGTACTGCACTTGCCACCTTTGGTAAGAAAACAGCAAAGTCAAATGACTGGTTTGGCGCTTCATCAGATGTAATGGCACCTGTTATTGAAGCTAAGCGCAGTGCTATGAATGAATACAAACGTTCACCGAGTGCCAGAACCCTACAGATCCTGAGGGCTACGAGAAGCAAAGTTCAACAAACTGCTCGACACTGTGCAAATGACTATTGGCTCCAGCTCAGTGAGAGCATCCAGATCGCAGCGCAAACAGGCAACATTAGACAAATGTATGACGGTATAAAGAAAGCACTTGGCCCCCATAAAAGTAAGACGGCACCGCTAAAAACCATCAGCGGAGAGAAGCTAACCGATAAGGGTAAGCAGATGGAGAGGTGGGTCGAGCACTACTCTGAGCGTTACGCTAGAGACAATACCGTTACGCCTGCAGCCCTTGATGATGTCAATAGTCTGCCAACTATGGAGGAGCTGGATGCCGAACCAACATTAGAGGAACTCAGTAAGGCCATTGATAGCTTGGCCTCTGGCAAAGCACCAGGCAGTGATGGGATTCCTCCTGATTTAATCAAATGCTGTAAGAGCACGCTATTACATCCCCTGCATAGGATGCTGTGCCAGTGCTGGGAAGAGACAACTATTCCTCAAGACATGCGAGATGCCAAGATTGTAACACTGTATAAAAATAAAGGAGACAGAAGTGATTGCAATAACTACAGAGGCATCTCTCTTCTTAGTATTGTTGGTAAGGTTTTTGCCAAAGTCATCTTAATGCGACTACACAAGTTAGCTGAGCGCATATATCCAGAGGCACAGTGTGGATTCCGAGCTGGCAGATCAACAACGGACATGATCTTCTCTCTCCGCCAGCTTCAGGAAAAATCAAGAGAGCAGAAAAGACCATTATATATCGCCTTTATAGACCTCACAAAAGCATTCGACCTGGTTAGTAGGGATGGACTCTTTAAAATCCTCCTGAAAATAGGCTGCCCTTCTAAAATGCTGGAAATGATAAAGTCATTCCATGACGACATGAAGGGAACAGTCCAATATGCTGGAAGCACGTCACAGCCCTTTGATATACGAAGTGGCGTTAAACAAGGCTGTGTTCTGGCTCCGACCCTCTTCGGAATCTTCTTTGCCTTACTCTTGAAACATGCATTCAGAGATGCAACTGAAGGAATATGCCTTCACACTAGGTCAGATGGCCGTCTGTTTAATCTTTCAAGGCTGAAGGCAAAAACAAAAATCAGAAGGGTCACTATAAGAGACTTGTTGTTCGCTGATGATGCTGCAGTCGTCACTCAAAGCCAACAGGAGCTTCAGAGCTTGATGAATCGCTTCACTAAAGCATGCAAGGACTTTGGCCTCACAATAAGTCTAAAGAAAACGAATGTGCTGAGTCAGGATGTGGGTGCTGCACCAGTTATCACTATCGATAACTATGAATTGACAGTGGTGCACCACTTCACATACCTAGGGTCTACCATCAATGACAAACTCTCACTGGATACAGAAATCGACAGCCGCATTGGCAAAGCTGCAGCTACCTTTGCCCGCCTCACATCGCGTGTTTGGGGAAATTCTAAACTCACAATGAAGACCAAAGCTGCGGTATATAATGCCTGCGTCACCAGCACACTCCTATATGGCAGCGAGACCTGGACGACCTATGCTAAGCAAGAAAGAAGGCTCAATACCTTCCATTTGCGGTGTCTACGCCGCATCCTCGGCATCTCGTGGAAAGATAAAGTGACAAATGTCGAGGTGTTGTCACGTGCTGGCCTTCAAAGTATGTATACGCTGCTTAGACAGCGCAGACTTCGCTGGCTTGGCCATGTTCGCCGCATGGAAGATGGTCGCATCCCAAAAGATATCTTCTACGAACAATTAGCAGATGGCAAGAGAACAGTTGGGCGACCACAGCTGGGGTTCAAAGATGTGTGCAAGAGAGATATAAGGGCACTGGACATGGATCCAGCAACATGGGAGGATGAAGCTGCCGATCGCACTAAGTGGCGAAGCTATTTACGGCACCACCTCAGATTGGGCGAAGAGAGGCTCACACAAGAAGCAGAGGTGAGGAGAAAACGTCGAAAGGAGCACCAGGAAAATAAGCAGCTGAGGGCTGCCACCTCAGGGGCGCATTCCCATAGTCAGTTATGATTGAAGGGGCTATTATTATTACACCACGGTCATATTTACCGCACGCAATACTATAGGAAAACGGACCGATATAATAGCCAATGAAAACGCTCCTTTTTCTGGTGTGTATAAAGAAACCTTTTAGGCTTAACATAGAGGCCCATTTTGTGTAAATGATAGTACGAATTTATTTAATTTCTTAAGGACTAAAGATATTTCAACAACGGGAATGTTACTTGAGAGGTAGGTGCAAAGACTTCCTCGAATAGTAGTTCAATTATAGAGAAAAATCGTTTAAAATGACATCTATACATCAGGGTAGTCCCCAATTTAGTTAGTTAAAGTCTGCATAGATTTAAATGCATTTTGCTAACGAAACAATTGTTATATAGAAAGGTAGAGATAAATTCACAGTATAATTCTAACTTTAAATGATCAAAATCGGCCCAAAATTAAGAGAGATAATAAATATTAAAAATTTTGCACATTGAACAAGCAGGCAGAAATACGCATCGTTTTAGATTCCTAACACCCGTTTTGGACCATGTTCTCCGAGACGGGGGAGCGGTAGTATAAAAGTCCTTGAACTTGGCTGATTTGAGGCCACAACTTTTTCAAACATAAGCTGAACAGAAGAGAGCGGCAAACGTGTACTGTCAAATACTTTGCCACTGTATCTGCATAGCAGACCTAGGTACCTATTAACAGCCTGTTGCAGCTTATGTGTATTGCCTGAGGGTAAGAAAGAATATATATATATATGTATAATATATATATATATATATATATATATATATATATATATATATATATATATATATATATATATATATATATATATATATATATATATATATATATATATGTATATAATTATGTAATTTTCATGTGATTAATCCACTTGTGTGTTCGGAAGTGTGTTGAATGTGTTAAGAAAAATTACAGGACGCGTGTGCTGCCGGCTTGAACGTAAGCATTTGTTGACTTTTAGAGACGAAAGCCATCATTGGGAAATGTGTAGAATGATTGGGAATGATGGCAAAAATACGACTGTAAGTTTAATATTGTATTTGAAAGAGTATTTCTTAAAGGAATGACACACTGATCAGGAACATAAGAAAGGATGATAGGATTTTTTAACATGTATTAATCAAGGTGTCACTTAATAGTTTGTACTAAACCAAATCATTGTATGGAAGCAGATCATGGACAAATGGATCTACTTAGGATTTATAAGGAAAGTGTAATCACATTGAACTGGCTGTGAGTGGTACGGAGGTAAATTGTCCTGTGCAAATGTTAGCACAATGTCTGACACTGTTTGTTACGTCCATTGTGTGTGTGGATAGAATAGTGCTGGACCATACAAGGGTTGTGATTTGTATTCCAGGTTTTATCCTGCAACTACCAAGAGTGTACGAGACATCCACTTCTGTTAGACTCTGTGGTGCAAACGTTCTCAAGTTTTATAGAACTAGTCACCCTGTTTTCCCCGGCCTGGAGATCCAGACATTGTGTGATCCTGGCTATAGTTGGATGCTTCTCATTTTACCAGATAAGTGGAAACACAATTCCACTGGTCAACCTATCCAGCGACATTTTAAAACAAATAAAATACAAATAAAATACAAATAACAAAAACAGATTGAGTGATGACTCTGAAGGACTTTATTAAACTAAGTACCAACTTCACATTCCAGCGAAAGTGAGAACTATATGTAAAATAAATAATTGATGTTTGAAATATAACTTTATCATATTTAACTATTGTGGAAATTGACAATCCATGTTTATTTATTTTATTTTGTAAAAACATTTGAATTCTTTATCATTTTCCTAGCCGAAAAGAGAAACCGTATAGGATCAATAAATTGTATATATATATATATATATATATACAGCGTGTCCGGCAGAATCACTACCAATAACAAATATCAATATTTCCTCATCCATGTAAGTTAGAATTATTTTTTTATGGTTACCTCATATAGAAACCATCACATTTTTAGGAGCAGTGAGATAACACTGAAAAACAACATTTTTCTTTCTTATATAAGAATAAGTGTTCTTAGGTCAGTTTCTTGCGCTGATTTCAAATCTGAAATCCGTTTATCTCTATCACGTCGGGTTCTTAAGATATTTGTGATTTAATATATTTTGGGAAACCGTTATTTGCTCCGTTTCATTTTTACTATATAACTTATTAAAAATTAATAAAATGCAAAATAATTCTACTTTTTATACCGCTAAAAGATGCATGACATATGTTACAATATGTTTCAAATAGTTACTGTATTTTGAAATAATTCTGAGCGAAATATGGCTTCTAGAAGTTGTAGAAATTCGGCTGATCTGTTCTGTTACGTGTGTGGATATTTTACCGATCGTGTTCACCAGAAAAACTTTACACCATTACTAAAGAAAGCATATGAACTTTATTTCGATTCGAAAGTTGATGATGCAAATAAATCTTAGAAGCCAAATGCTGTTTGTTTGACTTGTGCAAATACATTGGCAGGTTGGTTACGAAAATCGCCGAAGCATAAGTCGATGCCTTTAAGAGTGCCAGTAATATGGCGTAAACCGACAAATCACGCTACTGATTGTTACTTCTGCTTGACAAATATCCATGGTTTCACTTTTAAAACTAGAAAGTCTGTGGTTTATCCAAATATTGAATCGGTTTCGAAACCAGTGCCTCATGATCCAATCACGTGTCCGATCCCAGTTCCACCAGAACAACATCCTTTGGACGTGAATGAACCATCAGAAAGTGATAGTTTACCTGCTTTAGAAACTAATTCTGACTCGGATTATATACCGGTGAATGATGGTGTTCACTTAATTAACCATTCAGAATTTTCAGATCTAATACGTGATATCGCTCTTACCAAAGGACAAGCGGAATTACTCGGTTCGCGACTCAAAGAATGGAATCTTTTAGCGCCCAATACTCCGATATCTAAATTTCGTCATAGACACAGAGAACTTGTTCAATACTTTGAGATGGATGATGACATTGCTATTGCAAAGATGTAAACGGTCTAATGGTGCACCTCGGTCATGAGCACATAGTCAACGAATGGCGACTTTTCATCGACTCTTCCAAGACTAGTCTAAAAGCCGTGTTATTGCATAACGGACATTTATTTTCATCAATTCCAGTCGCCCACTCTGTTCATATGGAAGAAACTTATGACAATATGGCTATACTTTTGGCAAAAATAAAGTACAATGACTACCAATGGCGGATTTGTGGAGACCTAAAGGTCATTGCAATTCTCACGGGCATGCAGACTGGGTATACTAAATTTTGTTGCTTCCTATGTGAATGGGACAGCCGCAACAGACAGAACATTATGCAAGAAAGGTGTGGCCTATCAGGGATCGTATGCAGCTCGGGCATAAAAATGTAATACACGAGCCATTAGTTAACAAAGACAGCATCATTTTACCACCGTTACATATAAAGTTGGGGCTCATGAAGAATTTCGTAAAAGCGTTAGATAAAACGAGCAAAGCTTTCACTTATCTTCGAGAAAAGTTTCCGCAAGTTAGCGGTGCAAAGATAAAGGAAGGTATCTTTGTAGGACCTCAGATTAGGAAAGTTATTGCAGACAAACAATTCGAGAACTTGTTACATGGTAGTGAACTTCGCGCATGGATGGCATTCAAATCGATCGTCGATAACTTTCTGGGAAATCACAAATCTGACGACTATGTGCATATTGTTAAGCAGTGCATAGATGCATACAGAATTATGGGCTGTAACATGTCCCTCAAAATCCATTTGCTCGATTCGCATCTTGACTTTTTCCCTGACAACCTTGGCGAAGTCAGCGATGAACATGGAGAACGATTCCATCAAGATATCGCCGTAATGGAGTCACGTTATCAAGGACGGTGGAGTGTGACCATGCTTGCCGATTATTGTTGGATGCTTCATCGCGATGTACCACATGCCATTCACCGACGAAAGTCGACTGCAAAGAAATTCAAGCCTACATAACTGTTGTACTTCTTGTACAAATGATGTTGTAATACTGTATGCTTTGTTAAAAAACTTCAATTGCGTATTTCTAGAGATCCCGACCTGATAGAGAAAAACGGTTTGCAGATTTAAAAACAGCGCATTAACATTGACCAGAAAAACACAGAAATGTTAGAGAAAGAAAAAAAAAATTTTTTTTTGTTAGCCAGTGTAATTGATAAATTGTCCAATAATGTGCAGATAACGCATACGTAATGCGCAGCCGCGGAATGTGATGAAGCGTGTAGTGAAAATGGCAGAGTTCACGGTGCAGCAGAAAGTGCAATGCTGTTATTGGCTTGCGGAATTAAAGTTTCCCATTGTTGTGCAAAGGAGATTCAGGCAGGAATATGGACGAAACCTCCAGAGCGACATACCATAGTGAAATGGCACAAGCAACTGTTGGAAACAGGTTCTTTGTTGAGAAAGAAGGGAAGCGGCAATGAAGCGTTGTCTCCAGATAGAGTTGAAGCAGTTAGCGAAGCTTTTCAATGTAGCCCGCGGAAATCCATTCGACGGGCAAGTGGAGAATTGGGTATTCCAAAATCTACTGTTCACGACATTGTGCACAAAAGATTGCGGCTTAGAGCCTACAAGATCCAGCTAGTGCAGAAGTTACAGCCAAATGATAAACCCAGACGGGCGGAGTTCGCAAATGCAATGCTATGTCACCTCGATGATGACAATGAATTTCTCAATCGTGTGGTATTCTCCGATGAAGCGACCTTTCACACTTGTGGCAAAGTTCACCGGCATAATTGTAGGATATGGGGGAAATGAAAACCCACATGTCGTAATGGAGCATGAGCGAGACAGCCCCAAACTTAACGTGTGGTGTGCCTTAACCTCGAATTATGTGATCGGGCCATTTTTCTTCGCCGAAGCCACAGTCAGAGGAGCAACATACCTAAACATGCTGCAAAATTTTGCAGTTCCTAGGATACCAGAAGGATTCATATTCCAGCAAGAAGGAATACCTCCACACTATGCCAATGAAGTAAGAAACTACCTTCATCAACAATTTCCAGACAGATGGATTGGAAGATTAGGTCCCATTGATTGGCCACCAAGGTCACCAGATTTGACCCCCTTAGATTTCTTTCTATGGGGATACGTAAAAAGCTTTGTCCATCAAACTCCGGTGCAGGGACTGGATAATCTTCGGCAGCGAATAATTGACGCTTGTGCATCCGTCACACCTCAGATGCTGCAAAACACGTGGAGAGAGATAGAATACCATCTTGACATTCTTCGAGCCACTAAAGGCGCTCATGTGGAGATCTACTGAAACTTGGTGGAGATGTACTGAAACTTGGTGAGTTGCTACTGAAACTTAATGAGTTTGCCTAACAGAAAATCAAAATCCGGTCGGTCTGCTATTATTAGTATAAGAAATATTGACATTTGTTATTGGTAGTGATTCTGCCGGACACACTGTATATATATATATATATATATATATATATATATATATATATATATATATATATATATATATATATATATATATATATATATATATATATATATATACACATATATATACATATATATACATATATATACATATACATATATATACATATATATACATATATATACATATATATATATATACACATATACACATATGCACATATACACATATACACATATACATATATACATATATACATATATACATACATATATATATAAATATATATATATAAAATATATATATATATATATATATATATATATATATATATATATATATATATATATATATATATATATATATATATATATATATATATATATATATATATATATATATATATATGTATATATGTATATATGTATATATAATCAGTCTTGCTTAATTATTTAAATTGAGTTAAGGTTCGTATATATATGTATATCTTCTTCTTTGATCCTTAGCCGCCGACCGTCAAAGCAGTCAGTGGCCATCACGCCTAGTGGCGTCTTGTAGGGCAACAACAAATTGATTCCACTTTGCTCGGTCGGTGGCCATCCTTCGTACAGTGCCCCAACTCTGGTTCATTCTTTGCATCTCAGCCTCCACAGTCCTCCGCCAAGTTGTTTTTGGTCGGCCTCTCTTTCGCTTTCCTTCAGGGGTCCAAAGCATAGCTGTTCTTGTGATGGCATCGGGGTCTCTTCGAGGACATGACCAACCCAGCTCCAGCGTCTGCCAGCTATGATGGTGTGCATGTCCTCTTGCTTGCTACGAGTAAGCAGATCTTGGTTGGTGATGGTATTCGGCCAAAAGATTCGGTGAATTTATTCTTAGGCATGTTGTGTGAAAGGAGGACAATTTCGACATTTCCTTCTCTGTAACTCTCCAGCATTCCGCACCACAGAGAAGCACAGAAAGCACACAGCTCTGATATAATCTTAATTTTGTGCTTGTGCTGTATTGGGGGGACTTCCAGATGTTGTTTAGGCTAAAGAAGGCTGTTCTTGCCTTATTCATTCTGATGTTGATGTCTTTGCCTGATCCGCCGTCTGGTGTTACTATGCTTCCTAGGTATGTGAAGGTATCTGTCTGTACCAATTGCTGATTCCTTACTGATATGGGCTCAGGGTTGCTCACATTGAGCGTCATGACCTCAGACTTCTTTAAATTGATGTTCAAGCCCACTTGCTGGCTAAACTTGTTAAGTCTATCCGTTTTTTCCTGGATGTGTTGATGTGAATGTGGTAGTAGTGCAATGTCATCTGCATATTCCAGATCTTCCAATGTAGAAAATGTTGTCCATCTTATTCCTCTTGGACTGCCCTCTGTTGTCTGGCGCATCACCCAGTCTATGACTGTTAAAAATAGAGTGGTTGACAAGGGGCATCCCTGTCGTACTCCTGTCTTCACCTCAAAGGCTAGGTTGCTCTGCCCAACGCTACACGTAAAGTTGGCATAGAGGCTTTTTATAATTGACACTATGCAGCTTGGAATTCCATAAGCCCTCAGTATTTTCCATAAACTGTCCCTATGTATGCTGTCAAAAGCCTTTTCAAAATCAACGAAATTAATGTAAAGCTGTCTTTGCCATTCTGAGCACTGCTGTATAATGTTCCTGAGAGTGAATATATGATCTACACATCTTCTATTCTTTCTAAATCTTGCTTGTTCCTTCCTCAGTTTGTGGTCTACTGCCTTTGAAATTCTCTGTATAATTATCCTGCCTAGTATTTTGCTGGGAACTGAGAGAAGAGTGATTCCTCTCCAATTATTGCAGTCTGCAAGATCTCCCTTCTTGGGCAACTTGACAATTATTCCTTTGTTCCACTCTGATGGTGTTGTCCCCGTTTTCCAGACTTGTGCAAATAGTGGTTCTAATAGTTCTGCTGCTAGCTCAGGGTCTGTCTTAAATAGCTCTGCATTTAAGTTATCATGGCCCGGAGCTTTGCCGTTCTTTAACCCTTTGATTGCTGTGATGATTTCTTCTTTTCGTTGAATGTCTGTATTCACATCTAGATCGTTTTCAGCTTCAGGAACATTCAGTTGTGTCTCTAGTGGTTCCTTGTTCAGAGTTTCTCTGAAGTGCTCTGCCCATCTTGTTTCCTGTCTCTCTGCTGTCGTGATGAGATTACCTTGCTTATCTCTTACTAATGTAATATTGTTTGCACCTCGTTTTCCGCTGATGAATTTAGTTATTTTGTATACTGTGCTTTGTTCATTTCTCAGTGCTGCCTCCTCTGCCTGTCTTGCAAGATCGTCTAGGAAATCCTTTTTGTTGGCTCGGGTTTGGCGTTTAACTTCCTTGTCCAGCTGACTGTACTGTTCGCTATATAGTTGCTTTAACCTGGGGACTTCGCTTCTGTTTTCTTTCTTTTCATTTCCTTTCTCATCGTTATGGTGTTTAATGTTTCTGGTGTTATCCAGTCTTGCTTCTTCCTTTCCTGGAATCCCAAGCATGATTTGCTGCTTTCTTTGTATATTGTTGAAATGGTGTTGAAGTTCTGGTCTATATCATCAGTCAATGTCTTTTCCTGACTTTTGGCAAATTGATATCGTTTCTTTATGTCGGCCGCAAAAGCTTTTCTGGTAAGGGAGTCCTTCAATTTGCTGATGTCAAACCTTTTCTGTGTGTGTGTGTATATATATATATATATATATATATATATATATATATATATATATATATATATATATATATATATATATATATATATATATATATTTTACATATTTAATTAATTACTTAATCCCCTAGCAGAGTCAATACAAAAAATAATAACCATTATTTAAGGGAATATCTTGAGAGGTAGCACTTAGACCTTCAGGAACAAACACTATCATCATACTTGAAGGTTTATACAGCTTGACCCTACCTTTGATTGTCGATACACCCTTGCTCTTTTCAGAGAAGGGGGTATTTCTTGTAAAACCAGTCTCTTATCTGGCACTATCCTGGTAACATCTGATACATCTTTTTGTCCAGGATATCTTACATTGTAATAACATCTGAACCTCTCACGACATCTAGTGTCTCCTTCCAGGATTTCACTTAATACCCTGGGGGTCTTTACTTTAAGACAGTCAGTTGTAAGGTTAAAAGTTGGAGTAAAGTAAATATAAATATAAATAAGAGAAAGAAAGTAATAAATAAAAATATAACTCAATGTAATATTAGTGAGTACATAACCAAATTTTGGTGACTGGATGAGCTGACAGTGGTTGTTGATTAATTAAGTTTGTATATTAATTAAGTTGGTATATTAATTAAGTTTGTAATTTGTATATTGATAAGATTGCAAGAGAATGGCAGACTTGGCAAAATTTAGATCTGCTACAGTGCAGTCGGCAAAAGAATTTGGATTAAGTGGGGAGGCTCTTATTCAGTATGTCACTACTGAATGTGACAAGTATATAGAAAGAGAAGATAAGAAGTTGTAAACAGAAAAAAGATTACAACTAGAGGCTGATAAGGAAGCTAAAAGATTACAACTAGAGGCTGATAAAGAAGCTAAAAGATTACAAATAGAAGCTGATAGGGAGGCTAGGCAAATAGAAGCTGATAGGGAGGCTAGGAAATGGAGAATAAGAGGAAAAGAGATTGCAAATGGAGGCTGAAAAAGAGGAAAAGAGATTGCAAATGGAGGCTGAAAAAGAGGAAAAGAGATTACAAAGGGAACATGAGTTGAGACTGAAAGAGCTTGAAATTCAAGGTAACGTTCAAATAAAAGGAAGTAGTCCTACTGCATCTGATATTAATGCAAGTCATGGTACCTCAAATGGAGCCATGAATTTTCACTTGGATCCATTTGTGGAGAAAGAAGATGATATTGAGTCTTATTTAAGTAGGTACGAGAGATTAGCTACTAACTATGGCCTAGAGAAAGAGAAGTGGAGCCTTAAGTTATCACAAGGGCTGAGAGGAGCCTCTTATGAAGTTTTTGCAAAACTTGGCAGAGAAGACCATGAAGATTATGAACTCTTGAAGCAGGCATTGCTGGTCCGTTATGAAAAGAACTCAGAATTTTATAGGAAGAAATTCAGAACTGCCAAGCTACTTTCTGAAGAAACTTACCATCAATTCTCTGCAAGATTAGAAACCTACTTGGAGAAGAGGACTACTCTTGGAAAATGTCAAGACCTGAAAGAAATGGTCATGATGGAGCAAGTAAGAGAATATATGCCTCCAGACATGAGAAAATTTCTTATGGAACAAGGTGCAGAGAGATTGGGGGAGATTCTAACAGTTGCTGAGAGATACCAAGTGGCTCAATCAGAAATAGCTGGAGTTAAGAAGAAACAAGGAGATAGTAGTAGAGCCCCACAAAACCAGAATAAGTTTGAAAATAGGGACCAACCACATAGATACATACTAGGTTATGACAGGCCTAAATATGACCGAAGAGACAGGAACCCTCAGGTGCAGGATAAGAAATCCTACAGACAAGGAGAAAAGTGGTGTAAAATTTGTAAAATGAATAATCACCATACTAAAGACTGTAGGAAAAATAACCCTCCATATTTCGCTGCATGCCTCAAAACAGGAAACAAGGGAAAAAAGGAACTGTCTACAGGACAGCATGAACATCATCATCCCCCTGTGTGTGAAGAAGTAGTATGTAATGGTACCACTATCAAGTGCCTTTATGATACTGGATTGGAATTTGACTCAGTCGTGTTTTCTTCCCTGGTGCACCCAGATCAGTCTTCTTCTTCTTCTTCTTTGATCCTTAGCCGCCGACCGTCAAAGCAGTCAGTGGCCATCACGCCTAGTGGCGTCTTGTAGGGCAACAACAAATTGATTCCACTTTGCTCGGTCGGCGGCCATCCTTTGTAAAGTGCCCCAACTCTGGTTCATTCTTTGCATCTCAGCCTCCACAGTCCTCCGCCAGGTTGTTTTTGGTCGGCCTCTCTTTCGTTTTCCTTCAGGGGTCCAAAGCATAGCTGTTCTTGTGATGGCATCGATGTCTCTTCTGAGGACATGGCCAACCCAGCTCCAGCGTCTGCCAGCTATGATGGTGTGCATGTCCTCTTGCTTGCTACGAGTAAGCAGATCTTGGTTAGTGATGGTATCCGGCCAAAAGATTCGGTGAATTTTTCTTAGGCATGTTGTGTGAAAGGAGGACAATTTCGACATTTCCTTCTCTGTAACTCTCCAGCATTCCGCACCATAGAGAAGCACAGAAAGCACACAGCTCTGATATAATCTTAATTTTGTGCTTGTGCTTTATTGGGAGGACTTCCAGATGTTGTTTAGGCTAAAGAAGGCTGTTCTTGCCTTATTCATTCTGATGTTGATGCCTTTGCCTGCCCCACCGTCTGGTGTTACTATGCTTCCTAGGTATGTGAAGGTATCTGTCTGTACCAGTTGCTGATTCCTTACTGATATGGGCTCAGGGCTGCTCACATTGAGCGTCATGACCTCAGACTTCTTTAAATTGATGTTCAAGCCCACCTGCTGGCTATACTTATTAAGTCTATCCGTTTTTTTTCTTGGATGTGTTGATGTGAATGTGCTAGTAGTGCAATGTCATCTGCATATTCCAGATCTTCCAATGTAGAAAATGTTGTCCATCTTATTCCTCTTGGACTGCCCTCTGTTGTCTGGCGCTTCACCCAGTCTATGACTGTTAAAAATAGAGTGGTTGATAAGGGGCATCCCTGTCGTACTCCTGTCTTCACCTCAAAGGTTAGGTTGCTCTGCCCAACACTACACGTAAAGTTGGCATAGAGGCTTTTTATGATTGACACTATGCAGCTTGGAATTCCATAAGCCCTCAGTATTTTCCATAAACTGTCCCTATGTATGCTGTCAAAAGCCTTTTCAAAATCAACGAAATTAATGTAAAGCTGTCTTTGCCATTCTGAGCACTGCTGTATAATGTTCCTGAGAGTGAATATATGATCTACACATCTTCTATTCTTTCTAAATCCTGCTTGTTCTTTCCTCAGTTTGTGGTCTACTGCTTTTGAAATTCTCTGTATAATTATCCTGCCTAGTATTTTGCTGGGAACTGAGAGAAGAGTGATTCCTCTCCAATTATTGCAGTCTGCAAGATCTCCCTTCTTGGGCAATTTGACAATTATTCCTTTGTTCCACTCTGATGGTATTGTCCCCGTTTTCCAGACTTGTGCAAATAGTGGTTCTAATAGTTCTGCTGCTAGCTCAGGGTCTGTCTTAAACAGCTCTGCATTTAAGTTATCATGGCCCGGAGCTTTGCCGTTCTTTAACCCTTTGATTGCTGTGATGATTTCTTCTTTTCGTGGAATGTCTGTATTTACATCTAGATCGTTTTCAGCCTCAGGAACATTTAATTGTGTCTCTAGTGGTTCCTTGTTCAGAGTTTCTCTGAAGTGCTCTGCCCATCTTGTTTCCTGTCCCTCTGCTGTCGTGATGAGATTACCTTGCTTATCTCTTACTAATGTAATATTGTTTGCACCTCGTTTTCCGCTGATGAATTTAGTTATTTTGTATACTGTGCTTTGTTCATTTCTCAGTGCTGCCTCCTCTGCCTGTCTTGCAAGATCATCTAGGAAATTCCTTTTGTTGGCTCGGGTTTGGCGTTTAACTTCCTTGTCCAGCTGACTGTACTGTTCGCTATATAGTTGCTTTAACCTGGGGGACTTCGCTTCTATTTTCTTTCTTTTCATTTCCTTTCTCATCGTTATGGTGTTTAATGTTTCTGGTGTTATCCAGTCTTGCTTCTTCCTTTCCTGGAATCCCAAGCATGATTTGCTGCTTTCCTTGTATATTGTTGAAATGGTGTTGAAGTTCTGGTCTATATCATCAGTCAATGTCTTTTCCTGACTTTTGGCAAATTGATATCGTTTCTTTATGTCGGCCGCAAAAGCTTTTCTGGTAAGGGAGTCCTTCAATTTGCTGATGTCAAACCTTTTCTGTGTAGTTACAGTTGGTCCAGCCCTTCTTAGTTTCACTTTCAGTGTTGCTACTACTAAATAGTGATCACTTCCCACATCTGCACCTCTTCTTACCTTCACATCTTGTAATGCATGTCTCCATCTACCGTTAACCATGATGTGGTCTATCTGGTTTCTGTCCCGACCATTTGGCGATTCCCATGTTAATTTGTGAATTTCTTTATGTGGGAAAAGTGTTCCTCCAATGACCAGGTTGTTAATGCTACAGAAACTTATTAGTTTATGCCCATTTTCGTTTGCTGTTCCGCTGCCGCATTTCCCCATTGTTCTTTCATTATATGTATTGTGTATACCAACTTTCGCATTGAGGTCTCCCATTACTATAACAAGATCATATCTAGGTGTGTCTTCCATTTCTTTCTGCAGTTGTTGATAGAATTCATCCTTGACCTCCTCATCGCTATCATTCGTTGGTGCGTAGCATTGTATTATTGTAGTGTTGGTGAAACTCCCTCTCAATCTTAATCTTATCAATCTGTTGTTGATGGGTTTCCATTCCAGTAATGTCCTTTCTATTCCTTTCTGTAGAATAATGGCTACGCCTTCATTGTGCTGTCCATCCTCTCTTCCAGAGTAAAGTACTGTTTCTCCTGTTGCTGTTTTAACTTTTCCTGCCCCTGTCCATCTGCTCTCGCTTATCCCTAGAATGTGTAACCTATAGTTTCTCATTTCTGCCGTGACCTGTCTTAGTTTACCTGTCTCGTTCATTGTCCTGACATTCCAAAATCCTATTCTTGTATCCTGTTTTGCGGTCAGGACATCCGTTTTTATGTCAGTGGCTTCCTTTCGGCTTTCACCACTGACAGTCATACGAGCCACAGACTCCGAATGTCCATCCCGCAGCAAAGTTTGTTCATTTGTTGTTGTTTCCGTAACTTCATTGCCTTTTTTACATAGACAGGGGTGTCAGCCCTATGCTAAAACCCCCAACCTGGAGGACCAGGGTACCAGCTTTTGTCTGACCCCTACCCACACAGACCAGTCCAGCTTGGTTGAACCTACCAGGAGTAAAACTCCCATTGGTATTGCTCTGGGTATTGTCAGGATACGCAAGCTGCCATATCGCTACCCAGATCAGTATACCACAGAAACAGTGGAGATACAGGGAGCAACTAAGGATGTAGCAACCATGACACTGCCCATAGCAAGAATTAATGTCACAACTCGCTATGTGGAAGGAGTGATTAGAGCAGCAGTGATAAATGAACCAATCTACCCTCTGATATTGGGGTGTAGATATGTGTTTTTGGGAAGCCCCAAAAGACCAGTGATTATGGCAGCAGTACAGACCAGGTAACAGTCTAGGAAGGAGGAAGACAACCCAATAAATACCCATCCAGAGGAGATGAGGAAGGCACAGGCTGATGATAACCCATTAAAGCCTTGTTTTAAAAAACTACCAAAAAGCCATACCCCTCCAAATAAAGGAGAATTTTATATGAAGAACGGATTGCTTTATAGAAAAGCTGGAATAGGATGCAATGGCCATGGACAACTAGTTCTACCCTCTTCATATAGGAAAAAGGTGATGGAGTTAGCACATGTTAATTCAGACGGTGGACATAAGAGAATTGGTACCACCTGTCAACGGACCTCAGTGCATCATTATTAGCCAGGTATTGCTGAAGACATTTTTTTTTTTTTTTTTTTTTTTTTTTTTGGCGTTCCCCCCCGAATACTCCGAGGCGAAAAAATCAGAAGCTTTCATATTATTTCAGTATGTGATCGTGACTTTATTTCTGGGTGTGCACAAAATGTAGGTACCCATTGCAGCTGGGTCGGCTCATGAGCCGCCAGTCCCTGGTCGACGACACTCCTTCAAATGTCCTGGGAGTTAACAGTCAAACAGACCTAGGTATCAAACTCAGATTGCACTACGCTGCTCCCTAAGCTGAAAATATAGGCCTGCAAGGTGACATCCCCAATAAACTCAAAACCTAGGTCATTGCAGTGAACATAGGTGAAAATAAACATAAACAGGTAGACATAGTGGGTAGGACGGCACCTTCTCACAAACAGTCTTCCAAAAACCAGTTACACTGGCGACTCTCCGTATGGCACCGAGAGAAAACATAAACACAAACCAGTCCAGCCCGACACCCACAGGGGCGGAGTTCCAGGAGCTGGCTAAACATAGAAGTATGGTTAGTCAGCCATCTTTGAAGACGAAACAGTGGGGGAACCCGAGAAACATTGGAGTGGGAGAGTGGGCAATTGGCCTAATGCTCAGCTCACTTCAACATACGGCTTTTAAATTAACAACAGGAATGACACCGGCAACATTGTTATTTGGTCGGCCCATCAAAGGTCCATTAGAGGCCTTAATGAGGACATGTACAGATGAGAAAGCAGAAGAGAATGTAACCTCATCATACCAGTATGTGAACGAGTTGACATCTCGGTTAAAAACTGGCTGGAAGTTAGCAAACGATATTCTGAGGAAAGCCAGAAGGAAACATGCTGAGTACTATAATAAGAAGGCGAAGGATAGAGAGCTAGCTGTGGGGGAGAATGTGCTTCTTCTGTTACCAGGCAGCAGCAATAAACTTCAGATAGGATGGCAGGGTCCATACACAGTTCTAGAAAAGTTATCTAGAACTAATTACAAGATAGACAAAAAGGGAAAAGAAAAGGTCTATGATGTGAACCTACTCAAGAAATATCATGATAGAAAAGTGTTGGAAGGTGCACATTTAAGGACCCTGGCCATAGCCACTGAAATGAAAAATGAACCTCTCACTTCATATGAATATCCCTTGAGACCCTGCAAAACTCCTGCACAGGTAAAAGTCAGTAATCACTTGACAAAAGGGCAGAGGGAGCAGATTCAGAAGGTTCTGAATCAAAGGTTGTTAACGGACAAATCGGGGCACACCAACTTTGTTGGAGTATGACATGAAATTACTAGACCCAACACCAATCTGTATGAGGCCTATTCAATTCCTTTTGCAAAAGAACAAGCTTTAAAGGGAGAGATAGAATACTTATTGCAAGAAGGTATTATCTCCCATAGTGAATCTCCTTATAGCTCCAGTGTGGTTTTTTGCTGAGGGAAACCCTCTTGGAAACTAGACTTTGTATTAGATTATAGGATTATAATAGGGGGTTGGGAGCCGCGCTGGTGTAATGGCTTCGGCGTTGTACTGGCGACCAGATGTTCATGGTTCAAACCCGGGCGTCGGCGTTTGAAGAAATGTTTACGGCCGGAAATTTGACTGAATAGCCTGAACGGCTCCTGTGATAAACCCTCTGTGGATGGGAAGGAGCGAAGCTCCTGACCGGGTTGGAAGGAAAGTCCTCAGGTTCCCCAGCCTCGCAATGACATGTCTTTGGGCCGAAGGGCTGAAAGCCCAAGTGCCGCTGGTTTAAAAAAAAATAGATTATAAGGAAAACGAATGCTGTCACAGAGTCTCCGGTGGATCCATTACCAGATACCAATCAACTGTTTGCCTGGTTGAATAAGGCAAAATGTTTTTCTAAGGTGGATCTCAGTAAGGGATGTTACAGATTTCCAGTGAGGCCTGAGATCAGACCATTTCTGGCTTTTAGCACATCGGAAGGGCACTATGAATTTAATTATGTTGCCATTTGGATTGAAGAATGCGCCTAGTGTTTTCTCCAGAATGATGAGAAAATTATTGGATCCCCTGAAAAATTTATCTATTACAAATTTCATGGATGACATCCTCATCGCCACTGAAACATTTGAGGAACATCTAGCAATCTCTAGATATGTTTATTTGACAGACTCAGAGAAGCAAATTTAACTGCTTGTCCTACAAAATGTTGTATTGGCTACAAAGAATTAGAATTCTTAGGACACACAGTTATATCAGGGTAATATGACCCCTGATCCTAAGAATTTGGAAAAATTGCAGAGAGCACCAAGACCACAAACCAAGAAAGATATGTGAGATCCTTTGTCTCACTATGTGGGTTTTATCAAAAATTTTAATACTGTGTGTGCTCCTCTGAAGGACTTAACTAAGAAAGGCAAGGCAGACAAAATAGAGTGGAATGCAAAATGTGAGCAGGCATATACAGAGCTAAAGCATAACTCACCAGTAGACCTATATTAAGACTACCAAATTTGAGTCAGGAATTCGTGGTAACGGATGCTAGTAATGTGGGTTTTGGGAGGCAACATTATTGGCAAAGATCACAATTAACATCCGGAGAATTGAACCCCGTTGCTTATGCCAGTAAAAAAAAAAAAAAAAAAAAAAGCAAATTGAATAAAGCGGAGAAAAAACTACTCCACAGTTGAAAAAGAATGTTTAGCGTTTTAGTTTGGGCAATCAAGAAATTCCAAATATACCTGTATAATGATAGGCATTTTTGTGGTCCAAAGTGATCACCAGCCCCCTGGTTGTTTTTCTCGCCCAAGCAAAACAAGGTAATGCCCAGATTGTTAAGGTGGTCACTTCTCCATACAACCTTACTCTCTTTTTACCATTGAATATATATTCCTGGATCGCAGAACGTTTGGGGCAGATTTTCTTAAGTAGGCACCCACCCTGCAGGAAACCAGGATACCAGTAAGGCAGAGTGAACCTCATTTTTGGGTAATTGCTCGTGATTGTAAATACAGACAGGAAAGCTCCACCAGGGGTTCACGCTCTTTTAAATGGGGGAGCTCTGTCGTGTTTTTGGTCTGTCTTACACCACGGTCATATTTTACCGCACGCAATACTATAGGGAAAACTGGACTCGATATAATAGCCAATGAAAACGCTCCTTTTTCTGGAGTGTATAAAGAAACCTTTTAGGCTTAACATAGAGCCCCCATTTTGTGTAAAATGATAGTACGAATTTATGTAATTTCTTAAGGACTAAAGATATTTAAACGGAAAGGTTATAGATATTTCAAAAACAACGGGAAATGTTTACTTGAGAAGTAGGTTGCAAAGACTTCCTCGAATAGTAGTTCAATTATAGAGAAAAATCGTTTTTAAATGACATCTATACATCAGGGTAGTCCCCAATTTAGTTAGTTAAAGTCTGCATAGATTTAAATGCATTTTGCTAACTAAACAATTATTATATAGAAAAGGTATAGATAAATTCACAGTATAATTCTAACTTTAAAATGCTTTCAAAATCGCCCCCCAAGAATTAAGAGAGATAATAAATATTAAAAATTTTGCACATTGAACAAGCAGGCAGAAATACGCATCAGTTTTTAGATTCCTAACACCCGTTTTGGACCATGTTTCTCCGAGACGGGGGAAGCGGCGGTAGTAATAAAAGTCCTTGAACTGGCTTGATTTTGAGTCCACAACTTTTTCAAAACATATAAGCTGAACAGAAGAGAGGCTGCGGGGCAACGTGTGCTGTCAAATTACTGAACTTTGCCACTCGTATCCTCTTATTCTGCATAGCAGAAACCTAGGGATACCCCGCATATAAACAGCCTGATGCAGCTTATGGTGTATAGCCTTGCCCTGAGGTAAGTAAAGAATATATAAATATAAATATATATATATATATATATATAATATATATTATATTCCTTCTTACCCTCAGGAGCAATACACAAAAGCTGCACAGGCTGTTAATAGGTGTACCTAGGTCTGCTATGCAGATACAGTAGGGAGCAAAGTATTTGAAGCGACACGTTGCCGCTCTCATCTGAACAGCATATGCTTGAAGAAAAAGTTTGTGGCCTCAAATCAGCCAAGTTGCCCTGGTACTTTTATAACTACACGCTCACCGTCCCCTCGTCTCGAAACAGGTCCCAAAACGGGTGTTAGGAATCTAAAACGAGTGCGTATTTCCTGCTGCTTGTTACAATGTGCTAAAATTCTTTTAATATATATTATCTTCTCATTAATTCTGGCCGATTTTTTGATCATTTAAAGTTAGAATTAATACTGAACTGTGGAATTTATCTCTACCTTTCTATATAATAATTGTTTAGTTTAAGCAAAATTGCATTTAAATCTATAGCAGACTTTAACAAACTAAATTGGGGACTACCCTGATGTATAGATGTCCCATTTTTAAACGATTTTTTCCTCTATAATTGGAAACCTACTATTTCGATAGGAAGTGTTTGTGCACCTACATCTCAATTAACATTTCCCGTTGTTGAAAAATATCCATATACCTTTTCCGTATTAAATATCCTTTATGTCCTTAATAAAATTAACATAAATTCGTACTATCATTTACACAAAAAGGGCCCTCTATGTTTTACGCCTAAAAGGTTTCAGTTATACAACACCAGAAGAAAGGAGCGTTTTCATTGGCTATTTATATCGGTCCCGTTTTCCCTATAGTATTGCGTGCGGTAAAATATGACCGTGGGTAAGACAGACCCAAAACCGACAGAGCTCCCCCATTTAAAAAGCGTGAACCCCCTGTGTTGGGAGCTTCCTGTCTGCGTATTACAAATCACTGGTTGGGGGGGGTTGGGGGGTGGGAATTTTACCAAAAATGAGGTTCACTCGCCTTACTGGTATCCTGGTTTCCTGCAGGTGGGTGCCTACTTAAGAAATCTGCCCCAACGGTTTCTGGCGATCCCAGAATAAATTCAATGGTAAAAGAGTAAGTTCATTATGAGAAGTGACCCACCATTAAACAATCTGGCATTACCTTGTTTTGCTTGGGCGGAGAAAAACCAGGGGCTGGGATCACTTTGGGACCACAAAATGCTATCAAACAGGAAAAAATATTTGGAATTTCCTTGATTGCCCAAACGTAGAGCCTAAACATTCTTATTCAACTGGTGGAGTAGTTTTTCTCCGCTTTAATCAATTGCTACTGGCCATAAGCAACGGGGTTCAACCTTTCTCCGGATGTTAAAAGGGATCTTTGCAAAATGTTGCTCTCCAAACCCACATTACTACATCCGTTACCACGAATTCCTGAACTCAAATTTGGTAGTCTGTTAATATAGGTCTACTGGTGAGTTTATTTGCTTTAGCTCTGGATCTGCCTGCTCACATTTTGCATTCCACTCTAATTTGTCCCTGCCTATGAGCCTTTTCATTAGTTAAGTCCATCGAGGAGCACACACAGTATTAAAATTTTTGATAAAACCCACATAGTGAGTTACAAAGCTCTCACAACTTTTCTTGGTTTGTGGTCTTGGGAGCTCACTGCAATTTTTTCCAAATTCTTAGGATCAGGGTCCATATTACCCTTATAATTAACTGAGGTGTTACCTAAGAATTCCTTAATTCCTTTTGTATGCGCAATAACAACAATTTGTAGGACAAGCAGTTAAATTTGCTTCTCTGAGTCGTCAAATAACATATCAAGAGATGCTAGATGTTCCTCAATTTTCAGTGCGATGAGGATGTCACCCATGAAATTTGTAAATAGATAATTTTTCCAGGGGATCCAATAATTTTCTCATCCATTACTGGAGAAACACCTCGGAGCATTCTTCAAATCCAAAAGGCAACATAAATAATTTCATATTGGGGTCCTTCCGATGTCCTAAAAAAGGCCAGAAAATGGTGCTGATGCATCAGGCCTCCACTAAAATCTGGTAAAATCCCCATACTGAGATCCACCTTAGAAAGAACATTTTGCCTGTATTCAACCAGGCAAACATTAGATTTGGTATCTGGATAATATGATCCACCGGAGACTCTTGACCAGCATTCGTTTGTACCCTATAATCTAATTTTTTTTAAAACCACGGCACTAGGCTTTCAGCCCTTCCGGTCCCCAATGACATGTCATTTGCGAGGACTGGGGAACCTGAGGAACATTTCCCTTCCCAACCCGGTCAGGATCTTCGCTCCTGTCCCAACCACAAGAGGGTTATCAACAGGAGCCTTCCAGGCTATTTCAGTCAAATTTCCGGCCGTAAACATTTCTTTCAAACGCCACGCCCCGTGTTTGAACCATGAACACTGGTCGCCAAGTTATCAACGCCGAAGCCATAACACCAGCGCGGCTCCCAACCCCCTATAATCCAACGGACGAGAATCATATGACAAAGTCTAATGTTTTCCCAGAGGGTTTCCCTCAGGCAAAACCACACTGGGAGCTATAAGGGATTACTATGGGAGATAATACCTTCTTGCTAATAAGTATCTGCTATCTCTCCCTTTAAAGCTTTGTTCTTTTGCAAAAGGAATTGAATAGGCCCTCATACAGATTGGTTTTTGGTCAGGTGAATTTCATGTCATACTCCAACAATTTGTTGTGCCCCGATTTGTCCGTTAACAACCTCAGAACCTTCTAATCTTGCTGCCCCTCTAGCCTTTGTCCAAGTGATTACTGACATTTACCCTGCGTGACAGCGAGTTTGCAGGGTCTCAAGGATATTCATATGAAGTGAGAGGTTCATATTTTCATTTCAGTGGCTATTGGCCAGGGTCCTTAAATGGTGCACCTTCCAACACTTTTTCTATCATGATTATTTCTTGAGTATGTTCACATCATATACCCTTTCTTTTTTTCCCCTTTTTGTCTATCTTGTAATTTTAGTTTCTAGATAACCTTTTCTATAACTGTTGTATGGTCCCCAGCCATCGTATCAGAAGTTTTAATTATGCTGCTGCCTGGTAACCAGAAGAAGCACATTCTCCCCCACAGCTAGCTCCTCTATCCTGTCCCGCCTTCCTTATTTATAGTACTGCAGGCCATGTTTCCCTTCTGGTGCTTTCCTCAGATTATCCGTTTTGCTAACTTTCCAGCCAGTTTGTTAAAACCGAGATGTACAACTCTTTCACATACAGGGAATGATGAGGTAACATTCTCATTCTGCTTTCTCATCTGTCCATAGTCCCACAATAAGTCCTCTAATGGACACACTTTGATGGGCCGACCAAATATCAATGTTGCCGGAGTGTCCTTTCCTGATGTAAAAATTTTAAAAGCCGTAAGTTTGAAGTGAGCTGAGCATTAGGCCCAATTGCCCCACTCTCCCACTTCCAATTTTTCTGGGGGTATGCCCCCACAGTTTCCCCTGTTTTCAAGAGATGGCTGACTAACCATAAACTTTCTATGTTTAGGAGCCAGTGTTCCTGGAATTCCGACACAAGTGGGTGTTCGGGATGGACAGGTTTGAGTGGGAGTTTATGATTTACTCTCGTGGTGCCCTAACGGAGGAGACGCCAGTTGTAAACAGGGTTTTCTGGAAGACTGTTTGTGAAGGAAGGTGAGCCTGTCCTACCCACTATGTCTACACTGATTTAATGTTTATTTTCATGCCTATGTTACACTTGCAATGGAGTTCTTAGGTCCCTGTTGAGTTTTTCCCAACTTGGGGATGTCCATCTTGCTACATTTGTGCAACCAGGTGATCACATACCTGAAATATGTCCTTCAGCATAGGGAGGCCCGCTCTAGCGAAGTGGTTACAAACACCGAGCTCTGGCGACCGTGGTGATATCAGGAATCAAACCCGGGGAGCGTAGCGGCATTTTGAGGGATTTTTCGTCGAACCGGGATTTGGAACTGTGGATTAAACTCGAGACCTGGCGAGGACATTTGAAGGAAGTGTCGTCGACCAGGACTGGCGGCTCATGAGCCGACCCAGCTGCTTAATGGGTACTCCGAAATCGGCGAGTATTTGCCTGAATGGGCGAGGGTCAACCTGAAAAATAAAGGGATACTCACGTAAAATCAATGTCAGGTTAGACATAAAATAATAACCTGAGATTTCGCCTCGAGTATTAGCGGGCGTACGCAAAAAAAAAAAAAAAAAAAAAAAAAAAAAAAAAAAATGTCATCAAGCAATACCTAGGCACTAATAATGGATGTCACTGAGGTTCCGTTTGACCAGGTGGTACCAATTCTCATATGTCCACCGTACCAAATTAACATGTGGCTAACTACTCCATCACCTTTTTGGGAGGAGCCGTATAAGAAGAGGGTAGAAACTAGTTGTCCAGGCCCATTTTGCAATCCTATTCCAGCTTTTCTATATAAAGCAATCCCGTTCTTTCAATAAATTAACAATGTCTCCTCTTTAATTGGAGGGGTATGGCTTTTTGGTCAGTTTTTTTTTTTAAAACAAGGGCTTTAGATGGGTTATTCATCAAGCCCTGTGCCTCCTCATCTCCTTCTGATGAGTATTTATTGTGTTGTCTTCCTCCTTCCAAGACTGTGACCTGGTCTGTTACTGCTGCCATAATCACTGGTCCT
This sequence comes from Oreohelix idahoensis, assembly GCA_024509875.1. Lineage (NCBI taxonomy): Eukaryota > Metazoa > Mollusca > Gastropoda > Stylommatophora > Oreohelicidae > Oreohelix > Oreohelix idahoensis. The sequence goes on from JAMPIV010002038.1 coordinate 474,959, forward strand.
GTTGGGCTTTTCCAAAAACACATATCTACAGCCACCAAATAGTCAGAGGGTAATTGGGTTGAGCATTTATCACTGTCTGCACTAAACATGCTCCTTCCACATAGGCGGAGTCTGTGACATGTAATTCTTAGCTAATGGGGCATGTCCCCAAGGATGGACTACATCCTTAGTTGCTCCCTTTATTCTCCTGACTGTTTCTGTGGTATACTGTGATCAGGGTAGCGATATGGCGGCTTGCGTATCCTGACAATCCCCAGAGCTATGCCAGTGGGAGATTTACTCCTGATAGGTTTCAACCAAGCAGGACTGGTCTGTGTGGGTAGGGGTCAGACAAAAGCTGGTACCCTGGTGTCCTCCAGGTTGGGGTTTATAGCATAGGGCTGACACCCCTTCTATGTAACAAAAAAAGCAATGAAGTTACGAAACAACAACTAAATGAACAAACTTTGCTAGCGCGGTATGGACATTCGGTAGTCTGTGGCTCGTATGAGACTGTCAGTCATTTTGGGGTGGTGAAAGCGCCGAAAGGAAAGCCACTGACATGAAAACTGGATGTCCTGACCGCAAAACAGGATACAAGAAATAGGATTTTTTTGGAATGTCAGTGACAATGTAACGAGACAGGTAAACTAAGAGGTCACAAGGTCACGCAGAAATGAGAAACTATAGGATGTTACACATTCTGAGGGGATAAGCGAGAGCAGATGGACAGGTGGCAGAAAAAGCTTTAAAACAGCAACAGGAGAAACAGTACTTTACTCTGGAAGAGAGAGATTGGAATCTTGACAGCACAATGAAGGCGTAGCCATTATTCTACAGAAAGGAATAGAAAGGACATTACTTCTGGAATGGAACAAACCCATCAACAACAGACTGATAAGATAAGAATTGAGAGGGAGTTTCACCAACACTACAAAATAATACAATGCTACGCACCAACGAATGATATAGCGATGAGGATGGTCCAGGAATGAAGTTAATTCTATCAACAACTGCAGCAAAAGAAATGGGAAGACACACCTATGATATGAATCTTGAGTTATAGTAATGGGAGACCTCAATGCGAAAGTTGGTATACACACAATACAATATCCAAAATGAAAGAACAATGGGGAAATGCGGCAGCGGAACAGCAAACGAAAATGGGATAAATTAATAAGTTTCTGTAGCATTAACAACCTGGTCATTGGAGGAACACTTTTTCCCAATAAAGAAATTCACAAATTAACATGGGAATCACCAAATGGTCGGGACAGAAACCAGATAGACCACATCATGGATTTTAACTGGTAGATGGAGATACATGCATTACAAGATGTGAAGGTAAGAAGAGGTGCAGATGTAGGGAAGTGATTCACTATTTAGTAGTAGCAAACACTGAAAGTGAAACTAAAAGGGCTGGATACCAACTGTAACTACACAGAAATGGGTTTTGACATCCAGAGCAAATATGAAGGACTCCCTTACCAGAAAAGCTTATTGCGGTCCGACATAAAGAAACGATCAATTTTCAATTTGCCAAAAGTCCAGGAAAAGACATTGAACTGATGATAATAGACCAGAAACTTCAACACCATTTCAACAAATAAATATAATTTTGCAAAAAAAAGAAATATAGCAAATCATCGCTTGGGATTCCAGGAAACGGAAGAAAGCAAGACTGGATAACACCAGAAACATTAAACACCATAACGATGAGAAAGGAAATGAAAAGTAAAAAAAACAGAAGCGAAGTCCCCCAGGTTAAAGCAACTAATATAGCGGAACAGTACAGGTCAGCTGGAGCAAGGAAGTTATAAACAGCAAAACCCGAGCCAACAAAAGGATATTTTCTAATGATCTTGCAAAGACAAGCAAAGGAGGCATGCACTGGGAAAAGGAACAAAGATACAGTATACAAGAATAACATAACAATTCGTCAGCGGAAAACGAGGTGTGCAAACAATATTACTTTAGCTAAGAGATAAAGCAAGGTAATCTCATCACGACAGCAGAGGACAGGACAACAAGATGGGCAGAGCAACTTCAGAGAAACTCTGTAACAAGGGAACCACCAAGAGACACACAATTGAATGTTCCTAGAGGCTGAAGAACGATCTAGATGTAAATACAGAACATTCCACGAAAAGAAGAAATCATCACGCAATCAAAGGGTTAAAGAACGGTAAAGCTCCGGCCATGATAACTTAAATGCAGAGCTATTTAAGACAGACCCTGAGCTAGCAGCAGAACTATTAGAACCACTATTTGCACAAGTGTGGAAAACGGGGACAACACCATCATAGTGGAACAAAGGAATAATTGTCAAATTGCCCAAGAAGGGAGATCTTGCAGACTGCAATAATTGGAGAGGAATCACTCTTCTCTCAGTTCCCAGCAAAATACTAGGCAGGATAGTTATACAGAGAATTTCAAAAGCAGTAGACACAAACTGAGAAAAGAACCAGCAGGATTTAGAAAGAACAGAAGATGTGTAGATCATATATTCACTCTCAGGAACATTATAGAGCAGTGCTCAGAATGGCAAAGACAGCTTTACATAAATTTTGTTGATTTTGAAAAGGCTTTTGACAGCATACATAGGGACAGTTTATGGAAAATCCTGAGGGCTTATGGAATTCCAAGCTGCATAGTGTCAATCATAAAAAGCCTCTATGCCAACTTTACGTGTAGTGTTGGGCAGAGCAACCTAACCTTTGAGGTGAAGACAGGAGTACGACAGGGATGCCCCTTATCAACCACTCTATTTTTAACAGTCATTAGACTTGGGTGATGGCTCGCCAGACAACAGAGGGCAGTCCACCGAGAGGAATAACAATGGACAATACATTTTCTACATAGAGGAAGATCTGGAATCATGCAGATGACATTTGCATCTACGAGCACATTCCACATCAACACATCCAGGAAAAAAACCGATAGACTTAATAAAGGTTTAGCCAGCAGTGTGGGCTTGAACAATCAATTTAAAGAAGTCTGAGTCCATGACGCACAATGTGAGCAACCCTGAGCCCATATCAGTAAGGAAATCAGCAACATGGTACCAGACAGATACCTTCACATACACTAGGAAGCATAGTAACACCCATACTGCGCCGGGGCAGGCAAAGGCAACCAAACATCCAGGAATGAATAAGGCAATGAACAGCACTTCGTTATGCACTAAACAAGACATCTCGAAGTCCTCTCAATAAATGTGCACAAGCACAAAATTAAGATTATACCAGAGTTGCGTGCTTTCTGTGCTTCTCTATGGTTCGGAATGACAGGAGAGTTAACAGAGAAGGAAATGCCGAAATTGTCCCTCCTTTCACACAACAACATGCCCTAAGAAACAAATTCACCGACTCTTTTAGCCGTGAAACCATCACTAACCAAGATCTGCTTACCTCGTAGCAACGCAAGAGGACCATGCACACGCATCATAGCTGGCCAAGAAACAACGCTGGGAGCTGGGGGTTTGGCCAAGTCCTCAGAAGAGACATCGAATGCCATCACAAGAACAGCTATGCTTTGGACCCCTGAAAGGAGAAACGAAAGAGGATCGCCGACCAAAAACAAACCTTGACGGGAGGACTGTGGAGGCTGAGATGCAAAGAATGAACCAGAGTTTGGGGCACTGTACGAAGGATGGCCACCGACCGAGCAAAGTGGAATCAATTTGTTGTTGCCCTACAAGACGCCACTAGGCGTGATGGCCACTGACTGCTTTGACTGTCGGCGCGAAGTGATCAAAGAAGAGAAGGTAAGAATCCACAGACAGTTGCCTCTATGGTGCACCAGAGGAAGGAAGAAACACGACTCAGTCAAAGTATACGTCCCGGGGACACGCTCGATGCAGCCAGTTCGTTTAACACATGACCGTCCATTTCACAAGTATATTCAACACATTACATCACACATTTACTTCTTCACACACATGGAAAGGTATCTGTACAATGATGTCATTATTTATCTACAAGACATGTTAGCAGTTCCCTACGCTGTACCCGCTGAAGTACCCTAAACAGATCAGTACCTGTAGGCAATCTCAGCGAACTTATGGAGGGTTATTTGCTTCCAATCTAACGAAAAAGCACTTCATAATACAGAGTGATAATTGATTTTACAAATTGTAGGGACACTCAAGCTGCTTGTCAATAGAGATTTCGCAGTACAGCGACTCATGAGGCTGAACTGCCTGCGTCAGGACATAGCGAAACCAGAGCTGTCATAGACCTAGCACTCCACCTCCACGTGGTTGGTCCTGGAAACAGTCTGCAAACTGTGCACGTCGAGCGAGTTGATCGAAATGGGAAGGCTCAACTCTATCGGTCCTAAAAAATAGTTTCGTCAGAAGTCCAGCTATGTGTCTGACCGTAAGTGTGTGTTGGCAGATATCTTCAGCAAAACTGGTAGACATCTAAACAGTACCACAATTCATCTGCACCGTCCTTGAGGGGCATACGAAGAATTGAAGAAGAAGAATTGCATTTTGTGCCTGGTAGCCGCAAAGGATTGTGGTAGAGCTCGGGAATTATGTCTTGGATCCAGTGTGACTATTTTAGTTTGCATGTGAGCTTGGACAGTTATAGCCAATGCAGTAGGTCCGACTTCATTCCAAGGTAGGGGTCTAATCTTGCCTAGGGACTGAGATATTGGATGAGTTTGGTTCGTAGTGGTCAATAAGGTGCTGGGCAGTTCTGGCATGTGAGTGTCGGACTTATTTCTGTCTGAAGTTCTTTCATCGTTACGGACCAGCAATGCCCTGCTTCAAGAGTTCATAACGTCGTTCGTGGGAGTCTTCTCTGCCAAGTTTTGCCAAAACTTCATGTTAAGAGGCTCATCTCAGAACTCCTGTGATAACCTTAGATAGGCATCCACTTCGCTTTCTCCTAGCGCCATTAGTCTTGTATTCTTCTAATCTCTCGTACCTACTTAGTAATAAGACTCAAGTTTACTCATCATCTAAGGCCAGACCACAAATGGTTCCAAGTGAAAATTGCATGGCTCCATGTGGTACCAGGATTTTTAGCAGGTTTGTAAATTGATTTGCTGTAGGACGTATTTCCATAAATTTCCTACAGGGAACGGCAAAAACGAGTTAAAGCTTGCATTTTCTGAAGCTCTATGTATTAGGCTCAACAATATCTGTTCCCCGGTGGTTCGTTGCATACTCTAGGTTTGTCTTTTTCAAGCCTCCATATTTGCATCAGATCTACTTTTCCTCTTAACAAGCCTCCAGCTTTGCAATCTCTGTTTTCCTCTATACTTCTCCATGCTAAATTATCCTGCCTCCCCTATCAGCATCTTCTATGTAGAAAGTAAATATAAACAGACCTCCCTATAATCAGAGGCTGATGAATTGAGTAATAGAGCCTTTAGCTTCGTGTATGCAAGCCTAATGTTAGTTGTAATAGGCTGGCAGATTACCATCATCAGCCTCTAGTTGCCACATAAATCTTTTTTTCTGTTTACAACGTGAACTGATCTGGCACATGCTCTTTTCTATATACTGTATGTCACACTATTCTGTAGTGACATGTCGGAATAAGCCTTTCCTCCCCACGGTTAATCCATACGCTTTGGCCCGACATGCACTGTCAAAGATGAGATTTTAAATGTTGGCCAAGTCGGCCATTACTCACTTTGGCAATGACTTAAGTCAATATAAAAATTCACTAGTAAGCATCTTACATGTATTACTAATGCAAGGACTTCGCTTACATAACAGACTTAATGTAAACTTTGAACCATCTGTCAGCTCATCTAGTCCACCAAAATATTGTGTTAAGTACCTAATATAATATTACATTGAGTTATATTTTTATTTATACTTTCTTTACTGTCTTATTGTATATATTATAGTTATATATACTCCAACGGGCGAACCTTGCAACTGCACTGTCTGATTAGGAAACAGACCCCCAGTGGATTAGAGTCGTTGCCCCTGGAAGCGTAGACAACTTAGATGTCGTTGAAGATGGGCAGATGTTATTACAATCGCTGTTGCCCTTAAGACGGGACTAGCGTAAATGGCCACTGTATCAGCTTGCCGTACGTTTGGATAACGTGACAGACGAAGAGACTGGGTATATACTATATATAACCACTATCTCTGAATATGAGTCATAGGGTGGGTATCGACAATCAACTGGGGGATATGGGTCAAAGCTGGTATAATATACAATTATGATGCCCCTATATATTTAGTTCCTGATGGTCTAAGTGATAATCTCTCAAGATATTCCCTATAAATAATGGTTATTATTTTTTTAGTATTGACTCATGGCTAGGGTGATTAACTTCGATCAATTAAGTTAATTATTCCAACGTATATATATATATATATATATATATAATATAGATATATATATATATAGGATATATATATATTATATATAGTCATATAATATGATATATATATACTCACACACATCATGTAAGGTTAGACGATCAGCAAAATTGAAGGACTCCCTTACCAGAAAAGCCTTTTGGGCGGCCGACATAAAAGAAACGATATCATTTGCCAAAAGTCAGGAAAAGACATTGACTGATGATATAGAACCAGAACTTCAACACCATTTCAAAATATACAAAGAAAGCAGCAATCATGCTTGGGATTCCAGGAAGAAGTAAGCAAGACTGGAATAACCAGAAACATTAAACACCATAACGATGAGAAAGGAAATAGAAAAGAAAGAAAAACAGAAGGCGAAGTCCCCAGGTTAAACAACTATATAGTTCGAACAGTAACCGTCACTGGACAAGGAAGTATAAAACAATCCAAACCGATCCAACAAAGGAAGGAATTTCCTAGAACTATCTTGCAAGGACATTGCGATAGGAGGCAGCTACTGGAAATGAAATAAGCACAGTATACAAAATAACTAAATTCATCAGCGGAAAACGAGGTTGCAAACAATATTACAGTATTAAGAGATAAGCAAGGTAATCCTCATCACGACAGCAGATGAGACAGAAACAAGATGGTGGCAGGAGTCACTTCAGAGAAACTCTGAACAAGGAACCACAAGAGACACAACTGAATGTTCCTGAAGCTGGAAAACGATCCTGAAGTGGAATACAGCG